>JAZEWU010000002.1:3188337-3201747 GCA_036362915.1 Geotria australis
TCTGCCGCTCAAAAGACCTTGCGGAGTTCAATGAAAATGCAAGGGGCTGTGTAAGGAAATGGGAAACTGTAATTTAACCATCGGGCTTCGAAGAATCGCAAAGAAGAAGATTGTCTTAAGATTTGTCACATTTTCTCTTTGAGTCAACGACTTTGCAGATGAATGTCCACCATGGCCCTCTTGGCACGTGGTGTTGAGAGTGATTTAAAGCCACACCGGTTATTTGCCTACGTGTGATAAAGAGCAATTCACATTTTCTACAAAAGAATGTAATCCTATGGTACTATCAAAAAAATGTGTAATGTAAAGAACGGGCAATGTGTTCCAAAACAAATAGGGGCTAATTGTAAGTTGGAAAAATTAAGTACAAAGGCTATGGCGGTTGTATGCATGTTTTACGAATCGAAAAATCACTAAATTATAGTTAAAGTAAAACAAACTTTGCACAATATCGCGATGCTTTCTCCTGCTTTATTTGCCCTAATTTTAGACATCACTTACATTCTGAAAATGAAAATATTAGAAATAAACAACAGAAGCAGGCAACGCACAATATGCATTATTGATGTGAATAAATAATATAACAATCCAAATTACCCTGATCCAATAGAACTTTGTTTCTACTATAACTCCATATTAACAGCACAGAAATAAATATGCATACATGTTGGAGATTAATTGCATTTTTTGTATATCCAAATATTCTTAAAAATAAATTATTAAACACAAAATGAGGCTAATTTACAGAAGAATAAATAACAGAAATAGCCAACGAACAGTCCACAAAAAGAATATTATATACGTTAATAATTGTAATACCGTATCTAGAAACAAAAGAATTTTAACATGTTTTTCGGAAAGGTTACATCATATTTGACGTAAACATTTGGAGGCATTGCAGAGTATAGTACTGTATATCTCACGTGTAAAGAGCTGTCAATTTACACAAAGATAGTTGACGTTTAGAAAGTATTTTTTGACTACATTAATATAGTGTTTTAATCTACCAATCGTATTTATTTAAATAACCGTTCCACTATAAGAAGCTTGATACTGGCTATAATCTATTCTGTTACACATTAATACACAGCATTGTGCGTTCCCAAAGAAGCTTGTATGCTGTAGATGTTTTTTTGTCTTGTCACGGTAAATGCTGGAAGGAGCAATCTTGTATATTCTCAAGGATGCAATCCGCTCGTTGGCTAACCCCGAGAGATTTCTCTGCGGTTCTTTTTTAGTTTTTTTGACGGACACTAATGAGGGCTTTATCCCTACTTCTATTCTCCATGTGCTGTTATCACCTGTTGACTTCTGAACTGAGGTTGCAGCTGCTGCAGGCAGATTAACATACCGTGACCCTGTTTGCATAAAATGAATTACTTATACGGAAACTTAAACTTTTTAGCACTGCTAGCCGTGCAGAAAATTACAAACCAACAGTCAAGATGAATTTCAAAAGGTATATTCATTAGTGTGGCATGGTAGTCTCTAAACACATATCTACTTTTCATGTCATTCATTTAAAATACTTACACACAAAGAAGTTAGAAATACATTTGTACAGAGTTGGCCTCAGTGAGGTGAGACAGAAAAAGGGGAGAACTTGATACTTTTGAAACGTGACAAACTTTTCTATCATCGCGGGAGAGCTGACAGTAATTACGGAGGAGCAGGACTCTTGGTCACTCTGGGAACAACGCATGAAGTGGTACGTTGTTTTTTGTTGTAGCTGTGACCCTTCTGATTAACCTTCCCACAACCCCTCCATCGGTCCCAATAACATTAACAACACATTTTCTGGTGGAACAGATCCATTGACTTTCAAGACCGATATTATGATTCACAATTGGTTTGATTTGGGTTAGGTCGCGTAACAATACTGCAGTGCTGTGAGAGCCGCAATGTCCTTTAATGTCCCTAAAGAAGACGTCATTCAGTTTTGTGTATCATATCTATTGTGACATAGATATAAATTATGTTAATGATAAACTCCATTTCTCAAAGTTGATTTGTTGTTCAATACTACCCAAATTAAAACAAATATACTGTGTTAGTCAATGGAATGAAACTAATGAATTTTAAGATGTGGGTATGTCCCCACTCCCCCCAAAAAAAATTCCATGAGGTCTGAATATATGCCCAAATAAATGGAAATGCTATGAGTTTTCATCTATATACGATAGTGTGACATTGTATGAAGAGTGCTGAGGTTCCCATCATGCCTAGGGGGTGTCTACTAAGGCCAATAAGATTTGGAACAAAACTTGTACTTCATAGGGTAACACCAGTCCGAGTCAGCACTATGAACAGACATAATTATTTGCCAGCAGCTCATAAAAATTCTCTGCATCCCACGAGCCTTACTAAAAAGTAAAACAATACTTGAAACTTTATAAATATATGCCAACATTTACATCTGAAGAAATACATGAAAATAATATTAAAGAGTTGTTGAACATATTGCATATATTATGCACATTCAACAATATTAAGGTGTTATTAAGTACTGTTTATTTCAGGACATGAAAGCCATACTTAATATTTAAATAATACATTTGGTGTGAGTCTAGCGTTATTACGTTTTTTTCTATTTACAACGCTATAAAAAATGTTCGTTTGCAAAGAATATGTAAGTACATAATACAGTTCATTAAAGTTTTCTCATAATAAAGAAAACATTTTGGTATAGGTCATGTGTCTTAAACCCACCTCCACCCGACACAACCTTTTAATAAGGTTTGTCACGTGAAACTTCTTCTTTGCGATTCTTCGAAGCGCGATGGTCAGCTTCTGGACATCGTTGTCTTTCAGCTCGGCCTCGAAGTGTTTAAAACGTGCCGATTCTTTATTACTTCAGCACGCCGGTGTATAAAGTAGTAAGGAAGTGGGACGTTCTGTCCACGTGACAAACCTTACTAATTGTCTGTGTTGAGTGGAGGCCGGCTTACAGCTCTTCTTCTTTACGTGACCCAACCCAAAATGTGCTTTATGGATAATATTGGTCACGAAAGCCTTTTTGTTAAAATAAAATGTTGCTCCTCATTCGCCCATTCGGACTTAGCTGTCACCACGCGTGAGAGATGGATGTTTATTCTGACAAAAAAAAAGAAAAAAAAATGTTGTGCATAGTGTTTATGATTTTAACAAACATTTGTATTACGTAATAATGTTAGAGCTGGGGCTATTGGATTATTTCATCAACCAATATCTGCCTATTTGGTTCGAAGGCTTTCATGACCGATAATATCCATAGTGTTTTAAGGGTTTAGATCATGTGAAAAGGTTATGCAAGTGTGGTGTGACCGTCGATATGTTGTAAAAACGACTGGACACACAAACACTTACCTTTAAAAGTAGTTCTCGACGTTTCGCTGAAGGTTGCTTTCAGCTTCATCAGGAGAGAATGAGTGGTTATTGCGTGGTCTTATTTATGCAGTCAGGAGCGAGGGGGGGTCGCGGTGTACAGGGTCGCGGTGAGCCGGAGCCTATCCCGGCAGACACAAGGCGCAAGGCAGGGGATGCCAGGATGGGACGCCAGTCCATCGCAGGGCACCTGGGGCAATTTACTCAGTAGGTCAATTAACCTGGGAGCATGTTTTTGGACGGTGGGAGGAAACCGGAGTGCCCGGCGAAAACCCACGCGGACACGGGGAGAACATGCAAACTCCACACAGAAAGGCACCCCGAACCGAGATTCGAACGCGGGACCTTCTTGCTGTGAGGCGGCAGCGATACCCACTGCGCCACCGTGCCGCCCCGTAACGATCCCAAATGGGAAATAATATGTGGAATATAGAAAAAAGCAGACTAAACATCATCAAAGGCTACATCCACCATTATCCATCACTAACATAATAGACTGGAACATTTTTGACCTAGAAACACTGTTTCTAATTTGAGCAGGCCTGGTCACTTATGTAAGGCTGTGCACGAGGTCGACACGTTGGGCTAGTGGTTAATCACGGCTGCACCGTGTGATGTGCGCATGCGTGCGGGGTTCACACATCACACGGTGCGGCTGTCATTTGCATTGACTTGAGTAGACTCCAACAGCTTCAGGAAGGAAAAGGTTCCCCACCCATGGTATAGAATAAGTCAACTTGTGACTCATTCATAAATTATCATTTGACTTCAATCATAGCCCAGTCGTCTAAATATAGCAACCGAAATAATGGGACATGAAGTGACATCATCTTATGTATTTGGATCTCAGCATGTCCCCATACAAGATAAGAGGGATTCCGTCCTCCCCCCTTATGAGGTTTGTGCCAACTATAGTATATGCCTCTTGGGGTCTGCCCAATCTATACCTCTGAAGAAGAGATGTGAAGGTCAGGTGACTAGTCCTATGCTATCATCTTGGGTTAAAACAGTTTTGATAAATTACAGAGTGGCTTGGAGGGTCGTTACTTTTGTTCGCTTTTGGCTTCTAATCTGTTGAAAAAAATAATTCACCACGAATAGCCAATCATCATCTATATATCTAGATATCTATAGGGCATCTGCAGTGAAATTAAAAGTGATAACATCAGCTTTATATTTTTAAGTCATACATTACCAAGTCAGATTCCTTGTTTGTGGCTATCGCGGCATGTTGATTTTTTTATGGACGTTGAACGATTATGTGATCTTGGGCAAAATCTTTTGGTGGATAAATATTCGTGGGTAATCGAGGAGGCGATTCAGTGACTAGTATTTTTATCCATGGAACTGTTCACCAAATGGATACAGCCTGAAGTAGGCCATGTAAGCTGGATAAAAGTGAGAGCCGTAAAAAGAAATAAAAACACTTTGAATGAAATTTACACTAGTTCTATGCAAAACAAGATGGGGGGTATAATTAAGTTCATTAGTAAAAACTGGGTCAGGGATGAAAAAGAATGAATTGATTAAATCATACGTGAAGGGAGACTGAAATAGAAGCAACATGACATCACCAGAAAGTCACCCAGTTGATTTTTATATACAAACTATTTATATCGACTAATTAGAACTCTACCTTGTTACGGCTACACGCAAAGTTTTTAATCTCAAAGTTTGTCATCACACTGCATAGTTAAAAAAGGCTTTATTGTATATTATTTTATTGTAACATGATAAGGTCAATAACGGTCAAGTATATTTCCTTGGCTCTGCCACGTTTCATTGTTATGTGGCCTTCACGAGGATGCACTGGGTGTGACCTCACTCACAGTTGAGTGTGCTGTCTGCTTCTTGGAGGAACATTTTAGAATATGTCGGAAGTAATAATGCATACCCATATCTGCCAACATTAATTTCAGAACCAAACAGAGATGTGCAGGTGCATTGTCAGCCATAGAATCACACAATGTAACTTTTTTACATATTTAAAACATCGACATAGACTAAAGGCTTTAGTGATAAAATTACTATTCAAAATGTAATGCAGTAAATAAATAAAGAACATCGGCAAATAAATAAATATAATATCGTGCATTCTAACCCCAACCCAATTACTGCATTATTACTATTAAATACCTTCATAAAATGTAAATGCAAATCATTTTAAAAACCAATCTTATTACCATTTCCACAATGATACAAGGGGCCTCAGAATGTCTATTTCTATTACTGTGCAACTATGCATTTACTCGTAATGGCTGGCATATACGTCAAAATAATATTTCTGCATAAATTGAGTCAATTTATTTTAGAAATTTTCATAAAGTGCTAAGATTAGCTTTGAAAATCACTACGAGGTAGAAATCTTTCAAGATTGGCAGCCTGCCGCGTAACTTGCTAGGCTTGGCAACTATGCACATGGATTCATTAGCAAGCTGCCGTTTCCACTGAAAGGTCCTCACACAATCATGTCATCTGCAGTAATTGTTTTGATATAAATAACTGGTGTACGGATTCACCATATGTTATCAATTAAATAATTGAAACATTATTGTACACTGTATATGGCCATTGACAGATTACTTAATTCCATATAACGCTTACGTACTGCCTTATTTCTAATGAATTACATTTTTTATTCCTATATTAGTTAAAGTGCAAACGGTGTGTGTGTTTGCAGGTATGTACAGGTGTTGTTGAATTGAAGTTGAATACATTTTAATTGAAATACGCACACATGAATCCTATTCAGTGTCTAATCAGCAGATCGCCCTGCTTCAACCTTTGCTGGTAAACTATCAGAAGCTTATGGGCAAGGACCCTCTGTTAATTATTGGTCCGAGTTCAAAGCAAGACTGTATAATACCTAACAAAGAACATTTAAAGCACCATTGTTAAAACCAGGTTAGAATGAGCTTTTTATTAAATCTATGTCGAAGAAAAACACTCCCAGAAGGCTGTGTTCGCTAACGGAATGTGTAATTATTGTGGAGTGATAAATATGGGACATCGGTGTTATTGTCTGCATATTTATTTTGTTACACATTCTCCACACCATCTCTAGTAGTAATTTTCTAAAATGTTTTGTAGTTTTGCATTGAAGTAAAAGCCCATGTATAATAAAAATAAACCCTCTCAGCTCAACAGACTCTGCTGATGAGACACTGAATGTCAATACTGGTCCAGAGTTAGCTTGTGGGGCCAGAAATAACTGACACATCTCAAATTGTATTAAATATACACGCGTCAATTATAATAATAAGATCATTTATAGAGCGCCTTTCACCCGAGGGTCACAAAGCCAACCCTGTATTAAACCAAATATGCTGAAAAAATAACTCCCAGAAAGCCACGTGACAGATATGATGTGTATTTTTTTTCTTACGTCGGTCGACAAACATGTGAATGAGGCATATCGAATTATTTCTTTGTTTTTAAGTAAATCAAGTAACTTCTGAATGGAACTGATGCTAAACCCTTCTACTTGATAAAACAATAATACTATGGTACACACACGTGATGGACTCAAATGCACAACCACTCACCACACTCAAACAAGATATCGTGGATGCCATAAAAACAATATCTCATTACCTGTTAAATACTTTTGCCAGTGATATATATCCGTCCCTCTATTCTCAGAAACTGCTTAATCCCAGACGAGCCAGAGCCTATCCCGGCAGAGACAGGGAGCAAGGCAGGGCTATACCCAGGATATATCTTGTGTTCGTAATTGGTATTGGCTTTTTTATTTTCTTGGCATGTTATCTTCTCTAGGAATGTATATTGACTTCCATCCATCCATCCATTTTCAGAAACCGCTTAATCCTATACAGGGTCGCGGTGAGCCGGAGCCTATCCCGGCAGACACAGGGCGCAAGGCAGGGGAACACCAAGGATGGGACGCCAGTCCATCGCAGGGCGTCTGGGGAAATTTAGTCAGTACGCCAATTAACCTGGCAGCATGTCTTTAGACGGTGGGAGGAAACCGGAGTGCCCGGCGAAAACCCATGCGGACACGGGGAGAACATGCAAACTCCACACAGAAAGGCACCCCGAGCCGAGATTCGAACCCGGGACCTTCTTGCTGTGAGGCGGAAGCGCTACCCACTACGCCACCGTGCCGCCCGTATATTGACTTCAATTTTATTTTTACAACCATGGCTTAGGTTTTTAAATATTCTTCATAATGGGAACTTTTCAAGGAATTGTTTCTTTTTGGTATCGGTTGGTATTCATCACAGAAAACTCAAACGCATATTCTTCTTGGGTCTCAACTCTTTAGCTTTCATTTTGAAAAGTAGACTTATAGGCAATCTTTAATCAGTTTTTCTGTTACATTTGTGCTGAATAGCTATATTTTTGCACAGCCACCGGGCCAGATGTGCTGATGATACAGGGATCAGACCACAAGTAAGAGGATTAGTTAATCTCTTTTAAATCATATTTCGTGTGCCTTTGGGATTATCCACTTGAAAATGAAATTATGTTAAAATCATAAGCACTTTGATCCCAATTGCATTACATAAAAATAATTCGACACACATCATTACAACTACTATTGTTTCTTATCGTAATAGTGTGGGATACTGAACGTGTTGTCGAATCTCTGCGAATGGTTTGGGCTTTTCTTACAGCAATATGAAGAGTGATAGAATAAACATTGATAGTTGATATGATGTAAAGCTCTCAGGGGGTGAGGGGGTCCAAAAGAAATATTTGTTATCTGAAACACCACTTCATTTCTGCACTTTGGTGATGGCTTTCTGTTACAATAAAATATAATGAAGAGTGTGATAAACTGTAGAGTGAAAGATGTGAAACAGATTATCTACAGTGCAATTCTATAGTGCACCGCAGCTCGTTTATTTATCATGTGGAGGAGGAACGGTGAAGGCTAAAATGCAACTGCAAATTATGGGTTTCAATATGACAAGCACAATGATCCAATCAATTCCTACTTCCTTCTCCCCAACACACATGAAGAATTAAACCTACATCGGTACATTAAACCGTTTAACATGATGCCCCCTCTTTTCTTGTAACGACTTAAATTATAAAAATAATCTCAATATACCACGAAAACTATGTTCACACCTCATCACAGCCTCCATAATATTACCACTGTGTTATGTATGACTCGAACCAACATTATCTACTACGGTACGCTTCCATAATTTGACCTGCAGCAATTCACACGTGAATTGCAGCATTCATCACAGGGTTTCAAAGTCGCAAACCGCCAGTGCCAAAACAGGCATTCTAACCTGAGAACCACGGATCAGTTTGTTTGTGGAAAGTGAGCAGACTAAATGGGAGCTGACAAGAGTAATTATGGGCTCTTCGGGAGTGATCGACCATCACGTGCATGAGTAGCAGCCAAAGCGGAGCTTAATGGGTGGGAGAGAGTGAGCAAGCTCTCTGTGCTTCGTCATTATTGAGATAAAGGAGGACCAATGTGTGGGATCATAAGATAAGCTCCGTAAAAATGGAAAAATAAAAATGGCATGTCACAAGGTTAACCTGAAAAGAGTGGAACACAGCAAGGAATATCAACATGCACAGCAAAAAGCATTTGATTGTTGTCAAGGCTAAAATAAACAGCATTCAGCAAATTCTTGTTTTTAAGTATGCATCTTATGCAGTTATTTCAAGAGATATTTGTAATGGTTTCAAGTAAATTATTCAGTGCAACTTGCTCAGATAAACTTCCAGAAGTAGGAGCTGCCATATATATTTATGTATTATATATTAAATGTTGTAAATACTTTATAGATACTATATATATTCTGAATGTATTCATTAAGATACACATACATTTGTCATACCAATGATGAGATCCCAAAATGAAAGATGTGAAATAATGCAAGGAAGGAAATTTTGGATCAAACAGATTTGTATATATTGCTCTTCAGTGGGATTGCAGTCGGGGCACTGGGGTTAACGCTCCTTTGCTTCATTGAAAAATACCGTAAGGTCTTCAATATCTATAAAGTAGCCAGGACCTCCATTTATCAAAATATCAAATCTGACACTGCACAACCGCACCGTTCTTCTACCCAAAGATTCCATCTCTTGAGAAACCAAAACCACTTTCTGGAGGAACCTCATTTTAAACCTAGACTCTATGACACGTGATATACAACCCAGTTGCTGACTCGAAAACCCAATGTTGAACTAGCTCGGCTTTCCAGTTTACACACATGCAATGACACAGAAACATTGCAGATTATTTACATGCAATTCAATGTCTTGATGCTAGAACAACACGAGTGATTCAAATCTGTTTCTGAGTCCTGACGTTCTTAACATCAGGTGAGAATTGTATGATTTGCCACACACCACCTTAAAAAAAAGATGTGTTGCTGTTCAACAGGCTATATAGCCTGCAGGTTATAATGGTGTAAGAATATAGTAGTATGAGCCCTTGTGCACAGGGTTGCCACCTCTGACTTGAAAAAAAACTGGGACAGTACTATGATTAACCCAATGTGAAACTATCGAATGTTACCCTTGCAGCAGTGATTCTTAACTACCAGGTGGTCCAGTTGTCTTGTGAGCCCCTTTTATTTGACCTTTAACATTTGCATTGAGGTGGCACAGTGGCACGGTGAATAGCGCTGCCGCCTCGCAGCAAAAAGGACCCGGGTTCGAATCCCAGCTCAGGTGCCTTTCTGGGTAGAGTATTTATGTTCTCCCCCTTGTCCGAGTGGGTTTTCGCTGGGCACTCCAGTTTCCTCCCACAGTCCAAAGACATGCTGCTGCATAGGTCAATTGGCCTAAAGGACAAAAAATGCCCCCAGTGCCCTGTATTGGACTGGCATCCCATCGTGGGTATACCCCTTCCTTGCACCCCGTGTCTGCCGCGATAGGCTATGTACAGAATTAAGCGGTTTCTGTCAATAGCTGGATGGATGGAAAGTATTACGGTTTTCCCAAAACAGTCGCCTTAAAAAAGAGAACAATCCAGGCAAAACTGGGACAGGTGGCAAGCCTACTTATGCAAGACCACAACAAACCGTTGGGTATATCCAGCACATATGTCGACAGAGATTGGTTTCTGTGCACTTTACTCAGTATGGTCTAATACCATTCGTATGTAATATGCAACAAGCAGGCTGGCTATTTCATCACCATGAAATGTCGCTCCCTGTGGTGGTTTTACATAAAGATAGAGCATCTATAGCACTCAGTGTGGTGAAATCCATACTCCCAGTGTGATACAGACGCCTGAGATACAGCGGTATGTGTTCATTTGTATGTTGAATAGTGCAGTAGGTTTACAGTATGTTCTGGGAACATTCTGTTCATTCTTAGTTGTAGGAACAAAGTATACTGTAGGTATTGTTGAGAGGATACATGTTACACCACGTGTTAAATGTGTGTTTTTTGTATAGAATTTCAATGCCGATGAGTATATGTCTTTATACAGAAATGCGGTTGTGAACAGGCAAGTGATGCCAACAATCGTCTGTTTTGTAGTTTGGCACAGAACGAGGTGGACAGCCAGTGTGACTTTTTAAATAATTGTGTTTTTTCAGTACTGACAGTGATGCCATGTGACGTGACTCAAGCTATTAACGATGACAATGCCGAGCTTATGATAGATATACTCCACACTCTTACCCCCATTGCTTTGTACTTAGTAAGATTGTCATTTTCTCTGGAAAGCATAACATTTTTCAATATAACATATTAAGAGGTTGTCCTTTCATATTGCCGGCATGAATGCATTTAGCCATATATTTTCGAGCAGTAAAATATACTCGAAAATGTATGCATTTGACATTTCAATGTGAAAAATTAATTCATCATGTGGACTGTAATGGGATTTTTTATGAGGTGTCACTGTGGACTAAAAACAGGTCTCATGGAAGCAGTGTATCTACACATGGTGATGTTTTCTATGGGGTAAGGGTGATGGAAATGTTTTTGTCAGTCAATGTATGTACCACCCTCGTAAAACTGAAGACAACATAGCTCAGTCATTCTCTGTTATGATTTGTTTAATGTTAGCTTAATAAAGATGAGTTCAATCAGTGTTCATTTAAGCTGGGGCGGGGTACGCAGACACAGGGCACAATGCAGGGTTGTACCCATGATGGGACGCCAGTCCATCACAGGGCAACGGGGACAATTGACTCAACAGGTCAATTAACCTAGGAAACAGCAGCATATTTTGGATGGTGGGGGGAAAGCGGAGTAGCCAGCGAAAACCCAGACAGGCACGGGGAGAACATGCAAAGGCCACACAGAAAGGCATTCAAGGCAGGACCCGAACTCTGAACCTTCTTCCTTTGAGGCGGCAGCGTTACTCACTGTGCACCCGTTCCGTCACGGTTGATAATGGCGTTTGCACAAAACAAATGCCCGTCATGTTTTATCGCTGGAGCAGGACACGAATTAACAGGATTTCATGCAGTCATGTAGTTTGCATATTTGCACAAAATTATAATTTCTTGAATAGTATAAATAACATTACAACATGTTTTTATACAAAGCATTAATCTTAACGCATAGGATATACCATGGTGCCACACCTATGCACTCTCACCATGGAAAGGGTTAATATATTATCACTTCTTACACCAGTGATTGGGAATACAGCAGTGATTGAAGCATATCAACATCATTATACGGGGGTTTTTCATAATGCTAACATTGTGATACATAAATGCAATGCAGAATATAATTGGATGGATATAGTGATTAAATGCAACTGCATCTGAAGACGCTATAGGTATGATATATGTGAGCATATTTATCCCAAGGAAACAGGCAGTCAGTCATAGGCAGAGAAAAAAACAAGGTCTTAGCTTGAACTGTGGCATGACGTTTGCAGCATAGCTGACTGGTGTTGGGGAATTGCAAACTGTGAGCCCTACAGAAGAGCGACCTCCCACAAAGGTTGAATGGTGGTTCTTTGATAAAAAAAAAAATCCTTAGTTGTTGGAGCGGAGGGTGCGAAGAGGGGAGAAGAGTGACATTCGAGGGCAAGCTTAAGCTAGGGTGAGTTCACGATCGATCTTGAAATTTATCCGGCAATGGACTGGAAACCATTGGAGAGATTGGAGTATTTGGATAATGCGGGGTCACTTACGGGTGCAAGTGAATGTTTGGATTATGGGGAACGTAGATGAGAGTAGAGTAGAGCTCAAAAGGTCTGTGCCAAGTGTCTTTGAAACAGCGGATTTCAGTGGTGGCACCCACAAGCGACTGAAGACAAGAAGTGACTTTGAATTGGTTGAGAAGATATTGGGCCGAGTGACATGAATAGCAGGCGTCTTGAGTATCTTTAGAGAAGGCTTTTTGGTGATGAGGCAATTGAGACAGGCAGAGAGATTCTGACCTTCGAGTCAGTGGAGGCATATTGTGATAGTGGTTGTGTTTTGGCAGTGGGTGGGGCAGTTGCGGTAGTGAAAGCTTTTTGTAATGCAAAGCAGGGCAAGGGTGTCATGGTTGAGATGTGTGGTGCAGTTGTGAGCATAATTGTGGGTAATATCGAGTGGTGTTGGCATTAAAGTTGATTGTGAAGTGGGAGTATTTGATGCCATACCCGTTGTACTGTATTGTACCTTGGCCATTGGGAGAGACTGGGCTACAATGCTAGGGTTGGTAGAAAATGTAAAGTCAGATGTAGCGATTGATAAAAGTGCTAACGCGGACTTGCCATGCTCGGCCGAGGGGGTGCATCCCTGTAACCCAGGAGGAGGCAAGGTTTGGTGCATCGGACAAATGAGAAAATGTTGTGAAACTCTCTTCTGTGGAGATCGAGATGCAATAAATACTCTGTCTTGGCAGCAGAATCCAGTGCAGCAAATTGTGGACTGATACTTGTCCTTTGTGTATGGGATAGTGTTGTCCCCGTGCATGCGTGGGTTTTCTCCGGGAGCTCCGGTTACCTTATATAAACACTAACTGGGTGAAAACATCCTAATATATAGAGAGAACTGCAGAGCAATTGTTGGCGCTGGCTCACTGCCAGGCAACCTTCCAGTGTGTCTGCGGTTGCTCAGAGCTTGCGAGATGCAATTTGCAGGAATGGTG
>JAZEWU010000002.1:3201844-3222352 GCA_036362915.1 Geotria australis
TTTGCACCACTAAACAACTGCGAAATCTTCAGAAACAGAGTTCATCTTGTCTTCCACTTCTGTATTCATCTACACAGAGCTATGAGAAGTGTTTTAATGCATACAGACAAATCAGAAGGGCTGCATGCTCACTGGAAGAAGCCTATTAACCTCTTAGGTGATCCTGTTACTTTCCCTGACGGTAGGCATCAGGGCTTTCACTACGACTGTTATATATTCAGTACTATACAATTTTATTTTAAGCTGCCACACTCACCCCGCAGCTAGATAAAGGTCTCTCCATTATGGCACCATGACACGTGGCACTGTTCAGCGGCATTCCATCTCGCGTTCCATCTCCCTGGTAGTAAAATAACGGTAATGAGTTGCTTCATTCATGCACGTTGTAATATAAACACATTCAAATATACTATACAGAATTTAAGGCATACTGGCTAAGACAGACGAGCAGCAAATGCAAGTTTCTTTTTCTGAATATGCTTCTGCAAATCTGCATACAATTCCTAACAAAAGGTATCAAGTGTTTTATGGTAATAAATAGGATAGGAACATCATGGTTGACAATATTTGTTTAAAAATAGTAAAAAAACATCAGAAATAAGATTTGCCACTTTTTCCACAGGTAAAACCCTGACATATTTCTCAGTTAGCCTAGTTCTATCACAACCGTGATGTATTAAAAAAAACCCAAAAAAAAATATTGTTGCTGATTTTCCGTGCTCTGTCGTTGTTGACATGTCGTTCTCTCCGCAGCTTTGTGCAGCGCTTTGTGACCCTCGGGTGAAAGGCGCTATATAAATGCTATTATTATTATTTAACTTTATCCCAATACAGATGCCAGATATTGGTGCAAATCAATTCGTGTCACCCGAACAGAGATGCCAATTCCTGACCTATCCAGGAACGGGACTTGTAAGTTTTGGTGGCTTTTAAAAAAACATTGTTTTATCAATTAATTATGCTAATAAAGTGATTGCTGAGTGGATATGCGTGCATATGAGTACAAAGGTTCGAACTGGAATGTTTTGGTAAAATTAAGTTTGTGGAGAGAAAGTGCTTGATCTCCATCCCATGTAGGGAGATGCTCAAAGGAGATAGGTAGCGAATCGATTTTTTAAAGTTATTTGAAGATTATGGGGGACTGTGTTAGGCGTAATAGATGTGGCAGGCTGTTCCAGGTTGCGGGTGCCAAGACCGAGAATCGGCGTTGTGCAAAGGTTGCAAGACATTTCCATTCCATAAGTATCTAAGGTGACCATGACGCTTTACTGCGGAGGGCGTATGATTTTACAATTCATTACTTGAAAATATTCACGGTGAATTGATACTTTTTTTTCATGAGACGCAAGGAACATGAGACGCAAGGAACACTTGTTGATTGGAGCAATGCACATGTCTGCTTTCTATCACGTCACGTGGGAGACAAGCACACCTGTGGCAGCTCTACCACGTGAGAGTCCCATTGCCACACTGTTAGCTACCCCTCCCAGCTTGGATGGCTGCAGTGTTTCCCGTACAAACGCAGCACGCATCAGATATGCATCTCAGCTGCACAACGTTTCCATTCATCCATCCATTGTCAAAAACCGCTTAATCATGTACAGGGTCGCGGTGAGCCGGAGCCTATCCCGGCAGACACAGGGTGCAAGGCAGCGCTATACCAAGGTTGGAACGCAAGTCCATTACAGGGCACTGAGGGAAATTTAGTCTGCGAGCTAATTAGCCTGTGCCGCAGCATGTCTGCCGAACTTTTGTCGACACGAATTATCAGAAAATGTATGAGCAAATAAAGTGACTCTGAGATGCCAGCTGGATGCCCCACAACTTCCTGCGAGCTTTAAATCAATATAACGATTGCCTTTAAATAATCGACAAGAAACATATTTCTGAAAGACACATCTACTTAAAGCTGTACAGGTTCACTTTATATTGAACTCTGGAAATGACCCGAACATTGCACTACATTGTGTATTGTATATATAATGGTTGGTCAGATTCAGTTTAGTATTTTTTTTCATCGTGTGGTAATAAGTACAGTACAGAATATTGATCTGCAGTTGTGATTAATGTGTTGATATCTTCCATTTATGGAACTTTTGAAAAAAGCTAACCCACTTTGGTTTTCTGCATATTTGTTTTGAACCATGTCATGTAACCTGAATTTGAGTATGCAACAACAATAATAATAATATTAATAAACTCTAGGCCACTTTCATATTTATCAAGACCTATCATCACGACAAAGGCCAAGAAACCATCCAGCCTATGAAGAGTTGGAACATGGCTGAGAGCCAGGCTATTGATCCTGGGATTGCCCATGCCTGCCAAGTTCACTCTCCAAAGCTCATGAAAATGTATGAATAGATAGTTCACCCTTATTTCTTTCCAATACCGTCCCACGACTATAGTTTGACCTTCCCTAATATTATTTGCATTCCTAAAACAAAAATAGATATATGAATAATTAATCTTTACTAAATCTGCATTTAGGATTGTCTCTTGGAGTATTTTACACGACTGGAAATAGCTTTACATTAACGTACTAATATGCATATAGATATATCAAATATAGGTCAATTACTCTATACTGATCATTTTCTCTAGAACAGCCATTAATTTTGTAGCATTTTCTGACACATGGACTGGAACACATATATGCCTTAAATAGATGTATCTACATTTACTTTTAATTGCTGCCTTATAGTAGCACGCTCTACCCTTTATACAGGTCATTTCCTGTTAGTCAGTTATGTTTGAGTGAATGTGATATTTTAAGTAATCTTCTCATACATTGTAATACTTATTTGTTTTTCCTATTTAACAGTTAACATATTCTACAATAGGGGCGACATGGTAGCGCGGTGAGTAGCGCTGCCGCCTCACAGCAAGAAAACCCCGGGTTCGATTCCCGGCTCGTGAGCCTGTCTGTGCGGAGTTTGCATATTCTCCCCTTGTCCGACATCTCGTTGGTGATGGTTTTGAATACTTTTTCGTCGTCTGCAATCACTCAATTATATCAGTGGAAACACTTACATATACTGTATGCAGCTATTACTCTCCTGTAATATCAACTATGCTTGACACGCCATTTGCGTAGTTGTCCCAGATGCACCGTGATTACAACCAATCATAAAACTTGCTTTGTGCAAAGCGCATTTTATCACCAACAAGCACAATGGCAAAGTTACACACCTGTTCATTCTGTGACGTGATCGACATTAATAATAATAATAATAGCATTTATATAGCGCCTTTCACCCGAGGGGCACAAAGCGCTGCACAAAGCTGCAGAGAGAACGACATGTCAACAACGAGAGAGCACGGAAAATCAGCAATACATTTTTTTTGGATACAGCGTCACTACTTTAAACAACAAATGCGAAAAAAGTTACATATTAATATTTCTTACACCAAAATATCCATATTGACTTGCGTATGCCACCATTTTGATTGAAGAGGGTTAACATGAGAAAGATGAAACCACAACCACTCCTCTTTTCCCCGATGTACCTAGATGGTCAGCGAAATCGTAGAGACACTCAAGTGACAGGTGATTCTGGGAGAAAAGCGAACAAGTGCCTTCATAAACGCTGACTTGGCCGTGCATTCCTATGCCCATAAGACACTCCAATGCCCATGTATGGTTTGGAAAAATTAATACACTGCCACGTTTACAATTGCTACAAGTCTCACAGGCCAAGCCCTTATTTGCAAAATGCAAATGTGTATCAAATTGAAGTGCTGTAAGAGGCAATACGGTCTAAAATAAAAGGGCCAGTGTGAAAGTCAAGTGGTGCAATGAGTAATTTTAGCGTGACCTCATTTTCATGTGGAAAGACAGTCGAGTCTGAAACTCACCAGCATAGCAGCAGGGTTATTTCTATCACACATTATAAAACGTGTTTTAACACATGCTTTCCTGTCTGGATAAAGTAAACGTTTACATTAATAAATACGACCAGTGATTAAAAACAAAAGCCTGCTAAATAATGTTATTGTGTTGGTATAGCAATACTATAAATTATTAAAATCTGTATTTGACTGACGAATGGAGGCTGGAAAACAAATAGATGTATCCATTCATCCATTGTCAGAAACCGCTTCAACCTATACAGGGTTGCGGTGAGCCGGAGCCTATCCCGGCAGACACAGGGCAAAAGGCAGGGGGACACCGAGGATGGGACGCCAGTCCAACGCAGGGCGCCTGGGGAAACTTAGTCAGTACGCCAATTAACCTGGCAGCATGGCTTTGGACGGTGGGAGGAAACCGGAGTGCCGGGCGAAAACCCACACGGACACGGGGAGAACATGCAAACTCCACACAGAAAGGCACCCGAGCCGGGATTCGAACCCAGGCTTTCTTGCTGTGAGGCGGCAGCGCTACTCTACACGCCACCGTGCCGCCCTCAAGTAGATTTAATAACATGCAAATGCGACCATTGCATATACAGAACTCTACGCGTTATCTAAACCGCTGCCTGAATAGTACTGAATGTTGGTTCGCCACATTTTGCCAACTCTTTGAGTTGGCAGTTTAATTGAAAACATGGCCACACATTTAGGTCTCTTGAGCTGGTGGTCAGGATAAGGATGAGAGATTTCGAACATGCGATGCATATATTTGCAAACTGTTAAAACTGTATACAGCAGGAATCCAGTAATCAGCCTTGATACAAAATCGCAGATCCTACAATCCGCGGTGAATCATTGAGGTTAAACTTATCATCTGCAAAAAATGTCACGTCAATAGTGAGCCACAGATTACGAGAGGAAAGAGCCACGCAAATCCATTCGTGAATATTATACGCATTCCAGGGGCAGTGCAAAATATCTCCAACAGCTAAGTTAAATGATACATTCATGGATTATGAGGTTAAGAGTTTTTCGAAGAGCCAAATGCCGCAAATCTCCCATTTGGATGAATATTAATGGTTTGCGGTCCGAAGCAACGTTTTCAATCTGCTGGGGTATGCCGCGGTTTCCATGAATAGTCGCAAACTGCCGACAATCTGCAAATTACAAAGATTTACAAATTATTGGATCGTGGATGATTACATTTCTGCTATATAATGTTCTCACCAAATGTAGCATTCACACTGCCTTATAACTAAAACCTATGCACTAGGCAGATATTTTTAGGACCGACTCTTCTCCAGATTATGGAGGTTTGGGGCATTACGATTGACTGGCATAGTTAGAGATCACACTTTATACTGTGGGGCTTTGAGAAACCCGGGAAATATCATTAGCACATCACACCCAGTCATGTGCTAATGATCTGAAGCTAGGTTACGACTTCACCCACGTAAAAAGGGTGATTTTGGAATTATATTGGGCACTGCTCTCGTAACTTGTTTCATACAATGCAGTTCTACATGTGAATGCAATTATTTAGCTTTGTATTAATATTACGTATGGCACACGTTTAAAAGATGTGTGTTGATATGCAATCTCTACTCATATTAAACTGCACATATGGCAATTTAAAAATGTCAAAATGTTTCTCGTTTGCTCAAAGCTTCAAGAAAAAAGTGCGATCTCCAACTGTGTCATTAAATCGCTCTCCCATCAGCCTTTGCTCTGAAATCTTCACCTGTTACATTGTCTGTATTGTAAGGCAGAGTTATTGACTAATGCGTTTTTAGTCGTGTCTGCACACCACTGCCAACACAGTCCCTTAATTGTTTTCTATATATAATGAATGATATGAGCATGTACCAGCACACTTTGAATACCAGATGTGTGACGTAATTGAAATGGATCTTTCTCAGCAGGTTTATAAATAATGGAGAACCATGTCCAGCAATACAATATTCAGGAGCAGATTAAACTTTAATGAAACAACAGATTAATATCATAGGTCTGTAATGTGAATTATCAAGCAAACCTTCCTTAAAGAAGAGATAATTATTGCAAACAACCCCAGTTGTACCTGCCCGGCACAAGAGAGCTGCCTGCCATCACTTTTAGTGCTTTATGGCTAAGCATTTACTTACGTTCTCTCTCTCTCAATGTGTATTCAGTGTGCCAAGGTATCGCTCATTTTTGCACTGCCAAATTTAAACCATGTTGCTTTAAGAAGCAGCAGAAGAACATCAAGCGTGAAAAATGTGCAGCCTCTTATGCTTTGGTTCAATGACTGCAAAGAATTGGACTTGGACACTATGAAATTAGGGTTGCCACCTGTCTTGGTTTTCCAGGATTGTCCTCTTTTGAGGGAGGTATCCTTCTCAGGGCATGAAAAGCCCCGGTTTTTTTGTTAGATGGAGAATAATCCACCACTCTAGTCATGTACTTCTCCCCTCTGCCTGTATTGTGAGATATTCTTGTGCACATAATCTTGGTTTTCTGGAGCTCGTAGGTGGAAAAACGAGTTGAAACTAGATTAGGTGGAACAGCCTCGCGTCTATTGCCAATGGGAATGCTGCGTTTCCAAGACCACTTTGAAGCGAGCCGGTCCAGTTTACAATCCAAGAGACTGGGCTCTGTCAGATAAGCCACAGCAGCCTTACGGAGCCAGGCCGGTGCCACGTGCATCACCCAGCCATGTTGCTGTTAGAAATACAACATTATAAAACAATTAATTTATTTTAATCCCTGCTAAATTTTGACTGTTAAACTTTTTTTAGTAAAATCGCTCACTATAAACAGAATAACATTTGCATTTAGATAACGCTTACATGCACCTGCTTCTCAAAGTGCTTCACATACGAGCCTGCGGTGGTAACAACAATACATGGAGAGGACGGAGTTGGGCAAGAGTGGAGGGCCCATCTCACGTGAACGCATCTCATGACGCTGCACAGAAGCAATGCTTTTTTCATCATGAAAAGGAAATCGTTTCCATTGAGAGAAGACGATAAAGATGTCTCGTGCCACCGATAGAGCTCCCCTCGTCCATCGAGGGCACATAGGGGAGAGGGCGAGGCAGTGGGAGAGGCTGAGACCACAGACCAAAATGGCTCGCAAAGTATGCGGCCCATTGACCTAAACCCCGATGCTGCTATTCCTTTTCCAATGCCAGGTTTGTAGAGTTCAATGCGACCATGGCAGCTTGCTCTATTAGCATGGTTTTTCACGGGTTTCTCAATTTTGCAATAAGGTCCCCTTCCCTGTTATCCACTTGGAGCCAGGCCAATCCTAGAAACTGCGTTGATATGTTACAAGTTAATGTGAAATATGTGACACGAATTTGGTTGGTTCAACTACCCAGCTGTGTTAGTTTAAAACTACATGGCAGAAAATTGCAACATTAATTTCAATTTAAATTAGCTCTAACACATGCTTACATTATTTAAAAGTTTTTTTTTTAAGACTGCTTTCTAACCACCACTCACTGGCTTCAAACTGTGACCTGGATTCTTGCTGGGCTGTTTATCTCCCAGCAGTCTGGTCACAGGCCTTCATGAAAAGGAAGCATCAGGGATGGGACTGAGAATCAAGTGAATGTAATTTCCATCGTAGCCAAAGTTTCTCACATTTCAAAGTTGATATAAAAGCAGGCAATATAACCAATGGGGGCTTTTCAGTCTATACTTTAGTAATGCAATTTAATTTATTTGGAACCATACTCTAGAGCAATAAAATGCACTGCCTATGACTGCATATCTACAAATAAATATTGCTGCTAAAATTTGATATTGCAGTTGCCAAAGCGAGGTTTCTTTTAGCACTGGAGATTTGTGTTTTTTATGGAACAATTGCGATATACGCATAGAACTACACGTAAGAGGGATGAATACATTTCAGGGTACACATTGTTCATAGCCCCACTTAATGCAGTTAATTTACGTCTAATTTCTCTCAAAAGTAACGTACTTTACTCAACGTGAAACAAGTTCGCACATGCCCTCGATAAGGAAAAAAAGCATGCAAAGCACAGACACCAGTGCACATTTGACTTCACTTCTATCATCCCAGAAAGTGACTACCATGGAATATTTCTTTTCAGGTTCCAAGCAGTTGGAAATCCCTTGAGTGCAGGGTCCAAGCTGCAGGGATAATGCAGCAAAACCTCCCATGGTAGACCAGCAATAGCCACACTATTGACATTTGCACTGTGAATTGTTGTATTGTCACAGAGAAACAACACTTCACACTCATATCACACAACCCATGGCATCTTGAATAGACAGCTGCTTCGGTGCTTCAACACAGCATCATAAAACGGCTATGCTATTGGTCTACCAATGAAGTTTGACCAGAATTGTAGCCTTCTTGTCACAAAATATGACCCCATATTTGTCTACAGATTTATTTACAGGCCTTTGCATAACACGATGGAGGGCACGGTGATAACGCTTTTGAGTTGGTTGTCTAATTCCTCACGCTTTTTACTGCATCGTCTGACTGCTCTCCACAAAGATATATTATTTAAAATAAAAACGAATTAAAGGTTAAAGCTTATGATTATAACATAAGCTGAAAGAAATAAAGACTTTGATGTTTTTAAGATCCAGTATAATATAGTCATTAGCTTGTATATAATGTAAAATGTAATCATAAAAAAAAACATGGTTATCAATTTTGATTTCATGTCGGTAACCAACAGATGCTTGGGCATTGTATCATGCATTTATTGCAAGTGGTGTGGAAGCAACAGTACCCAAGTGGCTCAAAGGGTATAGTGATAGACGTTAATGAGAGGTCCTCTGCTATTCACATTCTCCATTTTCATTTATTACCTGTTAACCTTTGCACTTCTACTCAGCCTGCTGGGAAACTTTCTCATGGATTATGATGCTTTGCATAATGCAGGCAAGCATACATTGTGTTAAAAAATGCATTCATGTTCGGAATCAAAAGGCTTTTATGGCATTAGTTTTGTGCTGCTGCTAGAAGGAAAGTGTGGTCATGAAAATTTGCCACAACTGCATTTTGTAGGACGAACATTGCCTCACATAGCTGCATGTTAAATACTCATTCATGTGTTTCAACACTGCCTCAACAAAACACTAAACCACAATCATTTTTGTCTTATGGCCCTGACTTAATTGTGCCCAATAATTATGTCATGGACAACCAGTTCAGTCATAATGCTTTGATGTCACTGATGGGCATATAAACATAAAATACTGAACTTAAACCATCTGCTCACAGCTGGCACTAATCACGTAATTACAGCTTCACCTATTTATTTGTTTAAACAATTGAATTATGACAATTCGCTGAAACTATTTCATTCTACATAAGCCAGCAAACACATGTACAAACATTTTGGGAACGATTTTCTTTAACACTTAAAATGGTGTGCTACACAGAATTATGCAGAAACACAACGGGGGTTTAATTTCCGTCTTAAGCGTTTGTTAATTACACTGTCAAGTTAGTTACAAAGTAATGGGAGGGCAGGGTGGCACAGTGGTAACATCTGCGCCTCACAGAAAGAGTGGTCTTGCCCGAGACGGTTCGATTCCCGCCTTGGGCGCCTTTCTGTGTGGAGTTTGTGTGTTCTCCCTCTGTTCTGCGTGGGTTTCCTCCGGGTTCTCCGGTTCCCTCCCACAACTTAAAAAAACATTAATTGTTTGGCCGATGACATCATAATTTATAGGAAGCAGTGTGTGGCAATATGTTGACGCCGGCAAGCCGCCTGGCTGCCTCCTCCGCCTCTCTGCGCTTTCCTCGCGCCTCTGAGTCGTTATCTCGTTGAATGAATACCTTCGACATTGAATGAATGTGTGCGTTATAAATGTAAAAATATCAATTATTATTCATTTATCTTGCCTACATTACTCTGATTTGCACACATATTGAATGTGTAAATTGTCATTGCCAAAACAATGTCTCAAATATGTGTGACAATAATCCATTACCTAAAGAGAATTTTAAATGTTCACCTGTAAGTCAAAGAAAAATACAAAGTATACCATTTATAAATCGTACTGTGGATCAGCATGTGAATACTATTCTGGGTAGAATTAAACATCATTTTGGTAATATATTTGATGTGTTTTCTATAAGACAGAGAGATGTCTGCCACGAATTCACAAACATAACATAATACTGGTCTGATGGTCGAGTGAGCATCATACTATTGAATATACTGTTGTTTTGTTGAATAGTGTGTGCTGCACTGTGCTTTCTCTGTAATGGAATACACTTAACCACTATAACACTGATTCTATAACATACTTTTACTTTTTTGCAATAATTCATGTTTGTGACAATGCTGTTGTCAACGTTATTTTCAGATATATAAGCATATGCTGACCATTTTAAATAGAACCCACTGAGCATTTTCCATTTCGAATATAATTGGAGTAATTACCTTTCCTGTATCAGTGCATTAAATCTGTAAAAGGCAGATATATCAACTGGTTCCCACGTTCTGTTAATTGCATCTGCCTAGACACTTCATAAAATATCAAATTATGATTATCTCAGAAAAGCTGCTTCCTTACAGTCACAGGGGACCCAATTGGGCCCTGCTGTAGTTGCTATGCTCCGATTGTGGCAGACTCAGAATTAATGAATATGGATTTATAACAGTTCGAGCACCAGAGACTGACAAACCATAAAATCCTGCGACCCCTGAAATGGCCTGTCAAAGCAATAACTCCTGAGAGCCATGCGTCAACTGAATACCAATGTGACCTCCGCACTATCAATGCTGTGAGGTCTAAACTTATTTTTTGTGAATGTTTATTCAATAAATCTGTTTTAAAAGCTCAACAAACCGAGTGGATACAAAACAATACTTCATGTCCACACAGCGTAAGGCTTCATGTCCGCACAGCTTGCTTAACAAGTAATACACATTCATGACGATCAACAGACATGATCTATCCATTGCTAGATGAACGCCTACCCATGTAAGCTCTGTTTAGCTATGTCACATTGCATCTCATTCCTGCCATTTCGTCATCAGTTTCATCAATGAACCACCATCCCCCCTTCTTGTAATCTGTCCTGCCCAAGTCAACTTACATTTATTTTTTACGATGTGATGTCTCTAAATTAACTTTGCTCTCTGATCCATGAGAACCTGTTTCTTTCTCTGTGAGCGACAGCATACATCTTGTATTTGTAATAGGTGTTTATTGCTACCAATTGCAGAATATGCTGGCGATTTGTCCAATCTGGCAAACGTAAACAGTGTTACAAAAGCTGCAAAATTACGATAAGTAAAGCTATATCATTATCCATGGTGTGGTGTTAAGGTTGCTAATTCCTCATGCTATCTTATTCACATTTAGGCATAAGGTGGGAACAATTTAAATTAGGTTAAATTAAGGTAATTATTATAGGATCCTTATCAATGTGATAAGGTATGGTTCATGCAATGCAATCTACATGTCTGATGGTTGCTATTCAAAGCTGTTCTTTCGGGATAGCCGTGTCGAGCGCTCCATCTCTCTCCTTCGCTATCGAGCCGTAAAAACGTACATGAGTACAATCTACATGTCTGCTATTGTATACAAAAATGTAAATAGCTGCTGTACACAAAAATAACACATCTAATCAAATTGTTACAACCAGGCACATTTTGAAAATGTGTTTTAAAAAAATGTTCACGCGTTACCCACTACTACTAACACTGCAAACACTTTAACCATCAACTGTTTATAATGAGCATGTTGTAAAAGTGTGTACAGAAGTATGGAGAAGTACCATCCATCGTCAATTAGCCACGTTTCCTGATGAGGGTCACGGTGGCAGCATGCCGAGTAGCATGAGAAGTACATGCTTGAATCATTCTGAGAGACAAGGGGGAACACACGGATTGGAGAACACACGCGAGTTAGAGACCGTATTGAGTGTTGAGAAAAGGAGGGTGTGCTGGGGCAGGACACATTTCTGGAAGCGGCGATGGCCATCGAACGAGGCTAACGACAAAGTTTCCCGACAAAGGAGTGAACGCCCGAGGGGACACGCACTGCCACTAAGATGACCCGATACAATCGGAACCCCTGCAGGAGCTAGGTAGATCGTTGAATCACGAGACCATGAGAAGCGGTGACAACTTGACGAGGCCTTCATCCAGCGGTGGATAATTAGTTCACGGCTGAAGATGGAAACGTGTTACTGTTAATAAAAATAACGTACGGTCCTTTGTCAATCAACTGCTGGCTGAAGACCTCCCAACTCCATGTGGGTCATTGAGGTCCCTTGATCATTCTTCACCGCACAGGTCCGGTGGTTTATGTTGTGAGAGGCAATATATCTGTTGTTAGCTATGGCCGGGAGTAAAATCCCAGTGCTGTCAACAAAGGTTAATTTACGTAAAACAACAACAAAAAGATTGGCATGAGCGTAATATTTTAACTGGCTCATTAGTGAGTATGCCCAGTACAATACGGTACCACAGACCATGCTATCTTCAACTCCCTGTTTGAAGGATAATTTATGTCATTTTGAACACAGCCCCTTGAGATTTCCACGTAAATATGTCAAAACATTAAACAAATAGAACACGGAAATAACAAGATTCAATCACAATTCTAATCTGTAAATGTAAACCTGCAGCCCTACAATTGCTTCCTCAAACCAAACCACTGCTGGTGGAATGGCCTCCACTAGTTGGAACTTCAGAGAACCGCTATTGAGGGTATTTAGTCTAGTCATGTACACTGGCCAGACATCATAGAGAGGGTGGGATTACCCACACTTTACCCCACCACGTGCGATGGACCAGTTCACTGGTGTATCCATTTATACTACTGGGTGTACAGTCATGGGGGATTTAAGAAACCTATCCCATTGTGATAATTGCTTTGAAAAGCTGGTCTTTTGGGATAGTCGTGTCGAGCACTCCCCCTCACGTTGGAGGTATCCTCAGGTGTACTGAGCCTGTCTCAGCACGTCTGAGCATGCCTCCAATTATCACGCAGCCAGGAAACTCCAGGCATAGATCATTTATTAATAGTAGTATGATTAGAATAAAGCTTTAAACATATAAAACTAGCATTTTAATCCGATGACACATGACAACACCAAGGCAGAGATGGCATTTTCCTTAGAGAAATACCTTAACCCAAATGTTACACATGCCGTAGACATTGCTAAAACTACAAAAAAACACATCCACCTTTCAATGAAGCTTCACCTGGACCTTCTGCTGTCTCAAACACAAGTTACAATCTCCGTGTGTGGCAATGGTTAGAAAAGAAATCCACAACCATTTCATACAATGACACGAAACTTTTCTCAGCTTATTACATAATTTGCCTCAATCGTGGAAGCATGACCTTTCCCGTTAGAATTCCGTGTTCGACTAAAATCTCAGCAGTATTTGTAACTGTCACACAAGTGCTTATGACATTTCGCTCAAAGGATGAACTGTATATTCAACACTGTTATTAGATATGTTTTATTCTATTCATGAAGAGCAATGTCTTTACTTACAGATTGTGTACAACAACAATGCAGGCAAATCTGGCTAGCCTGACTCCGGTTAGCTGGATTTTGCAATAAGCCACACCAGATCGACAAATAAAAATATATATAGAATGTATATAGCTAATATAATACAGTAATATACCTACTGTATGCCTCAGAATAGGTTATTGAATGTATGTGTAATGAACATTCACTAGAACGTGTATATTATATAATGCATAAACATAGTGTACTGCAGAATGCATAAAATACGTAGTTACATGTCATAGTTATAGCATAGCTATACAATAATGATGGGGGGTGGCCGCTTACACTAGTACATTGACAGTAGCACAACGTTGTTGTTATTTCCATTGTTTTTATATAATATTGACAGCTATCCACAATGCCTTCATCCATCCATCCATCCATCAATTTTCTAAACCGCTTGTCCTGGTGAGGGTCGTGGCAGCAGCCATCCAAGAAGGGTGGACTCAGACATCCCTTTCCTCAGCAGCAGATTCCAGCTCTTCCTGAGGGGTTCCCAGGCGGTCTCAGGCCAGCCGAGAGATATAATCCCTCCAGCATGTCCTGGGTCGGCCTCTAGGTCTCCACCCAGTAGGTCGTGCCAGGTAGACTTCCCGGAGGAGCCTCCCAGGGGGCATCCTTAACAGATGCCCGAACCACAATGCCTTACTCCGTCTTAATCTAATATCCTCGTTCATCCTGAATGGACGTGAATGCTCTATATACTGCACTACATTGGTGCAGGATTACAATGCGAACATATAACAACATTCAGTGGTATGGTTATCGTAGATCGGAATCAAAATTATTTGCCAGAGTGCGTGACACCTGAGCAGTATTACGCAGTTTAGTATGACATTGTTGCCATGGGGATAATACATCTGACGTCAAGGCTCATATTGAACAGCTTGATTGGGCAAGACTAATATAACTAATATAGAGGTTGGGTGAAGTTGTGGCAGCGTGCGTGACGCTGGTGCGAGAAAGTGGCTCGGTGATGTGACAGGATGAAGCCACAATGCTGATCGAGTTACGGTCCTAATGTACGGTACTCATTAGTAGCTTATTCAGGATCGGGTAACCGAATGTCAGTTTCAATAGAGACATTATGAGAGAAGGTGTTTTTTAATGAGAATGAGATTTTCAATTAGGGGGCTGTCAATCAATCTCCCAGCGTGGCAAATGAAACAATGGGTACATTTATTTAAATCCCCCATCGCGCCTGTGTCTATTCAGTAATAATAAAAGGGTACATAACATCTCTATGTGCGATTGGGGTGAAGGGTAGTAATAATAATAATAGCGTTTTATATAGCGCCTTTCACCCGAGGGTCACGAAGCGCTGCACAAGGGCCGCGAAGAGAACGGCATGTCAACAATGAAACAAAACAAAAGCCAAACGAACAAAAAAACATGAAATGATTAAGGCTGCTTCGAATATACTGAAAGGTCGTGAAACAGGCAATCTTAAGAGCGGCAAAAATCTGCATAAATCTGACCAGCAAAGAAAAGAGAAAACACCCCTATAAAGCGCCTCTCTAGAGCTCCTAGTGAACATCATTGTGACTGCAGTGGTGTGAGCAAGAAATTTCAGAACTGCACCTTTACTTTTAATCAGTTATGTTTGTAAGCCCCATCCGAATCTCCCAACAGTATCCTTGAATTAGACATGTGCGTGGCATTGCTGATTGTATTTTTGTTTATAGATTTTGTCTATGGATAAATAATGTAATACATATTTTCATATAGCAGAGTTTGTTTAGATTATATGGAAACAAACTCCTAGATCGAGCTGTGAAAACTCCTTCGTCTGGCCTGGGAACGCCTGGGAATCCCTCAGAAAGAGCTGGAATCTGTTGTTGAGGAAAGGGATGTCTAGATAGATAGATGCTTATCATTACATCAGAAAAATACCCAGTGAGCTTGCAAGCTCTTTACTGGCTTCCTGCGACACCGCGACCCTCACCAGGACAAGCGGTTTAGAAAATGGATGGATATATGGATACGTGCCTATAATAGAAGTACAGTTGTTCTTTGTGAGAATGAAACATTAAACGATCAAAGTCAATATATCTAAAATATAACCAATCGCCACTATAATTAATTCTCCCAAGTTCCTCACGTGAAGCACACTAAACGCCCAACCAACAAGGGTTTCCACCTCCCGGCATCAAGGTCTTCCTCTTGGTCGATGACATCTGGCTGCCATTCCTAATCCTGTCTCATAATCACCTGAATTTTCCATCTTGCACGTCGACGTGTGATCCAAGGGTGCATGAAACTATTAAGTCAATGCGTTAACCTTATTTTGTATGTATTGTGATGGGTTACAATGGATCGTATGCACTTCGTGAGGTTTATTTTACGCACCAACTTCTGAGAAGTGCAAGGTCCTCTAGAGCCCTTACAGGATTGTGGGTCTGTTGAGATTACAGTGTGGGTGAGTTGCCCACCTCGGAAGAGAAGCGTGCCAGTTGCACAACACCGTGGTGCAAAAGCAAGGAAGTATAATTACTAAATCAATAGCTTGGATCTGTGCAATGTTGCTAAGGGAGCAACCAGAACACGCTACAAACAAACACACAATATAGCATAGGTTTGATTTGCGTTTGCAGTTAAAAGAACAAACCGATCCCATTTATTTAATGTCCTTACCTGTCTAGCATTGTTTTGAATAACAACAATTACTTGACAAGCAATACCTAAAGTATGTATTTTGTTAAAGGGTGCTATTATCCCAGACTTTTTATAAACCTGTTTTATGCTAATTGAAAGGGACACTTTTAATGGTATGGACATATATTCCGATGCACTTTATATGGATAAATATGCATTTTAAATATATAAACGAGGCAGGAAGAACATTACAAATTAGAGCAAAAATTATGTAAGCATTTTATATAAGTCCAGAGGATATAAATGTTATATTTGGGTTGCGACAAGAAACTGAGGTTGTGGGGGAAATTGGTTAATTCTTTCGGCCAGCCAAATGAAAATTATGCAATCATTGATATAACACTGGTATAGTGATGTGAGTTTTCACAGCTCGATCTGTGATAATTGCTCTTCAGAAGCTGCTCGACACAGCTATCCCGAAAAAGCAACCCTTAAGAGCAAATCTGATACTTTACTGACCTTTAACATCTTTTCCAAAACATGCTTACCAAAACGAGACTTGATCACTAAATTACGAATTTGATATTTTTGAAAAGTAGTATGCATTGAATGGGTATTAAGTGTAAATCCTGATGACCTCTGGGTTTTTTATAACATGCAGATTTAATTATCAAGGTTATTATACGGAGACCATGTTATACAAGACAAAGATAAAGACAAAGATCCCCTATATAGCCTTAACAGACTGTAGGGACAAGTGCTGTTAGCGAGCACCTATGAAGGTCGACACGGCACACGAGGGGGTGGGTGACCAGCACCACGCCCGGCCGCCTTTGTCTCCCTAGTGGCGAAGTTTACACGCCGCACTAGGTACTCATTTGAGGCTGAGTCGACCTAGGGGAGGCCCAGGACCGGTTTCAGAAAATCGTCACTGGTGTTGGCCATGAGCGGGATTCGAACTCGGGTCGAGTTCGAACTCGGGTCGCCAGATTCGTAGCCCAGTGCGCTAACCACTGGCCTACCGCTCCCCACAAACCCACGCCTCCATGGGAGACTACTTACTACACAAACCACTTTTTCATTATTATTTTCTAGGGTTGTTTTTAATACTTTAAAAAGTGCAAAATGTTACATTTAAAAACAAATCTTTTTTCAGATGTAATTCGACACTACAAAAGGTGTTGGGCCCTGATTGGGAATATGTCTAAAAGTGTTGACAGAATGAAACTTGTTACCGAAGGCATAGCTTGGGATTTCTTAACACGCTGGCAGGCGTACACAAGCAGACGAGAGCCAATTGGGCGACCCCACCAGACTGACAATATGTCTGCGGTTTGTGCTGTTGATATTGAGCTGGTGCCTGGGTTGATACCGACACTGAAATAGGAAGGCTCCCCAAGCACCAACCATCTAGATATCGCTACACCATAGGTATTTACCTGCTAACAGTGTCACCATAACTATGTTAGGCATGAGGATTATATCTTTATGTCTACATTGTTTTCGTATGGCTTAATAAATCACTACAAGCAATAACGTGCTTAAAACTAAGGGGGGAAATACACTACCTCTGTGTAACATTTAAACGAAATTGGAAAAAAACATTTTACAAGAAAATATGATTTAAAAAAATATACTGACGCATGCAATGAAGGAGTCTTTTCATAAAGAGTAATTCTTAGGGCGAGGTGATAATGAACACAAGATCTATGTAATATTTGTGAACAGTTTATATACAGATGATAAGGGACTAACAGGTCTGGCTTTTTGTATAAGGATTATTATTGCATCAATGCAGGATTTGTGTGTTTAATATAGGATTAAATATTGAATAAATATATAGGTTCACTAATTTTGTTCATAGAGAACCAAATAATGGTCAATTTAGGAATTATCCAGGCGTGACAGCAAGCTGGTTTGAGGACGCATGTCTACCACTGACCACACATATACAAACAGATGCAAGAAAAGACGAATAAATATAAGATACTATCATACGTATTTTGTGCACGCTTTGAAAAGGAGGTGGCTCAGTTAAATTCATTTATAACGATAGAACAGCACTACAGTATTGAAATCGCCTAAAGAAAGACACATTCTAACAAAGGCTATTCAGTGACATCGAAAATTGGATTGGAGAAATTAAGGCGTGAAGATAAAAGGTGAAAGTATTAACCATCTCAGATTTGCTGATGGCATAGTCATTATAACAGCCAATGACAATGCTACAGCATGGGGATGAATATAAATTAGTGCAAAAGACAAGTCCTGTAGAACAGGTTTGTTGAACAAAATAACTGTTTGAGGGACTCAGCTGAAAAACAACCATAGTATAATAGCTCTGTTGGAAATTATTTAAGTTGGAATGGGATATAAAAAAAGAGGTGAAAAATATCAAGATGGTGTGGTTTTGGAAAATGGAATCTTATTATGAATCTCAACATACCGAGCTGCCTAAAGAGGGGAGTTTTCAATCAGTCCATATATCCTGCCATTTTCTAAATACAGTATACACATGACACATGGAACGTTAAAAAGATTACGGAACAAAAACTGAAAAGTGCAAAAACACACTTGTAGATACATGCTTGGAATTACACCGACAGCCAGGTCAACACATGATCACAGAACGAATGGATCTTTGAGACGTCATGTTAATGGCACACCACTAGAAAGGGCAATAGCAGATGGACGAGACTGGAGACGGAATGGCAGCCAAATGACGTGTCATGCCCAAGACAACGACCACTGCAGAAACTGAGCAATACAATCAACTCTTGTGTTGGACTGAGATTAACTCTGGTATCGCTGGACTGTGAGGGATGGCAAAGATGTGCAGAGGCCTTCACCCAGCAGTGGATAGGAGATCACGGATGACGTATGATGATCATTGACAGCAGCAATGATATACTAGTAACATATTTCATATCCACAATGGTTATGTTTTACAGCTACTGTCAAATACAAAAATCATAATTTTTCATTGACAGCAAACACATTTTTAAGAGGCCAACAATGTAATTTCATTCATTCATTCATTCATTTTCAGAAACCGCTTAATCCTGTACAGGGTCGCGGTGAGCCGGAGCCTATCCCGGCAGACATAGGGCGCAAGGCATGGCTATACCAAGGACGGGTTTCATAATGTGCAGAATTGCGATTGTGACGTTTGCAATTTAATGTGTTGCTGATTTTCCGTGCTCTGTCGTTGTTGACATGTCGTTCTCTCTGCAGCTTTGTGCAGCGCTTTGTGACCCTCGGGTGAAAGGCGCTATATAAATGCTATTATTATTATCCACACAATATTTCCAGTATTCATCTGTTGCAATGAGCTTCAAATAGAAAAGTGTGCTAAAAAAATCACTGCCAGCGGCATTACAGTTTATTGTGTGTGTGTGCCTACCTCGCTGCATAGCATATTATCAATTTCATCAGTTGCACGAACGGACTGGTTACACAGGTGATGACTTGCACGGACACAGTGGCATTTCTACCGCTGGGGCATCAGTCCCAGGTGACTATCTGGCGAACAGAGTCTTGACCTTTGACCATTGTGACCGCGAAACCCCAAATAAACCACCTGCAGATTTTAAATGGGGGAAATATATTACTGCATTGTAGAGTGTTTGCTTCTGTATAAAATTATGCCTGCCTTCACACCTTCTCCTCCAAGAGGAATTATGTCGGCACATGGCAACAGACATATATAGTAAAATCATACACCTGGCAGCTCTGAGGCTTATCCTTCCCAAACACTGTCATTCTTACTTCCCCTGCTTGTCTATTGGAAAACTGATTTAGCCATGGCCATTCCCCTTTGGCCTCCGTCCCACTAAGTATTCAAAAAGAAGCCAAGCTTTCTCGAGTGTTGAGGCTGGTTCAGTTTGGGAGAGGTTTCACATTGGCAAAGGCATCAAGGCAGGATATGGAGGGGGAGTGGGGTTTCGATCTTGTCTGCAAGCTTTCTCTGCCGTCTCCCATTACTCACACCTCATTAGTCAGCGGTGTGTGTGTGGTTAATCTGGCAATATTTATCAGAGCATTCTATTAGATAGGCCTTCCTTGTGCTCCGCAACGATGATCCGAGTCTGCTCACACACTGAGGTCTGTGCCAAAACGGATACGTTTGGAATCGCTTCACGGTAGCCACAACAATCTTACCCATTAAATGAAAGACACAACTGGCGCAGTGGGTATCGCTGCCGCCTCACAGCAAGAAGGACCCGGGTTCGATTCTCGGCTCGGGTGCCTTTCTGTGTGGAGTTTGCATGTTGTGCCCGTGTCTGCGTGGGTTTTCGCCGGGCACTCCGGTTTCCTCCCACCGTCCAAAGACATGCTCCCAGGTTAATTGGCCTACTGAGTAAATTGCCTCAGGTGCCCTGCGACGGACTGGCGTCCCATCCTCGGTATACCCCTGCCTTGCGCCCTGTGCCTGCCGGGATAGGCTCCGGCTCATCGCGACCCTGTACAGGATTAAGCGGTTTCTGAAAATGGAAGGATGGATGGACATTTACCAGAATACTGAACGGTTCATCTATGCCGACGACC
>JAZEWU010000002.1:3222627-3233220 GCA_036362915.1 Geotria australis
TGCGGAGTTCAATGAAAATGCAAGGGGCTGTGTAAGAAAATGGGAAACTGTAATTTAACATCGCGCTTCGAAGAATCGCAAAGAAGAAGACTTCACTTATTTGTAAGACATGAGAAAAATACTGACTGTAAAGTTATATAAATTCCATCATGGATGTCAACGAAATATTATGCATTAGCGTTTTAACCAGTATTGAAATATCAGCACTTCTAATTAGGAAGGTGATATGCCTTTTGTCCAAGGGACATTTCTCAGTATGTTTACGAAATAATTAGTTGTGAGAGCTTGTATCACACACAACACAATGCACCAAGGTCTCATGGGCAATCAGAATCTCTTCTGTGAAATGTCAACCTTTACGTTAAAGCTGTCAATGAATCTCGGTCCCAAAAATGAAAGCAATCCTGCCAAGGCCCCCTAATGGCTTGGTGCACAATGGCATGCCCAGACCTAATTGGATACGGTTGATTGCAGGCATGGGATGCTCTGCCAGACAGAAACGATCACTTGTGACAGGAGAACAGAAACGGATGGCAGTGGAAGCGTTGTGTAACAAGCGGCAGGCCAGTAGGAGGAGGAAATGCTGGCTGACAGGCCACCTAGATTAGTGATGCTTTCCTTTCAAGGTGGAAAGAGAAATTAAAGTGAAAGCATGAGATAATGAGGGGAAAAACCAGATGTAGAGTGGCCGAATATGCAATCATTCCCAGAGGGTCTGTTTTCTTTCTAATTGGTCGTGAACTCTTACTTCACGTGTACAGACTGCAATTACCAGTACAGAAATTGATGGTTGGAACATTTGCAATAGCAACAATTAATTTCGAAAATCTGTTAATGAGGATAATAGAATAACAACGATTTTTTTATTTGCAGGAACATGCTCCATATCTTGACAGTTATACTGTATTTTCCATAGACTAGCTATCATCGATTGGAATAAACATGAAGCTAGGATTTAAGCGAAGAAAAGCAAACTCATATCACATTTTAATAGCAATAATAAAAAATATCTTGATAGTTAAGCTGAATTTTCACATTCACAGCAATATGTCAAGCGTTTGTATAATAAAGGAAATCAAGCGGAACAGTAGTTTTCATTAAACAGCTGGCGAGCCCATATAAGTCTGGGGCATGACACTCCATGGGTCTAACCACGATGGAAACCTTTCTCCGAAAACGATGCGAGAAATAAAGCAATGCAGTGTATTTTTCAGGCACCAAAAGTAACAATAAGGTTGTACGCGTGTGTGTGTGTGGACATCTTTCTCCAAGACAACAACAGAAGGACATTTATTAACCGTGGACTAAGCGAATCATTGCAGATGGGCTACTGACAGGGAAATTCTGTTTTTTACTATTTGGAATTATAATGATCAATATGATGAATGGCATTTAGAAGATAAATAAGAAGTAGCAATTGAAAGAATGCATGGTAAATTGTATAAGCTCGTGCATCAGCAACAAACCATTTGTCTATTAATTTGCACAGCAGCTAAGTAACACATCTGCTACTATTTGTATGATAGTGGTTGATAAAGACAGCTAGTGTCATATCATCGTCGGTCATCATCAATCCACGTCTGTATGTCTGCTATTGCAACCTTGATTATCCTGCAATGTAACAAAGACAAAGATCCCCCGTGTAGCCTCTAACAGACTTGTAGGGTCAAGTGCAATGTAACAATCCACCCAGCACACGCACACTAGCTGATATAATTTCTCTATCTCGTTGGTGGACATACTCTCGGATGCTTTTTTGTCATTATTCTTGATTGTCTTGATCCCAGGCTGCGCACACTAATTTCTCTTAACAGTTTGAATGCTACAATTAATGCGTGCACGTTATCTAATCTACCTGTGCTTCTTATATCCCTCAATGCAATTGCAAACATGCATGTCTCCGTGCAAACTCTTGGTATTTCCATTATTTTTCGCTTGTTACAGACAATATTTCTGCACAGTGCGTCATAGCCTGGTACTATACTGAAAACGTTATATCTAGGCACATTATCAGGAACAGCTTTTGAATAAACAATCCAACCTGCTGTGTTAATTTTTACTCTGGTTCACCTTTAAGAGCTCTCATAAGTACACGTAATTGCATGCATTGTTCACAGAACCAAAGTGCCAGCCTTACGGTGGGTCTTACTCCAATCATATAACCCATTCTTGTGAGTCATGATAAAGGTGGAAGAATGAGTAAGAGGGTGGATGGTAGTGTAAAAGTTTGACATTAAAGCCATATACATCATCATTTTCAGAAATCGCTTATCCTGTACAGGGTCGCGGTGAGCCGGAGCCAATCCCAGCAGACACAGGGCGCAAAGCAGGGCTATACATACAAATAATTGCTCCATTATACAGGGTGTCCCATATAAATGGAACCATAGGGAATACATTTTCTGATGACTCCTGATGCCCCCTATGTATTCCCTATGGCTGCATGTATATGGAACACCCGGTATATAGATTTGCAGAATGCAGGTATATAAACTAAGTCATATTATATCAAAGGCAGAAACAATGTTCATAAAAACATCATGTAACTCAGGTCTGTAGTGGGAATAGTGATATGTTTCTGGCCACAGTGTGACTGGAATATAATCAACATTGTATATGATAACAGCAGTTTGTATTGAACTATACCAACGTCGCTTTTTAAGATCTTAACTGTTCTGGTCATAGCTTCCATCAAAGATACCATAAGCAAAGTGATCTAGGCTGTACTGTATACGACAAATGCCCCTTTGTTCCATGTATATGCTCCATAAACTTATATTTGTATAGCTATAATAAACGACAGTGAAATCAATACACAACCTACTAGTTTATTTATTCAACATTAATTTTAGATAAAAAGAACAATAATTACAGTCATTTGTGAATACTCTGCGCAGTGAAGCTCATGGGGTGTGTTTGCCCACACTTCACCATATGGGTCAGTGCAAGTTAGTGAAGAGAGGCCCTGGACTAGTTCAGATATCAGTCTCCACTGGTTGGGAATCAAACTTATGTGATATTAGCGTGATACGTACAGAACTGCATCAACCCTCAACTCCAAATATGGCTTTTTTCTTTGGCAAATACATTTATTTCAAAACCAGCAATATTGGTTTATAGCTTTAACCATAAAAAATTGTAACAATCAGTTAAGAAGTGCTAAATGTTCATTTCTACCATTGCTATTTGAGTGGCTATATATGTACCAAACACGGTATTGTATCAGAAAATAAGCAATATAAAAATATTCACAAGGCCAAATTCTTGGACAATTAATTACGTGGAACGTAATTTTTTTTAAAATCTGTGTTATTATATTGGTTTAGTTACATAATCCAAAAGATAATAATGTGATATGTTCAACAGAATTAACAGTGATTTCTTATAGGATAATCAACACATATATTTCAGTCATATTTTAAATTATACCATCTTGTTATGCATTTTTCATTTTACTTCGTTTCATGAAAAAATGCCAGACTACCTTATCAGAAGAATAAAATAAAAGACTAATATATTTGTTCACGCTTGCAACCTCCAACAAATATTTTGCGCACACACCGCGCAGACCAACATTTGCTGCCAAATTCTAGTATACACCCTGGCAAAGTGAAAATAAATCCATCTAAAAAGAAAGAAAACCTCCTCTCCAGTGGATCCAAAATCTCATAGATGCCTGCAGGGAATATATTACCTTGGGCATCATTTCAACTGTACGTTGGTTGATATGGGAGCTTAAGCGGCTTGCAATCGCGAGGTTGCGAGCTCATATCCTGGTTCAGGGTTGTCTCAGCCCATCATCCCACTGGGCTCGATACTATGAATGCCACTTTGTGATTGTCCTTTGGAGAGGTTTGCTTGCCTCTCCTAGAGGATTGTGGAATCACCACCAAGAAATGAGCATCGTCTGAATGCTGGTTTCGGCAAAAAATAACTTTGAGTTGTTTTTTGGGAAAGGGCAGTTTAGGGTGGAGATTTATCTTCACACGAGTTGTATTTTTATCTTCTCGACATAAAATGAGGCAGTGCAATTGTATGATGCCAAAACACTTCTGAAACCTTCAAAAACTTTCACATGATATTTAAGCATTACCATACAAATGCATGACCGCTATGTTAATGTGTACACAGTATTAATTAGGAAGTCTATCTAATCTATTGGCATCCTCATGACAAAGGAATGATGCTCATGGAAAATGATTGTTATCCTTTCCAAACTTCAGCGACTTATGGATCAAAAGACAAAGATCCACGATATAGCCTTAACAGACGGCAGCGAGGGGGTGGGTGACCAGTATTACACCCGTGTTTTTCTCCCTAGTGGCGATGTTTACACACTGCACCAGGTACTCATTTGAGGCCGAGTTGACCTAGGGGAAGCCCAGGTATTGGCCGTGAGCCAATAGCAGCGGCTCTCTAAACGCTACACTAACGATCCCCACAGTGTCCCGCCAACGATCTATTTCCTTCCACTTCAACCCTTCCTCTCACAATCATCGCCATATCTTCACTTGACTCTCGGAGGATATGTCCCAGATATGCCACCTTCCTTCTCATCACCCTTCTCATGGGCAAAATTAATTCCTGATTCGGTTCAGGTCGGTACACAACGGGCATGTGATTCCCCTCGTCACATCTGCACGGTGTTTATGATAAAACAATTATAGAAAAATACCGTAGACGTGCTAACATTGCTACAGAGTTGTGAACATATTTTATGTGCGGTCGGTGGCAACTCTTGTATATAATGTGTCCAATGACAGATTTCACAATTTCATGGGTCTGGGCTTTAAAAACTGTTTGGCATCAACTGGTATATTGATACAACATGCATGTTTTTTTTGCTAAGCAGTGTTTTGAATATAAAAAGCAGTTACATACAATTAGAAGATTATCTCTACATTGTACTGATGTCGGTTTTCACGCTCAATTCATGATGGTTGCTCTTCAGAGCTGTTCTTTCGGGATAGCAGTGTCGCGCGATCTCCATCTCTCCCTCAGGATTCCAACGTGGGGGGGAGAGATGGAGATCGCTCGACACGGCAATCCCGAAAGAACAACTCTGAAGAGCAACCACTATTTCTACATTTGTAGGGTAAAAAGATCAAAAGATGCTTTGGTCAGATGGGGCTACAAGACCGGCCCAACCACCTGTGAATGTGGAGAAGCAGACCATACTATGGAACACTGCCTTGTCTGTGCTTCTACTACCCAACCTCTGCAGCTCAAAAGACCTTGCGGAGTTCAATGAAAATGCAAGGGGCTGTGTAAGAAAATGGGAAACTGTAATTTAACCATCGCGCTTCGAAGAATCGCAAAGCAGAAGAAGGGTAAAAAAAATACTGAGGACATACTAAACCAAGTGAAATCGTTGATAAATGTACTGATGCAGGTTTGCACGCCTCGATTTATGGAAGCCTGAAGATATTTCCAACGTAGGAGGCGAAACGTCACGAGGGAGAGCACTCAACACGGCTATTCCGACATAACAGCTTTGAAGATCAAACATAATTGTTGATTAAGTTGTAAAAATACGCTGTTTTGTTACATGCGTTGTGTAATCCAAAATGATTAAATCAAAACAACTTTAGAATAAATACATAAAATGGAGAAAGGCTTTTTAAATACATATAGTTACAGAACAGCTTCAGGAAACACATCTGTAGATTTTGTAGCAAAATTATATTCAGTGAAATAAACAGAAAGAATAATGTGCACACATGCTAACTGGTTTGGTTTGTTATTGGAAAACATGCTGGTTGTAATTTACAGGTTGGAAACCCATCAAACCATAAGATTATTTTGCCTTGAAAGTGGATATAATCTCATTATTATTTTTTTGCCGTCATTATAACAGGAACATCCAATTATTTGCAGGGTCTGGAGGCCAGTTAAGGGATTAACAAAATTAACAAATTATTGTTGAGCGTTTCAGGTGGAAGGGGTCCAGCTTTGAAGGATAATAGGTTTATGGACACAAATTTATAGGCAATATCTTTACATGAATTATGCACTTCCCCTTGAGAATCACTAATTAAGATGATTTTATTAGCAGCTCTGTTAGTTCTTAAATCTGGCAATAAAAACATGGCCTGAACACACTGGCTTGCGAGATAGTTATACGTAATCCTTTATAAACAACACACTGCATGGACATTTAAGGTCAGATGCAGTATGAGCACCAGTCGCTTTGATCTCATATGTAAAAATGTTAGGGTTCTCTTCTGTGACAGTGGAAACCAGTGATGAAGCTCTCACCAACCTTAGGATTAACTCTGCCACCACAATATCATATTCCTTTCATTAAGTGTCCAGCCATTTAGTATAGTGACTTAGATGAAGTGAATTTCTTCAAGAGAAAGATGTCTTTACGAACATTGTAACAAAGGCACCTACAACTTACAATTGTTTTCTTCCTTTTACTAGATCTGACAGTCTCACTGCAATTCACAGCTTATGCTTTGAAAATACATATTGTCACTATTTAATTCATGACTGTCACCCAGGTGGTGTATACATTATATATGAGGCGGCCGGGCGTGGTGCTGGCCACCCACCCCCTCGTGTGCCGTGTCGACCTTCATAGGTGCTCGCTAACAGCACTTGTCCCTACAGTCTGTTAAGGCTATATAGGGGATCTTTGTCTTTGTATACATTATACTGACAATATAGAGTTCTATTAATAAGCCTACCTTTTTATATTCAAAGCTTGTGTTATGTTCAACATGTAGAAGACACAAACATCGAGTTCATACTTAGTCATGAACTTCCACATACTCAATGCTAAATGACACTAATAATGGGAAAAACAACAATATGGGGAGGTTATTAATTGGATGAATATCTTGCATTGATCAAAGTTATGATGCGGTAATAATGTTGGGTGTTCTTTAAACATCTTTACGGTCAAAAAGAACATAAACATGATAATATGAACAAAATGAACCTGAACTAATTGAACATGAATAAAATAAACATGATCTCACGGATGGCATTCAGAATTAAGTGAGCATGCACAATATTGCGCCACTCAAAGTATTTCCAAACGTACCCATGTGCTTAATGGTAAAACAGAAAGAAAGCAAAAAAAATCCCATCATGCAGAACTGATCGCAGCTGCATAATCATTTAAAAAATGCTGGGCAGCATTAAATGTCTCCTTGGGCTAAGCATATCTACATTTTTCGCATTAGCATACTGATAAATCACTTTTATATGCAACATGACTCACCAAGGAGGGCCAAGAACACACATGCAGTGAGCTCATGTAAAGAGAACATGCTGTGCATACTTGGCTATGGGGTTTGAGGACAGCAGGTCATTCTGTCTTTATGTGACATACCAGGTGGTTTCACTTTTAGTATTCCAATTGAGATGTGAAGAATTCAGTGGGACTACCGATTGCACGGACAAACAAATTAAAGCATCCGAGGAACTAAAATTACTGCAATTACAATTGAAAAATTCCAGACAAGACGAGGTATACAGCACTAATACACAACACACGGCCCGGTTGTGTAATATACTGACACACTGGAATATTAAGAGAATGTTATTTGTGAGAATTTGCACGAATTTTCATAATTATCTTTACTGTGACATGTCCTCAGTGGCCAGATAAGGTGGGCTTTGAGAGGCTTAGCGTAGCATTTTTATTATCTAGAATATTTATGCAATCGGAACGAAATGTTGTACCCATTGGTATTAACTGAAACATAATGTTGAGAATATACTAGTATTGCTTAAAATGTGCTGTACTTTGCACGCTTAATGACATAATTGTCCATATGCACATTTGTACTTGAAAACAAATGGCAAGCCACAAACACCACAATTCTCCAAAAGTGATTATCATTCCAACCTATATTTTCAAACACAATAAAACGTATTTTTTTCTTTGCTGAAATAAAAGAAAACACCCACTCACATGCTTCCATGAATGCCGAATTCATGTATTCGTTCATACTGCTCCAATATCAGATTCTCTGGCTTTATAGTTTTTTGTTTAAGTTTCTACGAGCTGGTCATTGATCTCCTAAACAGTCAAAATTGTCACGTCTACTATTCAAATGCATTGCAGGTTATGAGCACTGTGATGCCCGATAGAGGTCAACACACTGAACACAAATGGCCGAAGGGAATGCAGTGTAATAACTTCAACATCGCAGCAACTGTGAAAACCTTTTACAAAAGGTCTCGGTTTCAATTACGGTTCCTTCACTGAAAATGCGGAAGTTTAGGGGGAAAAAGTTAAGTCCATTTTGGATAAAAAAAATGTATATCGGCATCATCGTATATGTAGCAATCCATGGATGCATGGTGGCTACTTGTGGAGATTCCATCGCATTGATTTTGTTGTCCAGTGAACTCTACGAAATGGGACTGGAGAATAATGATCTTGCCGATAATATTATTAATGTATTATTCGGAATTTGCAGTTATTAGAGCTTAGTGGTAAAAAAAACCCTACAGAATTGAAGAACTTTCTTTAGGAATAAATTAAACTGAGACATTTACTCAGTATTAAAAATGAGTTCAGCTTGCACTTTCCCCCGTGTCTTAGAATGCTCAAGGGGGGGTTTCCTGCAGCAAAACGCACCGTGTGTGTCCATGCCAAATGGAAGCCTTACTTTTCTCGCCTGCAAGCCATACCAGCTCAGCTCTGGAATTAACGCAATACCCTTATTAGAAGAACTTAAAAATAACTGTCACAATGCATCTGGAAACATTACAGTGAAGTGGATTATTGTATCAGGAACTCAGAAATGTCACTGTATGGAGCCAGAAAATGTTAAATTATGGTCCATAAAACAAGGCCTGCTAAATAGTTTCCTGCTGGTTAAGCCCTGTATATCAGTATAGTATATCAGCATGATAGGCAACGTTATGTTTATCAAAAGCTGAACAACCATGTGATACCATATCAACAATGAAAAATACGTAAATACTCAAATCACACACAAAAACATTTTCTAAATACATCTACACACAAAACAGAGTTAACAACATTACTGACAATTTTAACTACAGGTTTTATTACTCACCTCAATTCCACATTTCCCGTAGGTTTATGACGCCAATCCTCCACTAAGTGCTTATAATTGCACTGAATGGTTAATGACGCACCTATAAGTGCGAGAACTCAATGAAGAGTGGTAGGCACTCTCAGACACAAAGGGGAAAACAATACTCATTCGTGTTTCCAGCACAGTTCCTGCTTTGTGTACTGCGGAGACAGATTGATTTAGGTGTACTCTTTATTCACGTGACTTAGCTCTTTAAAACATTGGAGAAAAACATATTTAAAAACAATGCCTATAAACCAACATAATTAGCATGGATTCTGTTAACACCTTCCATCACAGTCTCTAAAACTGTCACCCAAGTCTTACTACTATGACTAGAAGTGTGCAGTTGTAAATCCTTCCCCCAATGGAAGTTAAAAGATACATGTAATTCATTCATTCATTGTCAGAAACTGCTTCATCCTGTATAGGGTTGCGGTGAGCCGGAGCCTATCCCGGCAGACACAGGGCAGAACGCAGCGCTATACCCAGGATGGGACGCCAGTCCATCACAGGACACCGGGGACAATTTAGTCCGCATGGCAATTAAACTATAGACCAGCGTGTCTTTGGACGGTCGGAGGAAACTCGACACAGAAAGGCACCTGAGCCGGGATTCAAACCCAGAACTTATTCCTGTGAGGTGGCAGCACTACTCACTGTTGATAACCTGATGTCCAACAAAATAGAACTTACGAAAGGTGTACCACAAGGTTCCACTCTTGGTCCATTACTGTTCTATTTGTTAATCAATGACCTGCTCACCTTCCTCATACATTCCTGATATTAACATTTTTTGCAGATGAAACTGCATTGTTAGTGACTGGAAAGTCCCCAAAAGATGTAATTCGAAAATTACAAAGTGACTTCATAATTCAAAAAAACCAGCTTCTCGCCCTTAACACTCGTCCTTAATGCCAATAAAACTAAATTTAGGTTTTTCTCATCAAATAAGTCAACATCTGTGCTTCAGTTATGTACACTAGACAAACCAACAGATTGAACAAGTAGATGAACACAAATACCTTGGATTCATAATTGATTCAAAATTGAAATTCACAACTCACATTGATTTTATTGCAAAAAAGATTAAAATAAAACCCTGTTTCTCAACAAGGTTCCACCGAGACTTCGTAAAGGCTACTGTTGTACCATTATTTGATTATTGCGATGTTATCTATCAATCTGCGTCCAACACCGCATTAAATAAACTCAATCCTCTATTTCATTCTGCTTAGATTTGCTTTGGATGCACCCTATAAAACCCACCATTGTGATTTATATATTCATTCAAAATTAACTTCTCCACATAATCGTAGAGGTATTCATTGGGCCATTTTTATACTTAACGTTTTACTAAACAAGTCACTTCAAGATATAGAGAAAAAACTTTTGTGGCGGCTGCGCCACGTTTTCGGAACAATATTGCTATTCTTCTTTTTTGCGATTCTTCGAAGCGCGATGTTAAATTACAGTTTCCCATTTTCTTACACAGCCCCTTGCATTTTCATTGAACTCCGCAAGGTCT
>JAZEWU010000002.1:3234426-3253389 GCA_036362915.1 Geotria australis
TGTTTCTCGTCATATCTGTTGTTTCCACCAGGTTTTGCCATTTGTGTTGCCGGTGTTCTGATAGAGATGTCATAAGTCTCTCGCCTACTTCGATGGTAGTTAATATTAATGAGTAGTTATCCATTAGGCCTAAAATATAACTGCATAATTGCTGCCCTTTTGGAAATACTAGCCTGTTGCCCAACTTTCAATGACCAAACATTTTGAAATTATTCTTGATTTTTTTATTGATTGCATGATACCCAGAGACAACATTTTATATTCCCCAGCACCCCAATTTCTAAATTTTCACTCATGATTTATACTATAAGCACATTTTTACCCTTGTTAACACGTATCCAAGTTAAACGGTAAAGATAATGAACATTGAGACGTGAAAACATGCTGACTGTTAACTGCAATATTTCCATAGCAGGTGTCAGCATTTTCAGGTCACATTTACTGACATTTGTAAGTCTCACTCATGACAGAAATCGCTATACCCTGGGGATGGCAGAAAACCTGTGTATGATAATATGTGCTGCTTCCCATTTTCCTTCCACTAGTCGGTGTGACCCAGAGTGGTCCAGCTGCCCACGTCAGTCAATTGTCTCCATTCAAATGCAAATGGTATATCAATTGCCATGTAAATGAGATGAGGCACCTTCCTTACAGTTATTGATTGGTAGACATGGGAATATGGACTGCGGCCATCAGGACGACTGGAGGTTTCAATCCAGCTCCTATAAATGAACTAAATACAACACGTAGGTTATGATATAAGCCATAAATAAAATATTTCCCTGTGACAGTTTGACAAAAGGTGTTATATAGTAGAGCGTTAGATCGTTTACACATTCATTTAGCAAAATTAGAATGAAAGATGTATTTTGCGCTCTGAGTGTGCATCCCTGTATTGGAAGCTGTCCCTGTGCATCACAAGATGATTGCTATGCCAGGAATATTTGTTTTTGCTTCTTCCAAATGTAAACCGAGCTTGACATTTGTATGTGTCTTTAGTGATGGGGTGGGGGGGTCTGGGAGAAACCTGCGGAAACCCATGAAGAACTGGGGGAGAACATCACAAACGCCACACAAAAACGTCCTGGAGTCGGGAATGGTATCCAGGCCCTTGTGGTTGTGAGACGTAAGCATTACCATTGCACCATCACGCTAGTAATGAATCCGACAAGTCACCAATCTGCAAGCCATTTTAAAATAAACTCATTTCAACCAATTCCGTTTGGCTGATATGCTCTCTGAATATTAATAAAGTACAAAATAGCAAGCGTGTTGAATATTTTTCATATACAATTTCAAATGCTGCACATAAAAAAAAACAGTTTAGTGCAAAAATGAACAGCTACACATTAGTTATCCCACATGCTGGTTGCAGTAAAAATGTTTTGAGCAGATATTCTTGAAAGCTACAAATGCATAAAGTCAGAGGTGGGGTTATAGAATTACTTGCTCATGGCACCACTGGTCAAACTTCTTGTAAAAGGTGGGCAGTCCTACACTTTACCCCATCATACTCAACATTTATTAATTTATACTGCTGGGTCGACAAAGGGGCGGTAATTTAAGAAACTTGCCCATTGCCCCGGGCGGCACAGTGGCGCGGTGAGTAGCGCTGCTGCCTCACAGCAAGAAGAACCTGGGTTCGAATCCCGGCTCGGGTGCCTTTCTGTGTGAAGTTTGCATGTTCTCCCCGTGTGCGCGTGGGTTTTCACCCGAGCACTCCGGTTTCCTCGCACAATCCAGAAACATGCTGCATATGTCAATTGGCCTGCTGTCTAAATTTCCCTCGGTCCCATGTGATTGACTGGCATCCCAACCTGGGCATGGCCCTGCCTTGCGCCCTGTATCTGCCGGGATGGGCACCAGCGCACCGCAACCCTGTACAGGATTAAGCGGTTTCTGAGAATGAATTAATGTACTTCTCGGTTGCAAGTCCAGTGGGCAGACTATTACATACCTCCGAAATGCACAATTTATTGTTGGAGCACAATCCTAATGTGTTCAGTCTCATAGCATCACAGTGAAATGGTCAGTCGAGATTACATGTCTAATTATAAAATAAAATGTCATGCCTTTCGTTATTTCTAATACCTTGATCTTAGGTCGTATTTTTGTCACACTACACAATTCAAAGCCCCACTGATCTTCAGGAACCCCTGACAAATATCACTGAAAAGAAAAACAGACATTTATGTAGAGATAATGAGCTGACAGTTATTGACACGTGTAGGCGTTTGTTATGGGCATGCGATAGCAACTGTTGTGGTCATGGGGTCCTATTTACGCCCATCTCATTTGGAAGCTATTACAGCAGCTGCACAGCGATAAACCAGATATGCAGTAGTTTGCAAGTGCAATCTACTTTCCAAGGCCGCTTAAAATGCTCCTACACATTCCATCAAAGGGGACAGTAAAAAGGCGAGGATTTCATTTTTTTTCCCCGAAAGTAAATTTGAGATGTGACAGAACAGGACTGTCATCATTACTGTTCCCTTCTGCTGTGACTGTCTTATTGTATTCTTGTAAAATTATTATACCATAAGCATAACATTTGCATCTGATTTGCATCATAGAAAACAATGCCTTATTATGTAAGTGTAACCGGGCCCAGCCTGCTTTGTCTCTCTTTCCTTCGCAAAAAGCCCGTGATCGTATGAGAAAGCCTAGGCTGACGTGACAGTTAACCAAAATATCAGAATGACCAAATGAATGATGTGTGTGTGAATGCACTTGAGGATTTTAGATGGCAAAATTCTGCGTTGTGTATTTTCATGTAATCCTCCTCGTGTGTCAAACAATCCACCGGTCAGCTGCGATGAATTTCTTCCACCACCAACGACTTGAATTCACACAAAGACAGATCACCTCTTCAAACTACATTTAATGGGCCTGCGGTATTAAAAGCCAAACATCAGCCACACAGCCAAATCAACTTCCCCACACCCCTGCGGATAGTATAAAACATTCCACTGTTAGATAAACTCTATAAACGCCCCTAACGTGTATATTTTATTATTATATGTTTTGTACTTAAAAGCGACTAACCAAAAAACTAACCTCACCTCCATCTTGCTTCAGTCCAACTCGGGGGCATGTCTCTGAAAGACTAATATTTATATCCGCTGGGATTTGGTTGGCTTACTGTGCGTGGGGCGTGTGTAGGCTAATGTATTACCACCGTTCATTAAATTATTATTCTGATGTGTGCGACCTTCATATGTGCAAATCAACTGTCATCAGTTGACACTGGCTACATAAGCAATTCAATGCATGCATTGTTTGTGTTATAAATAGATCGTCTTCGATTCATCGATGTGTCGTTCCGGTCATCGTTTTTACGTTCCATTATAAACTGATTTGTTTAAAAACACACTGACATTAATGTACTGCTGTAGGTGTTCATGGCTCGCTGCATGATAGTTGCTTTGCAAAGCTGTTCTTCCGGGAAAGCCGTGTCGAGCGCTCCCTCTCTCTGCCTAATGACGTCTCATTTCCCAAGTTGTAGGCATCCTCAGGCGTCCTGAGCTCCGAGAGGATGCCTCCAATGTAGGAGAAGAAACGTCGTGACGAAGAGAGACTGAGCGCTCGACACGGCTATCCCCAAAGAACAGCTCTCAAAAACTTTCACACTGACATTAAGCATACTCTGTACATAGGTTACACCACCTGTGCTTCTCCTTCCATAATGATGGCTGCACCAAAATGGTAATGGGATCGATACTAGCCGGCTGCTTGGTATTGACCAGAATCCCCATTCAGAGAGCGTACATATTCATCAGCCATACAATGTTTCAATAATAATAATAATAATTCAATTTATATAGCGCCTTTCACCCGAGGGTCACAATAAGGATTCCACTTATCTGATCGGACCCCACGTGCTTTCCTCCCGTGTGGCCTAAACAACACACTGCACAGCCTCACTCACAATCTTACCAATCCCGTGATCCTGATAGGAATCGTATTCCATCAGAATTGAATCGTGATTTTATGCTAAGAATCATGAGAATTTGGTGGCAGGGTGGTGCAGTGGCAACAACTGCGCCTTTCTGTCTGGAGTTTGAGTGTTTTCTCACATGTTCTGCGTGTGAGTGCCTATCATTTTAAATGTGTTTTTCTATAAATCAAATCATTCCATGCTCATTCATCAAAACATCAATATCGATTCCACCAACACTCATGCGCTGCTGCCTTTGACCCAGAGGATCAGTGACAGTATTTTACAAGGTAATCCACTAACTGCCTATACAGTACTATAAGTCAAACAAGTGGATGGTTGGCAGGCTAATGTATTGGCAGCTTACGCGAAAAAAAAGTTAAACATGCAAGCCACTAAAATCCCGTTCTATTTTATTATCTACAGATAATCTTGTTTTCTCTTATTATAAAGATATATCCACAGGCAATGAGAGAAAACAGGATTGTATTGTCTTGCGCCACACATTGTGTTTAATGGGACGTAAGAGTGTATTAATCTATGTTCCACACACACAATCCTAGTTATAGTGTCAGCATCGTTTGTTGAAAGGTTTTCTCTAAACCGTTCCTGCCTTTGTTCATTGCTCACACCTATAACAAGATATGATTTTATTTATAATGAACCTAAAAAAAAACAGAGGGGTAGTCTACCGTGTTGAAAAGTTTCACAGGTTCCGATGAAAACTGAACCAAGAGACACAAGTTCACTTTGAAACCTTGTAGATAATATGAGAACCCTTCTACCTGAATGCATCGTTTGAGATTAAGCTTGAGACGTGCTTTGGTCGCAAATGAGCAAATGTTATTCCACGCCTGTTGCCATGGGACCTGTTTACGCTTTGTTCCATCCATGAATATTATCACGAACAGAGCAGAAAACCCTCTAAATTGTGGTGATGTGGGGGACGAACATCAGGTATCAGAATATCTGCGATGTTGTCCAACAACGTCACTCCATTTATCTGCAGGAAAATGCAGATAACTGTGGCTAATAGTAAGAATGGAAGCACAGCATATTCGGAGTTTCTGTGCACACTCTAGGTCCTGTGGATAAACGGAGGTGCCGTTAACCGGATCATGGATAAGAGCAGTTCTACTGAAAGGGGACAGGAAGAAATGCAAACCTTTGCTCTTCCCTCCCTGCACTTAAATATATGAGTTAACATGTTAACTAGCATGTCTAGCTATATAACTAGACGCAAACATATCAGTGAAAACTCCGGACACTAGGTGAGTAAACAAACTACAGGCGTTTTATCTCGTTATCATCGTCATGCAGTCTGAGGAATGAAAACATCTGCTGTGATGCTATAAATGGATTTTCATTTTATTGACATAGACCAGAGGGACTGCTTGTAGTAATAGACTCCGCAGCTCCTGATTTTTAAAATGTTTCAACTTCCAGTGTCAAGTGAGACAAATGATAAACAAATACGGCACAGCATCCCCCTGCAGTTTTTCAGGGAACTCTTCAACTCTCCACACCAATTAAAATGTCTGTCCCAATCACGATTCACAGCAAGTGTAATAAAGAAGGCCATTTGGCTTACGGACATTATTGCAAGCAACTGTAATTATAATAATGATAATCTCTAGTTATATAACGCGCACATAGTCATTCAATTTCGAAGGTATGAATACGAAGAGAGAACGACTCAGAGGTGCGAGGAAACCTCAGAGAGGCGGAGGAGGCAGCCAGGCGGTTTGCTGGCGCCAACATATTGCAACACACTGCGTCCTATATATTATAATCTTATCGGCGAATTAATGATGTTTTTTGTTGTGTGAGGAAACCGGAGGAAACCCACGCAGAACAGGAGGAAAACACACAAACTCCACACAGAAAGGCACCCGAGACGGGAATCGAACCACCACTGGCAAGACCATTCTTTCTGTGAGGCGCAGATGTTACCACTGCGCCACCCTGTACTTATCGCAGAGCTGTCATTCATCTAACATCTAAGCAATTATGGGTAAGTAAAGATCTCAAGTTTTGAGAGGTTCAGCCTTTGTGCCATGTAAAGCCAGTCAGAGTGGCAGCCAAAGCACGTTTCTCTGCATTAAAAGACAGCACGTGCATGCCTGCAACCTCTGAAGCAGCAAAAACTCCAGGAAAGCAGAGCGTGCAGTGACAGGAATTAAGAAAGTCTCGTGAATGGCTGTTGAAAATTTAGATGAAAACACAGTGGCTGGAGAAGCATCATCTTGGGGAGATCTTTCATCATCAGCATGGTCAGAAACCGCTTAATCCTGAACAGGGTTGCGGTGAGCCAGAGCCTATCTCGGCAGACACAAGCCAGGGCTATACCAATGATGGGACGCCAGGCTATCACAGGGCACCGGAGGCAATTTAGTCTTTAGGCCAATTAACCCATGCAGCAGCATGTCTTTGGACTGTGGGAGGAAACCGGAGTACCCGGCGAAAACCCACGCGGACACGGGGAGAGTATGCAAAGTCCACACAGAAAGGCACCCGAGCTGCGATTCTAAATTGAAATTATTATTAGTATTATTACTCACCACGCCACCGTGCCCCCCAGCAACATCCTTATACTTCACTATTAACTTTCTTAACTGATGTACAGACAATTTTCACAACGGTCACTCTAATGTTCATCCTCCCCACAGAGCAATACACATTGATCGAACACCCAGCAGGCAGCATTGCGCAAAACTGGGGAAAAAAAATCGATCTTCCACGGAGGTCTAGTGTGTGTCCTTGATCAGTGCAAACTGCAGACATGGCAGAGAGGAGAAAGCAGATAACAAAGGGGCATTCAAGCATTGATCAATAAACCAAATAGAACCACTACTACCTACTTAGATTCCATTCTCAGCACAATATGCGCCCCCCCGCCCCCATGCAAGCAAATTAAATGGTTCAATTGATAAATCAAACACATTTAATATTTCAAATGCTGATAGAACAAAGTTATATTTGAGTTACTTTAATATGAAACTCTAAAACAGCCTGACAGCAGGACGGAACTGATGCTGGGACGTCATAAAATGTGACCATTCAAGTCCCTCTAATAGAGGTCGTGTTTCCATTTGTGTGGCATGCATCGTTAATTGGACTGGACGATTAGTAAGGAAACAAAAATGCATTGCTTGGAAAATTTAAAATAAATGTCACAATACGAATGGTTTCTTTTCACAGTGTACATCAGATGTCATGCAAACCAGCAAGTAAACTAACCATACACAAGTTGAAGCAATAAAACATCTATAGGCATCCCTATCTCAAGATAAACATATGACTGGTACATTATTAGTTCATATGGGGGGTGAGGGGTGGTGATAATTCGTGATTTCTTATTGTTACTGAAGAGTATAACCTTTGGAAGAGTAGAATGTTGCGGAAGATGAGTTCTGATCCAATGAGGACATTTAAAGAGATTGTCGTCAGTCATATGTAGAGCAGAAGACAAAACTCATAACCCTAAGCTTAATGAAATGAGAGGGAAAGCGTTCCAGAGCACAGTAAAGAAAAAGCTAGAAATTAAACGAAAGTTCGCTTGGGGCTTTGACAGGGAACCTCCGCAGAGGGGCAAGATGAGAGGGAAGACACAGGTAGGGGTGAAGTATCCAGGGCGAGACCATTGAAGATCTAGAGGTTGCTGAGAGCCATCTTGTCTTCGATGAGAGACTGCATTGCGAGCCTGTGGACGGTTTTGAGAACAGGGTTCGACCGATGTCAAATATGGTGCAGGAAGAGGTGAAAGTAAGCAAGTACGGTGCGGTACAGCATTGCAATAAAAATGCAGCTGAAGCATTCAGTACAACTTTTCTGTGTACAAATGTAGTAGATAGGTATGCTAATTCCGTTTCAACAAATAATTGAAACCCTGCGATGATTTCTAAAGTTATGATAATTTCTCTTAAGAGCTTTAGAAGCCTGATGATGCCTCCAACGTGGAAGGTAAAACGTGACATAGAGGCGGGTTGCACGAATCGGCTAGCCCAAAAGCGCAGCAGTTGAGCAATTCTCATGCATCAAACTGTAAAAGCCTACATCAATACATCCCCAGATATATTATCCAGTCCAGAAGCTACCAGTTTTAACGCTTCAAGCTATGGTCAAAAATCGTTATATTAGTATTATCTGGGGTGATATAACTTTCATACATATTATCCGATATGAACAGAATGATCATACATATAATGTTGTGCTGCTAATAGGGGCATACCTTATGGGAAAAAAACATTGGCAATAAAAATCTAGCAGTAATTACTATGCTTTTTCGGCCAAAGTGATTAGGTCACACACTTCTTAGTGACGTCCTTACACATGACATCAAGTGGTAACCAAAGGAGGGACTAAACACTGTAGTTATGGAGCGAATATTACAACTGGGTGCAAGACTGAGTTGGATCTAGTTGGATTGTGGAATCACGGGATAATCCAACATCGGATAGAACGTGGCTGGTCATGATGCCAGCCTCATGGCTGTGGGAAACTTATTCCCGAGTTTGTGTTAATTACACCTCTTTTTCGAGATTGCGATGTACGAAATGTAATGATGTTTAATCCTTGCTCAAGAACCCTCAGTGATTTGCAGTAAGCTATGTTCACAAGTGGATCGTGCTTGGCAATCTTGCAGCCAAATTTGGTTCTATTTTTGCCCTTAGAACAAAATTGAAATAGGCAGATAAACCCACGTAATTCGTGTGAATATGGAAGGGAAAGTTTCGGCAGGTAACTGAAAGGAAATAGAGCCAGATTTTGAAGGTTTTTTTTAAGAAATTCAAGAGAAACGTTGTTTCCACCAAAATCACGTGCATGCTATAACAAAATATAACTTTCAAACTCAGCAAAAAATAATATTGGAAACCTACTTTCTGTACTCCATCTTCCGGGAATCTATTGGCCGTCAGGTAATATGTAATTATTATTTTTTTAATATAATTACCAAATATATTTCAAATAATGAACAATATTTTTTGTAAAATTGTGAACTTTTCATCACCAGAACTGCATTACTGTACCATGTAGGATCGTGAACTCAGTCAGGACAATGACAGTAGTTGAAGGCTAACAGGCCCAGCACTACAACGTATGAAAAACGTTTTGTTTTGTTTTTCATATTGACTGGAGTGACATAGCACCAGTTTTTACATGACTCTATGTAGACAAGTATCAACACTAATTGGCAATTTATATCCATGTTAGCTGTTTTCCAAGGAAGGACTTCAAAACATGTTATAAGTTGGGTTAAATTCAACTACTGGCTCCCGACAAACTAGGTTAATCAGACCGATTATTGATCTTTAACACTCTTATACCTAGTCAGTGTTCCATTAAACAAATACTAATTGTTGTCATGAATTAAAATATTGTCTCACTCAACCACTGCACTTAAAATTATCTATAATTAGATTGTACTGGTATTTCCAGTGATGGTATAACACTGCCATTCTCAACTGGTGGGTCGCAACCCATCAGTGGCCTGCCAGCGCCACCTAGTGGTCCGTGGAGACCGTACACAAGTGGGCTAAGTGGGCCTTGAGGTGCAGTAGGTTGAAAACCCCTGATATAACACACATGTTATCGCTGGAATTGTATTAACCCAGATAATGCATAGTGAGACATGGTGGTGTGACTGCGTTCCACCGAAACAGTCATGACATCTGCTGTGCTGTATTTTCTTCATCTGTGTATGGTCATGCTAATCAATATAAAAAACACGGTTTCAGTATTTTTTACAAACCATGCTATAGAGCATAACACCCATGAAAATTAACATATTTCCAGCTTAAATCCTTCGGGGTCAGTTGGTCTACGCTGCAACCCCTTGTGGATTTTTCAAGTCCTGGCAGAAAAGGCCCAATAGAATATATGACACTTTAAGTATAAATAATGAGCATCTTAATAAATGTACATTATGGTGCAGTGGTTAGTGCACTGCGCTATTAACTCAAAGGGCCTGAGTTACATTGCTGCCAATGCTCTCATCAGCGGTGAGCGAGATCTGAACTAGTCTTGAGATCCTACTTCTTTGACCAACCCACAAACAACACAGCTAAAAGAGGCCTTCATTAAGCAGAGAATTGATGAAGGACCATAAATCACGATGCACGTATTTAGACTGGTCTTATCAGACAACTCATGACTGTGGGCCTATCCCGTGACGTCCTGCCAGGGAGCCTTTGACACTTCACGTGGACTCAAAGTGCACCTAGCCTGGCGCAAGCGCTGTGGTGATGTCACTGCCACTTCGTGGCGAATGTCAGTTGTTGTTCTCAAACACCAATGATAATTTAACATGAAGGCTTTCGTGACCAATGTTGTTCATAGTATAACTCTTTATATGGGTTGGCCATGTAAAAATAATAATAAGTGTCGGAAACCTGCCTCCAACCGACACAGCCAGTCAAGATTGTCACGTGAGCAAAACGTGCCAATTTTGTACTACTTCAGCACACCGGTGTGTTAATGTTGTGGGTTCGCTCTCCACCATATCGGTGTACTGAAGTTGAAAGGAATTGGCACGTTTTGTTCACGTGACAACCCTTACTAATTGGCTGTGTCGGGTGGAGGCGGGTTTACGACACTGTTCGTTTTTTTGTACGTGACCTAACCTATCATAATGCCAGTTTCTAATTGAACTAGCTGCAATATGTATGCAGTGTACACACACATTTACATGTTAACGGAGAATATTGTGAACGTGGAAAAGTGAATCAAGGGGGAACGTGACCAATGGAGTTCCAGAAACCCTCTCTCACTAAATGTACAAGGTGCATTACATAACCACCGTGAAGAGTCTGAGCGTCATTGAAACGTGAATCAAGGCCAAAGGGTGGCTAAGCACTAAGCAGGCGTATAGACAAGATAGTGTATCTGATTAATGGTCCTAGAGCTACTGCAGATTGCCCCAGGACTTACCGAGGCTGTACATTTTTGAATTAGCAAACATGTCTCAATGTATCACACGGTATAAGAACATTTTCTCTTGCATTTACATCGACTCAGAATAATGAACAGCTACTGCACAGCAGCCAGCTAATGGATATGTGCCTGGCACAATATTACACATATCTGTCAAATCCACAAATATGACAATTAAATATATGTTTACAGAAACATCGGGAATGCAGGAGAGAAGTTATTGATCATATTTCTTATTCAGGGTATCTGGTATATGCTGCAACTGCCAATATCATACTATTGAAAACCTGCAAGGATGGAATTTTAATCATGGCATAGAAAATTATTAAAAGTTGTTTAATTTATGTCAGGGTGGCGTAGTGGTAACATCTGCGCCTCACAGCAAGAAGGACCCGGGTTCGAATCTCGGCTCGGGCGTCTTTCTGTGTGGTGTTTATGTTCTCCCCCTTTTCTGGTTGAATTTGTAAACATCAGGACTGGAGAGACCAAGGTGGCTTGGCGTGGTGCTACCCATAACATGCACTAGTGGCCCTTAATATGTGCGTGATAACCGAACTTGTTTCTACAGTCTATATGGCAATATGGCGGGGAGGGGGGTAGGATTTTGTCTTTGAACAATGTATGGCTTATGCATACTGCTATTCCTCACAGAAGCCCTGCAAATTAATGTAATGCTATCTTATCGGGGTGTCATTATCAGTGCTCAATAATAAGGCTCGACATTACTGTACACTTTTATTGCACAAAGTAACTCAGCAATACATAACAAAACAACAACTATTTTTTCATTACATTTTAGCGGCGTTTTAAATATTCTGTTAAGATTTACAATGCTTATTAAGCTAGTTATATTTTGACATTTTCATTACATTTTGATGTAAATTTGATTTACTTAAAGGCAATCACGAACAGCCATCATTCATCTCTGTAATTCTCATAAGCTTATAATTACACCTCCTGCCTGGCACCGATAATGAAAAACCAATTTTGCAAACACGCAGTTGCGTGAGCGGTTACCGTCCACATGAAATAAGCAGTGCTCATAATTGGAACAAGTGTGATTTTTACGAACGGACATTTATAATTACAGCACAATATTTTTTAACAGCCATGAAAATTCATAGAGGCAATCGTGCTAATTATATAACCACCAAGTTAAGATCCACCTTCTTTACATTTGCAATTTGTTACTTAATATTTGCTATATATTTTAGCATCAAAATAGCTGTCCTTAGAACATTAATACATGGTTTTATATGTAACAAATTCAGACGTTTAGATAAGATATTAAAGATTCTCGCTAGTTTTACATAATTTCATTTATTTCATAAACCACCTTGTGATTATGTTTTGTTAATCCCATGATCTTCAATTGGCTGTAGTATTTTACCAAACACAATCCTGCTTATAATTTCATAAGCGATTTGTTTTTGACAAAACTTAGGTTAAAGCAATTACAGCCTTGCTTTACTGCTTCAACTACTTTGGCAGTGCATTTAAAGTTTACATAAGATAACCTGTCTTCATTTCCTTATGCTTCTCCACACAGTGCACCGGGTTGGTGTGGCTAATTAATTTGTTTTATTCATGTATTCACTTTTTCTCATTTTTTGAAGATGCAGAATATGGTGCTCATTAATAATTATGTTAAATTCTCATGCTACGCACCTCATGTCCTGCATTAAAAGTGGATTCAAAGAACCCCAAGAGTGAATAGATGTCCCTCGTCTTCTTAAAATTGCGTTTATTTTACATGAGGTGAAGGTCAAATCGGACTAAGTTTGTCCATATTTATAATTCCTTCTTGGAGAACTTGAAGCTACAATATAGTACGCATAAAAGTGCTTGTGATGAGCTTTTTTGCAAATACGATTGCATACATAGTTGCACTGTTAAGGTAAAATGCTTTGGTTGGTGAAACATTTATTCCAAATCAAAATAGTATTATTTCGTGTGAGCGTGGATACAAAAAGACCGTTTTTAAGGTGTCAAAGTAACCACATTTGTATTGGTGCAATTTCCACTTAATTCCAGGTCACCACTCGAGTGCCGCATGGCTACGAAACACCAAAATAGTCATAAATTAAAACAGAACTTCTCAAATTGGTAGAAATGTGAGGGACTCATATTCTAACCCAATTTTCTGTGGAGTTATCCACAATATTATTCCTACCCACAGTAAAAACATGGATAACCATACAGTCGAGGAATTTGTCGCGTGACTCCTATTATCCGTAAATTTGCGGTTTATTAGGATGCCTTTACAAACACTTATGGGGAAAAGTCACAGACAATTCGAATAATATGGCCACAGATAATAGGAGTTTTGGAGACCCTGTTGATTTCATGGATAACCGAAGTCACGGCTAACTGGGTCATGGAAGGGAGAGATTCTATATATTTTTTTTTATCTGAGCACATCAGTGACCCATTATTAATATGCAATGCAACCGAACCTGCTAGATAAAAGAGCCAGCTATTTTAACTTTTGTGTTTTCAGACCATTTATTTTAAGAAAGGTTGTTCTATGACCATATCTTCAAAAATAAAAACGCTCCATAGCAATGGCTTTGAAACTATTTCCCTGCTTCATATAAAGGGGCTTATGAAAATCCTAATTCAATAAAACCACAGTGTAACAAAGCTAGGTATAACTATGAGCCAGAAAAAATATAATTTTAAGATGGAGCTGTAACCAACCTCAGCAAGATTGATGGAGGTTTTCACGGCGCGATGTACGAGAATTGCTCTTTCGAGCTCCTCTTTTTAGGCTAGCCTTGTCGAGCTTTCCGCCTCTATCCTTGGCGAGAGGAAGGAGTAATATTCGAGCAATTCTCTCTCAGCAAGATTGTCTACACCTTTCAGTGCTTGCTGCAAGCAAATGCATAGCTTATGTGAAGTGAATAATACAATTGTGCAAAATCTGTGCAACTGTGGTGAAGCAATCCAGCTTTTAACAGCATAGCTCTTTCTCATACGACTGATAGACCATTCAGAGTAAATTCATTAAGGTCTTGCTGGATCATAGCGAAGACACCAACCTGCAATCAATCACGCTCGCTGCAAATTTCTCAGGTGCACCCACAGTGGTCTAGCAATACTCACAGTGCCAGCCATGCATGGCCAGCCATGTGCATATTTCATCATGAAAGCACGTAGTTGGAACAAAAAAATACACTTTTCTTCCTTTATGCATTGGCGTTCACGTGAGTTGAAATATTATAAGAGGCGATGTGTGGCTTTTCATTGCATGAATGGACGGAAATCATGTGAACGGAAACTCAGTGGAAAAAGTGCATATATTTATTGGGAGGAAACCAAATGTTATCACGGAGAGGCCAAGGTTTTGCATGTAACTAGATACATCCATCATCGTAGTCACAGTCTTGCAATGCATCAAGGACCAATAATATATATTTTTAAGCAAAACTAAACACAATTCAGTAGTAAAGAATGTGAGTTAGTGGTGCATCCCTGCAATTGCACGCTCATGCCACCGCCGGCAAAAAAGCCTCCAATATTTGGCACTCAAGAAAGGCCATCGAAGTATTTGGCCTACTTTTCCACACTGGACATATGTTTTGGAAAGCGTGCTCGTACCCAAACATGACCTGCTGCATGTTTGCCTTTTGGCGATGTTTACACATTGTACACGATACTCAAATGAGGCTGAGTGGAGCTAGGGGAGGCCCATAACTGGTTCACATAATAGTCACTGGTGTTGGCGTTGAGTGGGTTTGACAATTTAATGTCACACACACAGATAATAAAGATCCCCATATAGCCTTAACAGACTGCAGGTCAAGTGTCGTTTGTAGGCACCAGCACCACGCCCGGCCGCCTTTGTCTCCCTAGTGGCAATGTTTACACAACGCACTAGGTACTCATTTGAGGCTGAGTCGACCGAGGGAAGAGGCCCAGGACGGGTTCAGAAAATCGTCACGTTGTTGGCCGTGAGCGGGATTCGAACTCGGATGGCCAAGTTTGTAGCCCAGCGCGCTAACCACCGGGCCACCGCTCCCGACTGAGCTACTGCTTTCTCACACACGCACCTCTGGACAGGATCTTCTGTACTTCTATTAACCTCATGGCAACAGGCTATGGAAAGTCCTCACTTAACGTTGTCGTTCCGTTCTTGTAAAGTGCAACTATAAGCGAAAGAACATTAATCAAATCAAATTTTCCCATAAGAAATAAAGTGAAGTCAGAAGTTACGGTCTAGCATACAAAGTGGGTGAGCGGGGCGAGCCGACTGCCTCTTTTTGGACCAAGCGCCATCCATCCATCCATCATCAGAAACCGCTTAATCCTGTACAGGGTCGCGGTGGCCCGGAGCCTATCCCGGCAGACACACGCAACGTGTATATTCACGGGTGTGTCTGTGCGTGGGTGTTGTTGTTCTGGACGTGTGTTGTTGGGCAGTTGGAGGTAGTTGCCCTCCAACCTCCAACAACAACAGAGGGCAGAGGAGTGACGCTCACAACAGCGAGCACAGAGCCGGGCGGATAAAACTCAGCAATCTGACACGGTGGGGAGCACAGGTGGTGCCCCAGCCAGTCATCTCGGTCAGTCAGCCAATGGCACTTGGGTCTGTCCCATGACCTCCTGTCAGCGAGCCTTCGACACTCTGCGTGGCCTCAAGGTGCACCTGGCTTGGCACAGGCGCCGTGGTGACATCGCCGCCACTTGGTGGCAAACGTTTCTGGAACGTATCCCACGCGAAAGTTACGGGTTTACCTGTGGTTCCCGTTGTAGGTCAACGTATTAGCAAACGCTGAAAATTATACAAAGATATATGCCCTACTGTAACGTTAAAGCGAAATAATGTTGACTGAATTGACATTATACGAGGATTTACTGTATAAGGTGGTGCAACAGTGGTATAAAGTGTGAATACTCCGACCTATTATAAAACAGAAGAGTAGATCTGTGCTCTAGAGCAGACAGGTCTCCGCTAGAGTTCTGCTTCACGTGGTCTAGAGGATAATCATTCTTCCAACAATGGCGGGAGCAAGAAATTGCAGTGTTGAACCACTACATTCATCCATCCATCCATTTTCAGAAACCGCTTAATCCTGTACAGGGTCGCGGTGAGCCGGAGCCTATCCCGGCAGACACAGGGCGCAAGGCAGGGGTATACCGAGGATGGGACGCCAGTCCATCGCAGGGCACCTGGGGCAATTTACTCAGTAAGCCAATTAACCTAGCAGCATGTCTTTGGACGGTGGGAGGAAACCGGAGTGCCCGGCGAAAACCCACGCGGACACGGGGAGAACATGCAAACTCCACACAGAAAGGCCCCCCGAACCGAGATTCGAACCCGGGACCTTCTTGCTGTGAGGCGGAAGCGCTACCCACTACGCCACCGTGCCACCCACTACACATTCAACTTACACCATTTTGAAAAGCACCTTGTTTTGTTGACAGGTTCTCTGACGATGAAATAGTCAATGTATTTTCAATGTCGAGTACACATTTTGAAAAATCCTCAAAGATGAATGCTTCTTTAAAAAACACAATCTAATTCAGTTAAAGAAATGTTGTGTATCTTATCTTTCCTTATACTAGCGTGGATGTGTTAATACCTTTCTTGTTAAGGTATAAATTGACAGCATATGTCTATTTTTCCCTGCTCATGTTTATTCTGTAATAGGCCATTGATTAAATTTAGTGTAGTATTGCCTGTGGTCTATGAGAATCAATGTGGAAATAACCTATTTGTAGAAGTGTGTTTACCAAAGTATCATTTCATATTGAACACATGCATGAAGAAAGAAATACCCAAAAAAAACACTCAAAAAATATATGGACACGGACAGCGGAAAAAAAAATACTATAATGGAAGGAGGGTAAAAACAAATGGTGTAATCTCAGAAGGAAGCCACAGAACTCTGACTCGATGTATTGATTGTTCATTTGTCTGGCCTCTGGGTCTAACTTAAATTACCACTGTGTGATTGTTGATGCGCATATGACAGAGGTCATGCAGTGCTCAAATCAATAAGCAGCTAAGTGGCTCCTACGTCACTGAAAAGTCCACTTCAACAAATCATTCTTTCGGGATACGCTGTATTTTTCTCAAATTACATTTTGTAACATCATGATTCATTCTCTCTCTTATATCGATAACCGCATAATACTCAGAATATGCTATGTCAGGATCAGGATTTTTACCTATAAGAATCACATATCGAATGCCCCTCTATCGCAAAAAGAAAATGCAAGTCACCAGTACTATAACTTTATTTACAAGACTAATTCTACAAGACTTATCCAGTGACCACAATTACTAGATTAGACTAAAATAAAATCTCCTTGAAAACTACAAGTGAAGCAAATAAAGGGATATTAATATTGTAAGCACATTAGCTGGGGCAGTGACATTGCCCAGCAGTAGCTTGCTCACTCCTTTTTGCAGAGGTTCATGGTTTGAATCAGACAGGCCCTGGTTAATACTGCAGGAGTATCTTGCAGTATTAACCTCATAGTGAATGTTAAAGATCCTGTGATGTTATTCAAAAATGAGTACACCATTGTCTGCGAGCATCGTAGCCCGTATTTGCCAAATTGGATAACCTACTCGCAATTTAATTGGGAAAGACGTAACAATCATAGCCCCCTACAATGAAACATATGCAAAACAGTTGTAATACTAAGCGAGGCTTTTCTGAGTATACAAGAGAAATAATAAGGACAATAAATATTACTCCTGAAAGAACAGATTTGGAAAGCAATTCTTAATTGTATAACTATACTTGATTATTTACAAATCTGATTTAACGTGACGTAAATGTCTTCTAGGTTAACAGTCTATATGATAGGTGGTTTGAGCATGGACTTCTGAAAGTATAATTTCCTTTACTTACAATTGCCTTCTAATGGCTGTAGCTGTCATCACAGCTCAGAAAACTACCTACTATTCAACAGTGATCCTTAGCATACGAAACGGCAAACAGCGTTGTTCCGAAAACAAGCGCTGTAGTAGTTCCAAAGTATGTACACAACTTTGCCCTCCTGAGAACTAATACAACTCCGTTAACATTGCGAGAACTAAATATGAAGTAATTTGCACGTTCTGTTTAGCACCTGCAATGTTAACGTGTTCAATTTAACGTTGCACTTATAAAGTGACTTTTGAAAAATGAAATTACAATGTTCTCACAAAGTTTCCTCAGCTTCATTCGCAGATATAAAGAGACAAAACAAACGCAGGCTATTAGTCACCAAGCTCATATCCGCATTTCCCTTGATGTAACACTTGAATTGGAACAATGTTCCGCATACAACACATTCATTTATTCTGATTGGGCCCTCTGACGTAAGCCAATTGGCAATCCAAGGACCAATTATACATCTAAAGCACAGCATCACTACAAGTAAGGTGGTTTAGAAACAACACAGTTAAACATTCCAGATTGGCACGGATTTAATGCCGCCCTTAGCATTAAATCAGGTGTGGTTTTATGCAGGTGAAGGCCAATATGTTAATTGCAATTATTGATGCAATAATAATGCCTCGAAGAATAGCTAGCCGTAATTGTTGAACGTAACCACCGTTATTTTTGCAATTCAATTGCAGAGGTCAAGTGTTTTAATCAGTTTGCTTAATTGCCCTGATAATTAGTTTAAAACTATATGAGAATCCTTCACATCGTTGTGCATGCTTTACCTTCAAAGCGTATTTATTAAAACTCATAAAAATAATTTTAGACGTCTAAAAGTCGCAAGCATAATATAGATCTAGTTGTTAGAATAAATGTTCTATGCATTAAGGCAATGTAAAAATATGAATAAAGTGATTGAGTCTAGGAAGTTAAAACCAGACTGAAGGTTTTCTATGGTTACTCATGATAATCATGCTTCAAATGCAAATATAACACTGCCGTAGCGTCATGCCTTCATATTTCCCCATGCACAATGAATATCCTGGCGTTTCCTGTAATTCGTAAAAGTAATAAATACTCTGGGTAGTAGAGTGGTGGGTGATGCAGAGACTCATGCACTGCATTATTAAACCGGTGAGCTGAGTTCGATTCCCAGCAATGAACGTGACACCTATGGTGAGTGACACCTGAGCTAGTCACGCACCCTCT
>JAZEWU010000002.1:3253491-3268565 GCA_036362915.1 Geotria australis
ACACTGTTCTTAGCATCTATGAAATGTGTACTAACAATAATATTGATTTTATTATACATTGATATATAAGTTAATGAATACCGTAAGTAAACGTCATTCTTTACACATATAAAACTATCTGCGTAAAAGCTATTCAGAAAATGTGAAACATGCATGTTTCCCAACACAATGGCTCTTGCAAATAAACCTGCTGTGATTGCTTTAGTATTTAAAATAGCAATAACGATATTACAATAAGCAAAAAATTGTTGGAAAAATCAAGAGACAAAACCAAAAACGGATTTTACCAGCCACTCGGACAAAGGTGTACTCAAAATATCCTTTTAGAAGCATTTTGCATTCATGCCCAGACAAATGTGGGGTATTACCTTCCATCTCTTATCTCTGACATGGGTCAAGCATATCCATCTTCACTGTCAAATCCCATTCCAGAGTGACGGCATCTTCTGAAAAGCTAGCCGAGGTTTAAATAGAGCCAAGATGATGAGATTGACCTTTACTGTGCCATATGAAGAGATTGTGCAGATGAAATATAATAAAAGCGAAGAAGTGAATATTGGAGAGCTGGCAATGCTGATTGAAGGACTGCATTAAAGGAGAAATGAAAAATGTGTTACTGAACAGGTGAAAACTATTGAAAGTTGAGCAAAGAATGACAGACCATACGTGGCAGCTAAATTATATGCCGTTTTATCTTATTGTTGGCTGCTGCTGCTGCTGCTGCCATTGTTATGGCTTTTGTTCATTATAATATATAATTTATTGTTTATAACAATACATTATGTACTATTTTATTTTGTACATTTATATAGCGCCTTTCACCCAGGGGTCCCAAGGCGCTGCAGGAAACTGCAGAGAAGTGGAGGCCAGGTAGCCACGTGGTTAGATGGTGCGAACCCACCAGACACTGTGTCCTATGTATTTTGATGTTACCAGCCAATTAATTAATTAGTTTTTGTTGTTGTTGTTGTGGCAGGAAACCGGAGAAACTGGAGAACCCGGAGGAAACAGGGGGAGAACACACAAATTCAGCACAGAAATGCTCCTGAGGCGTGCATCGAACTGCCCCTCAGGCAGGCCTTTTTTGTCCTGCCAAATTAATTATAATTGGACAGAACCCGAATGAGCAAGGTTTTCAGCCTTTTCATCCTGTGATGAAACCTTACACCCTTACGTGCCAAGTATCAAAATAACAATTTCGGTATTTTAGAAAAAAAATGCGCGCGTGCTATCATTTTAAGACAATTTTTAACTTTTATTGTCAGAAACCACTTAATCCTATACAGGTGTTGCGGTGAGCCGGAGCCTATCCTGGCAGACCCAGGGCACAAGGCAGGGATACACTCAGGATAGGACGCCAGTCCATCAAAGGGCAGCGCGGGCAATTTATTCAGCAGAATAAACAATTTTATTTCACTAAAAAATTTAATGTTAATTTGCTTGTGCTTGTAATGTAAACACAAATAATTGCAAATGTTGCGTTTTCTTTCAAGGCCAGCTTGAAATATAACACTTGTTTCTGAGCTGACCACCTGTGTGACTTTCATTTGACAGCTTTCCTAATCTGTTGATGAGCTGGGCTCTCTCATCTTCCCATGTGCTGGGTGTCAAATAATACTAATATGCGTGACAGAGCTCAGCAGCTTTATACGTTACAAAACTAAATGTTTTTAGCAGCAAGTGGTGATAAAATGGATGTACATGCTGGTAGCTTAATGTGTTCTTAATGTCCCATCAAAGCATGTCAGAATGTAATTATTTTAAATAATATTGGGTGAGCAGTAATGTATCTTTAAGTATCTGTGTGACAATATAACTCGCATAAGTTTGCAGGCACTCTGCTTTTGCACATGCATGCGTACAGTCAATCACAAAGAGACATCTGCAGTGCGTAACCAATGTGCGTACACTAAATACATTGCATTACATGCAACTGTGCTAATGCAATACGATGGTTATTACTTTCTTTCAAAATGCGGTTCCGCCTTTGTTTCTGAAAGCAAAATATTATAACATCTTCTAAGGTGACTGAATATCTTTGGCAGGAAGAGCACGCCTCTCGTCTGGCTCCCATTCCAATATGGATGTGCGTGCAATCTCAATGCAATCTCCATACAATCTCAATGCAATCTCAGGTTACGATGCACGCCCCCCCTTCCCTATGGATTATAACCTTATCGTGGAGGAGGGGTGTGCGTATTCAAATGGAACCCCAGAGGTATGTCACCTGGAGTCTAGCATGCCTGCTCGGGTCTCCTTGGTGAACAGGTCTGGAGTATAGCACTTCTTCTCGGGTCTCCCTTGGTGTACAGGTCCGGAGTATAGCACTCCTGCCAGGGTCTCCCTTGGTGTACAGGTCTGAAGTATAACACTGCTGCTAGGGTCTCCCTTGGTCAACAAGTCTGAGGTGAGGTTCCAGACAAATAGTGATCCAAATCCCCTCTCACTATAAAAGGAAGTTGGCCCCAGGAAGGGCATCCGACCGTACAAATGTGCTTCAATACCCCCACCACTGGAGGCAACCGACCAACAGGAGGCAACCGGAATATCGGCCATTTGAACTGGCAACGACATGCAAGGTCAATATCGCTGTTCCAACACTAATGATGCAATGGCAACCATATGAGGAAACACACCTGAGATGGAGTCTACTGCAGAGACGGAGTGATGACGCAAGTTTGTGTGCAGCAGCTAGATGGATTTTTACATCATCTATGGAAGGCCAGCATTCAGCAGCGCATAGATCATGGCTGATGAAGATGAATGTATTGCGTGATATTCAGTAAGCCACAGTGCAGATGTATGAAACATATCCTCCTTCAATGTCATTTGATCTGGAACAATGTAATCTTTTGCACGTATTCCTTTGTGTCGGTGAATAAGTGGCTAAATCAACTAACACCGATGCCAGTATGATGTCAAACATAATACAATTCTGGTGAAATAACGGACTTGGGGGATATATTCCAGTACGCGCAGTTATCATCAACTCTTTTGTGCCGTCAGGCATTTCCTGATTTGTTGATTCATCGATTACATTTATTATGCTACCTAAATGTATTATGCTCACAAATTACACACTTTAAATTGTACACGCAAAAGTACAATGTATGCAACATTATTCTAATTTTATTCCAATACAGCATCTGGTAAGGATGCCCCCCGGAAGGCTCTCTTGGGACGTATTCTAGGCGCGGCCCACTGGGCGGAGACCTAGAGGCCGACCCAGGACACGCTGGAGGGATTATATCCTTTGGCTGGCCTGGGAACGCCTGGGAATCCCCCAGGAAGAGCTGGAATCTGTTGCTGAGGAAAGGGATGTCTGGTCCACTCTCCTTGGACTGCTGCCACCGCGACCCTCTAAACAAGCTGTTTAGAAAATGGATGGATGGATGGACCACATTGAGTCTCATGGCATGCATGCAAATGTTCAAACGAGACATTCCACATGATAAACAATACAAACGAGACAAAATATCAGACCAAAAACAATGGATTCTTGCATCCAATTGTGACAGTTGATCATACCGTAAAGGGGAGGGTAGTGGAAGTAGATTTATCGCTTATTCATTGTTAACTATAAGGTAAAACGCTCTCATTTATATTATTAGGCACGCTGTTGTCCCACTGACATCTTATATTGGCCATGCTCCCCTACATTATGGACATTTTGAGCATTTGTTTTTGTTAACGCAGACAAGCCAGTCATCATGCGCACGGAGTAACACGCTGGCATGAAAACACTCATTATACAAGTGGTGTTTTGTCATTTTTTTAAAGTGACGTCAATTTAATGTAATGCATTTCTGCTATACGTGAACCGATTTTTGTTCGATACATGATACAGGATTCAGCAAGGCAAGTATGCGAGTTTGCGGTGTGTTTGAGTAGCAAAATATATATATAACAGAGTGAAATCATACCTGTGATGGACTGGCGTCCTAGCATGGGTATAGCCCTGCCTTGTGTCCTGTGTCTGCCGGGATAGGCTCAGGCTCACCGCAACCCTGCACAGTATTAAGTGGTTTCTGACAATGGATGGATGGATGAAATCATACTACGTAAAATAGTTACGTCAAAATTGTTGAATGAATATGAAGTGTGCCGAAATATCCACTTACACGGTAATTTATGTTAAAGAGCCAGTGTTTTTAAAGGAGGTAAGAAGAATAGCTCTCCAGTTTAGTATTACCTGTTCAGTCTACCAACAATTGCCCAGTAGACGATCTTAAAAATAGCACAATTAATAGACAATGACACATTCATTACATTGCAGTTAATAATAACAGCCAGAGACTCCAACAATACTCCAGACCAAAGAGCAGAGCCATGTGTTGCCAAAACGATAAGCCAGATGCAGGTAATGAAGGATGTAATGATTATGATTGTAAACAACTGCTAGCGTATACTTTAAAAAATCATCTCACGCATGCTCCACAAGCATCGCCCATGGTATTGAAGGGTGATGTGTGCAAGCCCTTCACGCAATTCCCTAGTCCATCGCATTTTTAGGTATACTATGCTGCCAAATTTCAGACAGCTGCTAACAGCAATTACATCCCCACAGCAGAGAATAACGCTTTTAAAAATCTGAGTGGAACATTTCGAGTGATTTGTTATGTGGAAGCGTATTTGCTTATGGAAAGAAAACAATGGTGCAGGGACAAATGTCAATGTGTTTACACCCATGTTAGAGAGATGCCATCTTGGCCCACGCTTAAGCACTCATACATTGACAAATCATAAAAATATGTCTTTTCTTTGACCCCGTTCTTGCCATCGTCTTGTTGTCGGTGCTTAATTTCCAATAGAGAGGTTGTAATTTGCATGTACGCTATGAGTATTTATAAACCACATTGCCACGCACAGTAAGGACAGTTTCCAGAAATTATATTGTCGCTGGACTGTTGTTATTTTACATTCATGGCTATGTGCTGTGATTTGGACACCGTGATATGATACTAAAATATTCGATCAAAATGTTTTAGCCTGACAAAAACGTTTTTGAAATAGCAATAAAGTCAACGTTCAAAATAATAACAAGAATATATTTTTTTTTTATTACACATTAAATAATTGCTTTGTAAAATAATGGTATATTAACGTCACAATTTTATTTCACAGGATGTCAATTATCCATCCATTTTCAGAAACCGCTTAATCCTGTACAGGGTCACGGTGAGCCGGAGCATATCCCAGCAGACACAGGGTGCAAGACAGGGCTATACCCAGGATGGGACGCCAGTTTATCACTGAGCACCTGGGGCAATTTTAGTCAGCAGGCCAATTAACCTATGCAGCACCATGTCTTTGGATTGTGGGAGGAAACCGGAGTGCCAGGCGAAAAACCCACACGGACACGGGGAGAACATGCAAACTACACACAGAAAGGCACCGGAGCCGGCATTCGAACGCAGGATTGTTGCTATCAGGCAGCAGCGCTACTCACACGACACCGTGCCGCCCGGACGGCATCATGAAAAATTATATTTCACAAATCCTACTTGCTGCCATCACGTGGCCTCCACTTGCTAATAAACATTCATTCCCATTCTGCTGTTATCTCAGTGACATCGTGCTTTACATTCTGACAACTGAATTCCTGGCATCACAATATACCATTGTTAAGTGTTCAACTCATAAGCTTATCTATAATAGTCCATCAACATAATGGATCTGGCGAAAAAGTGAACAGACACCCACTTCACAACCAAGTCATTACAAGATAACAGTCATGGGGGTATGTACAGTAATGTTTCTTTCCCTGTACGTTCAATTTGACTCTTATGTTACGTAAAATCTAAATTCATAACCAGCTGCAGGGGAATTTTCTCTCCATATATTTTTTTTCAAATGATATGCCATTCCAATTTCCTTAGTCCAACATATTTTTTTAAAAAGAAGCTTTATAACCAAATCCCTTACAGCTTAAGCCTGGTTGATAAATGCATTTTAAATCACTGGAGAATGTAGCTGAGCGAGTTCAGGAAGCTGGCAGTTGGTGCACTATTTTACTAGAATAAAACCTGGTTGCTTCATGCCACACTGCATTTTCAGCATCAGTGCATGAGGATTAGGTGTGCATATACACAGATAACATCATGAACAGTACTTCAAGAATTGATGTATGAAAGTCTACAAAAATAGCCATTATGTTTGTACAAGTGCGCATCTGATATGTCCAGTGTCAGGGGCAGGTAGCTCGAAGCCAAGACTTGTGTTTATTATCATTAAACTTGTTTATACAGGGAAGCCTCACTGAGTCTCAATAGGTTTTCAAGAGGATCCTCTAAGTTTTGTAACCATCCATTTTCTAAACCGCTTGACCTGGTGAGGGTCGCGGTGGCAGCAGTCCAATGAGAGTGGACCAGACATCCATTTCTTCAGCAACAGATTCCAGATTTTCCTGGGGGATTCCCAGGAGTACCCAGGCCAGCCAAAGGATATAATCCCTCCAGCGTGTCCTGGGTCGGCCTCTACGTCTCCGCCCAGTGGGCCGTGCCTGGTAGACTTCCCAGGGGAGCCTTCCAGGGGGCATCCTTACCAGATGCCCGAAACACTTCAACTAGCTCCTCTCAATCCGAAGGAACACCAACTCGACCTCGTTCTTTCAGTCATTACCCAAAGTTCATAATCATAGGTGAGGATACGGACATAGATTGACCTGTAAACCTAGAGCTTTGTCCTCGGACCAAGCTCCCGCTTCACTACTACGGACTGGTACAGTGCCCGGATCCATGCAGACGCTGCTGCAATCCGCACACTCTCCATACCCCGGCTGCGCCTTAAGATCCTGTCCATGAAAATCATGAACAGGAGCAGAGACAAGACACAGCTTTCGCTCTTGGAATAGAGAGACCGGAATGCTCTCAAAAGAGAAACCGCACCCCATCTCCCGCAGCACCTTCCACAGTAGATCTCAAGGCACACGGCCATAGGTTTTCTCCAGATATACATAACAAATGTAGACTGGATAAGCAAACTCCCATGACCCCTCAATTATCTGTGAGAGGATGCAAAGCTGGGCCATGGTTCCACGGCCCGGACAGAAACCGCACTGTTCCTCCTAAATCTGTGTATGGGTGCAAGCCCAGTTGCCCCTTTGGAAGCCGTCCCGGCCGTGGAGTCGGCCCTCCTCTATGGCGTCGTTCACCAGCGGTAGCACCGTACCTTGGCCTGCGGTGTCGTCCACTCGCTGTCCATCCAACGAGGTCGGTAGGCCCCCGACTCTCCGACGCTGGGACGCGGCGCCGGCTGTCCTCTTCCGAGCCCGGGCGCCCCGAGATTTACGCTTGGCCGGCATTTTAACAATGGACGCCGAGTTTCTGTTACGTGGCCTTAATAAAGAGTTCAATAAACTCAATCCCTAACCTAGCGAACACAATCAGATACCATTCCGTAAATACGGATCAATGAACTAGTATCACTAGCTTACTCTCAACACGTGAAACACACTGATAAACAGCTCGTTGTGAGCAACTCGATGCACGTACCTACCGTACGGCTAAACTACCCTACCCCTTACCGTACACGTGTCGCAGTTGCTTCTTCTTCTTCTTTGCGATTCTTCGAAGCGCGATGTTAAATTACAGTTTCCCATTTTCTTACACAGCCCCTTGCATTTTCATTGAACTCCGCAAGGTCTTTTGAGCTGCAGAGGTTGGGTAGTAGAGCACAGACAAGGCAGTGTTCCATAGTATGGTCTGCTTCTCCACATTCACAGGTGGTTGGGCCGGTCTTGTAGCCCCATCTGACCAAAGCATCTTTTGATCGTCCCGTTCTAGTTCTCAGGCGGTTGAGTGTCTTCCACTGAATCCATGGTGCATCTGAGCCAGGAGGGAAGTCTTCAGCAGGTGGGATTCCCATGCCAGTTGCAGGAGGGTCACTCTCAAGCTTTTCCGTCCAGAGCTGGAGTCTGGTTTCCCCTCGAGATGTTGTTAGGGGCTGCACATGGCTGAGGAAGCTTCTTCTTGACTTCAGTCGTTGGGCCGGGGGTTGACGTCCATGAAGGAGGTGGCGTTCATCGCTAGTAGCCTTTGTCATCTCGACTCGACTGGCCACTTCCCGTCGGATATCAGCAGGGGCAATGCCAGCGAGGAGGTACAGGTTGTTTGTGTGTGTGGGTTTCAAGCAGCCAGTGATCAGGCGGCAGGTGTTGTTCAATGCCGGGTCAAGTTTCTTGGCATGGGTTGACCTCTCCCAGACAGGACATGCATACTCCGCGGAGGAATAGCACAAGGCCAGAGCAGTAGATCTTAATGTGTGTGCTGTGGCTCCCCATTTGGAGTTGACCAGTTTTCGTAGGATGTTGTTTCGGGAACCCACTTTCAATTTGGTGTTTTTGACGTGCTCCTTAAAGGAGAGAGTGCGGTCCAGGGTTACTCCAAGGTAGACAGGGTGCTTACGGTGCTCAAGTGGTGTTCCAGACCATTTGATGTTAAGAGGTCGGTTGGCTTCACGATTCCTGAGATGGAAAGAGCAGACTTGAGTCTTCGCTAGGTTGGCATGTAGGTGGTTGCGCTCATAGTAGAGGTGTAGCTCATCTAGGGCTGAGGTGAGATTTGCTTCCACTGCTTCAAACGTACTCTCTTGGGATGTTACACAGAGGTCGTCGGCATAGATGAACCGTTCAGTATTCTGGTCCATTGGCTGGTCGTTAGTGTAGATGTTATATAGTAGGGGAGCCAACACACTACCTTGGGGTAGGCCATTCCGTTGTCGTCGCCAGCGACTTTGCTTGTTGTTCAAGACAACAAAGAAGCACCTATCTTTTAGGAGGGCTCCAATGAGGTCTGTAAGCGCCAGGTCTTTTGTCAAATCCAAGATCTTTTTCAGGAGGAGGCGGTGGTTCACACTGTCATATGCGGCAGACAGATCAACAAAGACGGCTCCTGTTATCAGTCCTTTCTGAAACCCATCCTCAATGTGCTGAGTGAGATTTAGAAGTTGGCTTGTTGTAGATTTGCCGGGTCGGAATCCGGCTTGTTGGGGGATGATGGCTGGTTCAGCAACAGGGGCAAGACTGTTTAGGATCAGGCGCTCAAACAGTTTATATGGGTGACATAGCAGGGAGATCGGGCGAAAGTTCTTTGCATACGCTGGATCTTTGCCCGGTTTGAGAAGAGCAATAATCTTGGTTTTCCTCCAGATCTTTGGGATGTTTTTTGTCAGCATGCACTTGTTCATCAACTCAAGGATCCATTTCCGCGTTAGAGGTCCAAAGTGCTTGATCTCTTCCGTGAAGATGTTATCCAGTCCGATGGCTTTACCGTTCTTAAGGGTGTTGATGCCGATATTGAGCTCTTCAAGGGAGAACGGCTTAGTCAGTCCAGAGGTTTGGGAGTACTTTTCTCGCTCTACCTTTGGTCTTGGCTGTTTGCTGGTGGGTTTCCCATTGAGCAGCAGCTGGTGCGCAACTTGGTTGGCGGTGGTGGTATACTGCTGCTGTGTTGGGGTCGATGGATCGTTGCTGATTTTTCGAATGAGGCTCCATGCCTTTCTGCTGTTTTTCGTCATATCTGTTGTTTCCACCAGGTTTTGCCATTTGTGTTGCCGGTGTTCTGATAGAGATGTCATAAGTCTCTCGCCTACTTCAATGGTACTTTCAGCTAATTTCCCCGGAGCTTCTCGAGACACGAGGCGCAGCCGAAGCGAGCGACCACCAACTGGATCACGTGGCGCGCACTGGGCCATAGGCAGCCTCAATCATTTAATTTTTGTTGCTTTTTTTTATTAGGTATGTGTTTTCTGTCGTTGTTGTGACATGCCGTTCTCTCCGTGGCCCTTGTGCAGAGCTTTGTGACCCTCGGGTGAAAGGCGCTCTATAAAATGCTATTATTATTATTAAGGCTCATGGCTGGTGTTTCCCGCTCTGGTCATGAGTCACCAATGACATCACGTGCCCGCTGTTGGCAGGCAGAACAACAACAACAAGAACCGCCATTCGCCACTAAGTGGCGGTGACGTCACCACGGCGCCTGTGCCAGGCCATATGCACCTTGAGGCCACGTGCAGTGACGAAGGCTCGCCGACAGACCCAGGCAGATATCACTGTACAACAAGTCAACCCCACCGGCACTGTAATCCTAAGCCTGCGCGTCTCAACCTCCCTCCGCCCCACTCTCTAAGTTCCGTGTCTCCACATGTGGTTCGACTAATGGTCGAAGTCTCCTCTCCAAAACCCTGGCCATAGGCTTTACCTGGGATGCTAAGGAGTGTGATCCCTCTGTAGTTGGAGCACACTCTTTGGTCCCTTTTCTTAACGATAGGGACCACCAACCCAATCTAGAGGTACTCGACCCCTCCTAAGGCGCCGGATGGTTTACCTCTCCGAACTCCTCCCATGCCCGGGCTTTGCTTCAGCAACCGCTTTAGCTGCTCCCGTCTTGCCCAGTCGATATCGCTCGGTCGAGTCAGGAGAGCGATTCACAAGCATGGCTCGGGAGTCCTCCTTCTTAGACTTGATGGCTTCCTTCACCGATGGTGTCCGCCATCGGGTTCTAAGGTTGCCGCTATGACAGGCACCAACCGTCTTCAAGACCTCAATTGCCGCCTCAGCAATTGAGGTCTTGAACAAGAGCCACTCAGACTCAATGTCCTTGACCTCTCGCGGGATGCGGGAGAAGTTATTTTGTAGTAGGAGGTAATATCACTGTCTGTGATCCCAGTTAAGAAATATATAGGTAATATTCAAGAATTGCAATGTTTGGCTAATACCAGTTCATAGTATGCTCTGGGAGGAAACCGGAGAACCCAGAGGAAATCCTTGCAAAACAGAACACACAAACTTAATTCAAAAAGGCACCCAGGTCAGGAATCAAATTGGAGACTCATCACTGTGGGGCACAAGTGTTACCACTGCGTGCCACCCAGCCACCGACTTAGGAGGAAGGATGGAGGGTGAGGGTCAGGAGGCAGCTACAACCCATGCCCCCCCCACGAAGCAAAGCGGCCATAAAACGGCTGTCCTGTTAATGGCCTTGTGTACCGATCTGCAGAGCTACAAGGCAGCATGCTGGAAATCACATGGCCTTTTAATGGAAGAATGATGGTGTCACACTCACAAAAGCCCACAAAGTGGTAATAAATATAACTCAGGTACACTAATAGCTCTTGCACGACGGGCGCAAAATAGCAACTCCCAGGTCACAAGCGGGTGTCGTGGAGAGTTGCAATTCGAAAGTACCGAAAAAGCATCTCATACTACCGTGTTACAGAGAAAATGTATCTGCTCAATGTCTCTCTACACATGTATTGTTGCCTGATGTTACTATCTACTGGACACGGATATTTAGGATTTACATTCACGCCTGAGGATGGGAGACGAAACGTGGCAAAGGAGAGAGGGAGAGCGCTCGACACGGCTATCCCGAAAGAATGGCTCTGAAAAGCAACCATCAATTTGAGCACCGTCGGTACGAATACAAATGATAGTCGAAAGAAAAAATGCTATATATAAAGTATGCTTAAATGCTACCAAGATAAAATGACGTATCCTAAACCCCTGTTACAGAAATGTGATGTTGCTCGCAAACATTTTAAGATTGAAATATATACAAATATAGATAGCCATAATAAATATCAATAGCCGTGTTAATTGTAATGTACATCAAACATCTGTAAATATGCAAACTACTGTTTTGGTGCACTCTCATGGGCTCTAGTCCAGTTCTGAAATGTACATGGGTGAATGACACATGTGGCTTCAAATAAAAGGAAAGCAAAATAAAAACATTCAAAATTGAAGGTTGTCAAATTGTATAACGTAATTTTAACTATGACACCCTATTTACAATGCTAAAACTGCAGGAAGATTTTGTAGCAGATTTCAAGCACACGGTAAATACAGGGAAATGGCACAATTACTCCGAAGCAGCCAATGTGAAAACAATTTAATGTATAAACCCTCTGAGTGACTTTGTAATGTTTCAATGTGTCAAGATATATTATTTTCAAGCCGATGATCACCGTGGTTATGGAGAGAACATTCTTGTGTTTGCAGGGGGGTGAGCTCTTCATAGTACAACACTCGGACCAATCGTGCGTTTGGTTAAGCGATCTCAGCAATAGCAGCAAACCGTGCATCGTGTGCATAGCCCATCACCATACTGCCTTCTATCCTCATGTCACGTCAAATGTGTAGAGGCAGCCTTAATGGCGCGTGGAATGAAAGCATGTTATTGCAACGCTGCTGCTCCACGTACAATGGCATTTAAAATTACAAAAGAGGCATCTTTAATCATGCATACGTTCAGTCGTTGGCGTTTGTTTAGTTTTTATTCTGCATCTATTTCATTGCAACATTGCCACCTGTGTTGTTTACGAATGCAGTCACATTGGTCGGGCTGTGTGTCCCTTTTTGCAGCCACAGAGGGTCCTTATTTACGACACTTTTCTCCTTTTGTCTGAGTGACTGGGTCTCAACTGTCAGCCGTTTGCGCAACAGAGCTCTATCTGCATCTGCTCTCTGTACAGTTTTAGAGGAGATGATATTGCTCCCACCCCATCTTATTTCCAGGGTAAGCGCATCATACAATGCACAAGTAATACACAATGGAGGACTTTGTGAGCCCCCGACAGAAACCCACTTGGCACGTAGAATGTTAGAGCACACTGCTGACTCGCATCCTCAAGGAATATACCCACATAGTCCAAAACAGACATTAACAGGGACAATTGATCTTGCTTAGGCAATGTAAACATTTCACCTTTTTGCATATTGGCATATCATAAAGCAAAGCATTTTGCGGTTCAATGCTAAGGAATGGTAGCAACAGCTCTGGACAAACAGCAATGTCCCTAATAATCGACAGACCCCAACCATTGAATCCCATGGATTAGGCCTGCCTCAAAAACAACAGCGTGAGCGGAGCCAATCTATCCCGTGCCACGCTTAGTGGATGCGGACACCTCGTATTTCAGTGGATAACCAGAGAAAGCCCGGTGCCATGCAACTAAGGAAATCCCGACCGAACAACGGTTGACCAGGGTATTGTAAAACATTCTCCATCTATCAATCCATTGTTGGAAACCGCTCAATCCGTGTAGAGGGTCGCGCGGTGAGCAGACACAGGGCGCAAGGCAGAGCTATACCCTGAATGGAACGCCAGTCCATCACAGGGCACCGGGGGCAATTTAGTCCGCAGGCAAATTAACCTATGCAGCAGCACGTCTTTGGACTGTGGGAGGAAACCGGAGTGTACGGCGAAAACCATTGTGAACCTATTAAATTCAGCACATTCCCCCCAAGTCCATTTTGCTGTGGCTGTCAGAGCTGGTCATGGACTGCTGAGTTTTTATACAAAGACATAAAACAAGAACCTACAAATCTTAGCAATTCATAATGATAAACTGAACATTCTCTCCGTTTTATTCAGAGTATATCACCATATTAACCAATTGTCTTTTGGAACCATAATATTAGATGGTTCACCCTCCTTAAAGAGTGGTTGCCGCGACCCCCACAACTAAACAACACTCCTTAATTAATTGGCCGATAACACCATAATATATGAAAAGTAGTGTCTGGTGGGTTGGCGCCGGCTGACTCTCCCTCTCTCTGCACTTTCCTCGCGCCTCCTTGTCCGTGTCTCGTCCATGACCAGGCGTGGAATGTGTGAGTGTAATACATTGCATTATTGTAAGGATGTAGGTTTTCACGGCTCGATTCATGATGGTTGCGCTTCAGAGCTGTTCTTTCGGGAGAGCCGTGTCGAGCGATCGCCATCTCTCTGTCGCAACGTTTGAAGGATCGATTACTCGACACGGCTATCCCGAAAGAACAGCTCTGAAGAGCAACCACCAAATTGTATTATTCTTATTTTTTTTAATTCAGACCTAAGAACTCACCAGAGCCATCCCAGTACTCTGACAAGTGTATCAGACCGCTGGAGCAGCCAGCCATCTCATCATAAAGTAATTACATGCCCAAGTTAGTGCATAACATGGACATTTAAATACTTTTGGTGATGGAGATCATCAAATGTGCAGGAACACACTTAACAAAACCATCCTTTAACATCTCTAACATTTCCAAGTGTTCATAGAATAATTCAACTACGTTTAAAATGTTAGACTTGTAACAGAGTCCACTATCAATTCAAATGAATTGCATCTTCATCAGTAGGCATATGGCATTCTTGATAAGGTTAATGATTGTAAATGGCAGAATCTATAAACTATACAAAGTAATTAGAGCTCCCATCAATGGCTTGTTTATTCCTGATCGACAGTGACATTAGAGAAAGAAACCGTAACGGAACTTCTGATCCATGCCGTGAAAACGTCTGAGGAAATGTTTATATTTCTTCGAGAATTGGCTCGACATGAGTTATTATGGTTTTATTGAACTCGCTTACGTGATCTATTAACTCCAATAGAAGACACTACTACGATGCGTTTGTTTTAGGTCAGCATTTCGTAATTAACATAATGGAGATATTATCTCCCTAATTTACTGATATATGTTTACAATTTTAATTGTTGACCTACGAATGGAGGCTACAAATGTTCAACGTGTAAAGGTTTTTGTTTCAATTATAAAGGAATTAGGCTGGGTACACACTCAATACAGTTTGTGTCAATACCGCATTAGGCTACAATTTTTGCAACCGTTGCAGTGTGTACACGTGTACACACAGACAAAGATCCTCCATATAGCCTATACCGATTATTGAGGAAAGTGCTGTTAGCGAACACCTACTAAGATCGGCACGGCACTCAAGGTGGTGGTCATGTTTGTGTCCCCAGTGGTGATGTTTACACACCACACCGCATACGGTACTGATTTAATGCTGAGTGGACTTAGGCGAAGCTCAAGACCAATTTAGACATCATTCACCTCTACTGTTAGCTGTGATCCGGAATCAAACTCAGGTGGCAGGGTTCATATGCGCAGTGTGCTAGCCACTATGACATCATTCCCATAAACGTATAAACAAAGATCCCCTTCTAGCCTAAACAGGCTGTGGGGACAAGTGATATTATTCATTCATTCATTTTCAGAAACCGCTTAATCCTATACAGGGTCGCGGTGAGCCGGAGCCTATCCCGGCAGACACAGGGCGCAAGGCAGG
>JAZEWU010000002.1:3273753-3286591 GCA_036362915.1 Geotria australis
CTGTACATATGGTAGAGTTGACAAATAAAGTTGAATTGAATTGAATTATTGTTTTGGTTAATTTGTTATTTTTAGAAGTTGAATTTCTTTTTGTAAATGTGCGTGTTTGTTGCGTCGCAGGAAGCCAGTCTTCTTCTTTGCGATTCTTCAAAGCACGATGGGCAGCTTCTGGACATCGTTGTCTTTCAGCTTGGCTTCGAAGTGTTTGGTAGAATTCGCAGGCAACACCAAGTATTACCTGACAGGGGTCGCGACGTGAACGCTTCTACCTTGACCCCCAGGAAGCCAGTAATGAGCTTGCAAGGTTATTATTTTCTTTCTGCCGTAATAAAAAAAAAACATCTATATGTCTAGCTATACCTGAGTGATGTCACCCGGTGGTTGGTTGAGCGGGTGTGTTCCGGTGTCTGCCGGGATAGGCTCCGGCTCAGCGCGACCCTGTGCAGGACGAAGCGGTTTCTGACAATGGATGGATGGATCCTGGGTCCCCCCCCCCCTAGGTTGACTCAGCCTCAAATGAGTACGTGGTGCGGTGTGTTCACCCAACCCCTAGTGTGCCGTCCTGACCTTCAAAGATGCTCGCTTAAGTCTGTTAAGGCTAAACGGGGTGTCTTTGTTAGGAAAACGATCGGATGGCTGAGTGTTATAAGTCAGGCAACGCCGCCCCCGCGAGTTAAGCACATTCTTGGATCCAAATATACTTTCATTTTAATTGTGCCTCGGGCCACAGGTATGGAAACTGCGGCTAAAGACTGGTTTATAAATCCATGCTCGGCAGGGTTGCGGGACAGGGAGAGTCAAGTGTAAATAATACGTGCTTGTGTTTTCAAGGCATTATTCTCGACATACGTCGTGTGTTGTGTTACGTGGCTGCTCACAGGGTCCTCAGTGTTGAAACGCATAGGGTCTGTGAGTTACAGCCAGTACACCGTGAGGCAAGGTTACCAAATATCTATATAAACAAATATTTAGGAGAAAACCCCAAAGACTTGTTCCTCCTTTTACCAACGACAATTTTGCAAGCTCTAGAAAACCCACATGGTGCTTTTCACAGGCTGACAATGTAAGATAGGGCACACGTTTTGTAACGCAAATATTATCAATAGTATTTGTTTCCGTAAATATTTGCCACATTATTTAAATTATAAAGAATTATTTTATCAAAGGAACTTAAAAAAATAATTTGAGTATAAAAATAATGTTTTATTGCAATTTCCCAGTTAGACAATGCATAGTTAAAATACAAAAAAGTCTAAACCTTTGTAAATATACATTTTGCTTGATTACATTCGTTTGTTTAAACATTTAATTTGATTTAAATGTTATTACATGGGATGTCTGTGATCAACACTTACACAATATATGGTATTGCTGCTTAAAAATGTACACCCTAAAACGTAACGGTTTTTATGTTATCAAACAATACTGTATATACACTATATGCATTACGTTTCTTCAAGTTATATGCTCACATCACATAGCAAGGGAGGGCAAGACAGACTATAACATTCCGCTAAAACAAATCAGTCGTTCCACAGGAAGAGTATGAAAGGCAGGACAAAACAAATAAGTTTGTGAAGGGCCTTTTTTGATGCCCTGGCTCTGGCGCACGTGCTTGAACCTGGGGATTGAGGCAGGCAGACGAGGTTGAGCAGGCAGTCAAATGGGTGCAATTGTTATGCATTTCAACGCAATATCTTCAAACGGCAGCATTCATCGCAAATCAGCACCGGGTCATAGGTTGTGCACATCAATCACTATTCTAAAGGGGTCTATAGGTCCTTACCATGGTAACATGTGCCGTACTGTAAATGCGCCGGGACATTGCATTGCCTCGACTTTTGATTGTGGATTAAACAGCATGAGTCACAACGTGATGGATGAAAGACAATGAGTTCCTAAGAGAATCTTCCTAATTATAAAATAGAAAGGGCTAAAGTATACCTCGCTTGTATTGTTTGTGGCTGCGTATTATCTCTAATGCTACAAACCTTGTGATGCACATTGTTATTAATCGCCCATCAACGTATTTAACCTAATTCCTACCTCCAATCGTCCCGAGCACTGAAGCATACATTTATTAAGCCAATGCTTAGGATTCTTTCGGTATATTCTCACTATTCATTGCAATTAACAATGGAACGAGTGAACGTTGCACAGTGGAATACCAGCACGAAAAATATCACAGCTTGATGCCATTCCGTTTGCAGTGGCAGCAGCTCCTTAGTAAAAGCTATCCTTCACGCACACGGACATCCTGTGGTATTTGTTGCAAATTTGCGGAATGCTGGTAACGCCATGTAGTGGTCTTGATTTGGCGGCAAAAAAATTTCTCACATTGAAATTCCATACCACACACGTTTTTGGCTCATTCCACGCTTGAATGCTGATGTGTTGATAGAGTCTGAATATACGATCAGATTATGACATAGGCAGGCAAGCTCCCCTGCTTACGTCTCAGCAAAAGTGTGCCAGGGCCTCAATGCTCATCCTCTGTCATATTCCCACTTTACGCTTAGTTTCAACCCTGTTGCACTCCTTCCCAGAAAAAAAATATCGGCCACTGCCTCTATGGGGATGCTCCTTAAATTGTGTATTTTGCTATACAGTATGCGCTTTGTTGTACATTCTGACCATTTGACTACACTAGTTCCCACTAAACTAAATATATAAAAAGCATTATTGATGCCTGAGGCATTAAACACCCACTGCACTTACGCCTGAGAGCACATGGCCTCATGCCATTACGAATCACATAAAAAAAACGTGGTTAAAATGCAATGCATTTATGTTGAAGAAAATGCACCAGATTACTTGTAAAATGCATCTCATAACCAGCATCACCGTTTTGAGGAATTAAACGAACATCATTAGGTCCTATTTCCCAGATATTGGAGGACAAGTATAATCACGTGGTGGAATACTTTACATCGGCTTTACTTTAAAAAAAAGATAATTTCTTGAATATTATCTGAAACCGCTTAATCTTGTACAGGGTTCCGATGAGCCGGAGCCTATCCCGGAAGACACAGGGCGCAAGGCAGAGTGATACCCAGGATGGGACGCCAGTCCATCACGGGGCACCGGAAGAAATTTAGTCAGCAAGCCAATTAACCTATGCAGCAGCATGTTTTTGGACTGTGAGAGGAAACCGGAATGCCCGGCGAAAACCCACGTGGACACGGGGAGAACATGCAAACACCATTTCGTTGCACAAAATTCCCAACACCTAGTCCACCTGGTTTTGTAGTCACGGCTGTGCATGACAAAGCCGTGCACTGTAGACATTAAATATTAAAAACAAATTACAATAATGAAAGTATGATATTCCCCTTTAAATTAAATAAATAATCTAATTTTTCTGGAAATTGCATTATCCAAGGCTTTTTAATGCTCGTTTTATGATTAATGAAAGTCATGCAAATGTCATTAGGTCTTTGTTTTGGATGTAATTTGAGAATGGATTGTTTGAATGAGTTAAGGTGGATGACAGCATAGATGAATATTAGATCCAGGTAGGGCTCAGGGCTGAATTTAATTAATTATTGTCTGGGAGAGCTCGTATTTCCTGCCCAGTATAGGAAGTATTTTCTGCTTCCTTATACGGTACAGCATAAGCAGTATTGTACATGCAATTACCAAACGTGCAACTTTCTTAAATAGTACACATTTTAAGTAATACTGGGCGGCACGGTGACGCAGTGAGTAGCGCTGCCGCCTCACAGCAATAAGGACCCAGGTTTGAATTCTGGCTCGGGGGCCTTTCTGTGTGGGTTTTCGCCGGGCACTCTGGTTTTCTCCCACAGTCCAAAGACATGCTGCTAAATACGTTAATTGGCCTGCGGACTAAGTTTCCCCGGTGCCCTGTGATGGACTAGCGTCCCATCCGGGGTATAGCCCTGCCTTGCGCCCAGTGTCTGCCAGGATAAGCTCCGGCTCACCCCAACCCTGTACTGGATTAAGCGGTTTCTGACGATGGATGGATGGAAGTCATACTCACATTGTTGCAGTAAGCGTATGCTTGCAGAATTTACACCAACACTATTCTGTGCAAAGCACGTAAAGCTGCAGCCAAGATGTCTGGGCTGTACTTCCTTAATTATCAGTGTCCTTTCAATTACAGAACAAGTCTCATTGGAGGACACATTCCTGCATGCACAGTATCAAACAACACGATATTGCACGGTTATTTTTTTCATGACAATGTAATTTTCCACAAAAAAATCACACCACATTTTCATTTTGGCACGTGTCTCCACTTTGTGTCTTTATCCTTGACACTGCCAGTGTATATTGTAAATCAATATTGTGCTGCAATTTAAACATGCATCATCAGGCGTTTGATGCATCATCAGAACGCCTGATGATTCCTCCAGCGTGGGAGGCAAAACATCGTGAAGGAGAGAGAAGAAAGACTCGATACGGCTATCCCGAAAGAACAGCTATGGAGACTGATTCTCATACATCTAGCCGTAGGAACCTACATCCGCACATTTACACATGCTGTCATTTTGGAAACAGACATAGAGAAAGACAGAGGAAGCTGCGCAATACAGCCTGCCCTATTACTCAAGCATCAGTATTATGTGCGTGTACATACTGGGGGATTTTTGTGGCATTTTGTTCAGCCAAAAAAGGAAATGGGCAAAGAATCCCCAGTGGTGAAGCTTTGTTTTTCTGACTTAATATCAAGCTGAAATCCTCGTGACAACTCATTAGTTTGGTAATAACTTCCTTTTTTATTGCAACAACGGCGAAGTGAAAATCCTGTGAACGTATGTACAATCCATGGCACCTTGTGCGTACGTATTGGAACCTGTGTAAATTAATAATTTGAGGAACCAGCAATATAATCAACAAGACAAAACTATTCTGAATCTTGTGCAATGAGGACTATATATACGACAAGGCAATACATCATATAACAATAATAATAGCATTTACAGATGCTTGAAATATCCGAACAAATAGTGAAACTTACAGTAACACTCTAAAAATTCAGTGCGTGCCTACAAATGCCACAACATTTCAAAACATGAAAACGTGTAAACGCACCGAACGTTTAAGCAAAACAATGCAACCGAGCATAAGGCAGTGATGTAGAAGCCCAAATAAAATCGAAATCAACACATTCGTCAATAACACTGGCCTAAAGAGCCAAATAACGAGAATAATGAAATCACTGCCTTAGGAATATTTATTAGATATTATAAAAAATGTGTTCAAAGTGTCTTCCATCATGTTCAATCACGACTGCATCCAGCGTATTACAAATAATTGTTTCCAGATCAGTGTAGCAAATTATGAGAATAATTATTCTCGGATAAACGACTTATGCCGCACCCTGTATATATTGGGTAAAATGTTGAACAATGATCCTTCTTTCTCCTATGCAGAAGCACCACTCACTTCTTTAAATGTGGGCACATTTATGTTTGAACGGTGTGTGTGTTTTCCGATGAAAATACATTCAATGTGTATGGATTTGGTGGATGTGGCAGTGACCTAAGAGGGGCGATTGTAACACCAGTAATGGCAATCTAGATTTGCATTTCAGGGCCCAGACTTTTATAGATATTGACCCCTGGTAATTTTAACGATTGTGGATAGCACAAGAGCATTAATTAATATTACATTATTGAAAAACTATTAATTTAAGAATATTGAGTACAGTAGCCACATATAAAAGGGTGCTCATGAATGCAAAATTTACTTTGAGCTCTGAGTCAGCCACAAGTGGACAACCAAGAGAACAAAAAAAAACAACGCACAATGCATTCCTCTATAGAAATGAGCTCCGCAAATACAGCCTCACATCCCACAGGGGTCTATGTGGCAAGGCAATTTGGTAAAAAGCAAATGGCCACTAGGCAGAGGATAACAAAGACACATGCCATTTAACATCTAGATCTTCGTTTTTATGTGCAGCCTCTGCACTGGCTTGGAATGCCCATTAGCGCAGCATTCACACACAGAGAGCATGCATATGCTGGATTGGAGTGTCCTTGTGTGTGTGCGTGTGCTTATGTACACATTATAGATTTATATGCTATACGCATTTCTGAAAATACTCCAGCGTGTTTGCAGTTGCTGTAATAGCCCCAATGTCTCCAACATGTTTCTCTCTTGAGACGTATAATTGGAAAATAAACGCTTTGCTTCAATATTTTATAAATACAATATTTTAAGATGTGAAGTTAACCCATTCCTTTACGGCATTTCACGTAATGTTTCTACCGTAAATATATTTTGCAGAGAACTGCATTTGAAATCTGGAACACATATTTTAATTAAAACATTAGGTCTCCCAACTTTCAAATTATTAAAATTATTTGTTTTGATGTTATATACACATTTGTCCAATGTGTATATAACATATATACCATAATATTTATGGTATATATGTCTATGTTGTACTCCTGCCTGTGGATAACATCAGTGATAAGTAATATCTGAACCAGTGCTGGCCTTGTAAATTATAATTTATATTACGCTTCTATGCGTACAAATGCATGAATGACCCTAACACAGGAATGCTTACAAACATATGCATGACAACATATGTAAATTGTGTTTGGAGAGGTCCATCCATCCTTCTATTGTCAGAAACCACTTAATCCTGCATAGAGTCGCGGTGAGCTGGAGCCTATCCTGGCAGATACAAGGAGTAAGGCAGGGCTATACCCAGGATGGGACGCCAGTCCATCACAGGGCAGCAGGGAAAATATAGTCTGCAGGCCAATTAACCTATGCAGCAGCATGTCTTTGGACTGTGGGAGGAAACAGGAGTGCCCGACGAAAACCCACGCGGACGCGGTGAGAACATGCAAACTCTACACAGAAACGCACCCGAGCCGGGATTCAAACCTAGGCCCTTCTTGCTGTGAGGCGGCTGCGCTACTCACCGTGCCACCGTGCCGCCCCATTTGTGCTTAGAGAGGTGGAAGCAGTTATTTCACATCTACCAAATGTAAAACGTTACATCTGCCATACACCAAGGTCAAAATAAATGTTCTAAAGCAACTGCAGTTGCGGTTTTGCAGACGTTATAGAACATTTCAACTGGATAATATGCGTAGTGTGCTAACATTTGCCTTGACATTTTAGTCAAGTCCCACAATTGCTTCTTACCAGCACTACACTTTCGTCTTCACATGAATTGCAAATTTGTGCTGGTGTGTACACTAAGCATGTGAAATGTATGAAAACGCAGCCCACAGTGGTGACAACTTTGAACCAAACCTTGAAAATGTTCACTGAGCATAGTGATGGCAAATGCACCTGCCTCACGGTTTAAATTCACACTTTCTACGAAGGCATTCAAAATTCTTACAAATGCTCAGCGGACGGAATGTATTAAATTGCTCTAACATCTTGTCATGTCTGTCCGCATGTTCTGCACAATGGCTTTAATCTCCATAACCAACGTGTTTATTAATGTATGTGGTATGTCCCGTCTACAAGTCACCTTTGACCTTCCAACTCATATTGTTAAACTCCGGATTTATTCTCAGAAAAATAATGGCTGAGAGAAAATGTATTTCCTGATAGATCTAGAAAATGCTTTTATGTATTCTCATTTATCAATAATATCCACCTTGGCTATGTAATGGATCACAATTTACTTAAAAGCAACCTCTTAGAATTTTAATGATGTGGGTTTTCATGGCTCGAGAATTTCTCTTGAGAGCTGTCCTTTCAGGATAGCGGTGTCGAACATTCCTCATCTCTCCTTCACAACATTTCGCCTCCCACTTTGGAGGCATCGTCAGACTAATACATGTTCCAGCTGAAAGTTGTGTCTTTATATCTGTGGTACACGTGTGTGTGTTCTTGTTATGAGAGTGTCTCTCAGTAGCTTAAAGAGTGATGATAAAAAAGAGTAATGCTAACATTCCGCACACTCCCGCTTCAGGATGTGCGCAATGGTGCATCCAGGGCACATGTGTAAATAATTTCGCCAGAATTTGAATGCACAATAGCTACAAGGAAAGTCCTGCGGCATTAATAAGAACGTTGCTTTTCAGAGCTGCTTTTTCAGGATAGCCGTGTCCAGCAATCTCCCTCTCCCCCTCGCGACGTTTCGCCTCCCACGTTGGAAACATCATCAGGCGTGGGAGGCGAAACGTTGCGAGGGAGAGAGGGAGATCGTTCGACACGGCTATCCCAAAAGTTTAAAAAGAAAGTTGTTATCATGACACAAAGGTAAGAAGAAAAGTTTACCTGTAACCGCTCTCAATTGTAGCATTCTCTTCATTGTTGTCCTCGATGAACACTCCATTCGATGTCCACCACACCAGAGGGTACAGATCATGGCCAAGGTTGTACAAAACTTTACAAGTTATGTTTATGGCCTGGCCTGTAATAGCCAAATGCATAGTCAGTAATACATATGCTACATACACAAAGACAATCTTATACAAACATGAGAAACGTGGCAGCTGAATAAATAAAGTACATCATTATAGCAGTTGCATTTTTTTTATCATTTGCATGCAATGTTATAATCTTTTCCATACAATGTTACTACTAACTGTGAGATTACTAATGCAATGATCTGCATGATGATCCGGATGACAATAGCAGTGCTGACATTAGGGGGTAGTGGTACAGTGGTTAGCGCACTGTGTTATGAACCTGATGAGCTGTGTTTGATTCGCAGTCACAGAAAGATGTGTTGCAAGTGACATCAGAACCTGTCCTGCCCTCCTCTATGTAAGTTCAGCATGAAAAAAACGCTCCCAGTCTTATCCAGACCAACAGCTTAAAATCAGATATGAGGTTTTAGCCTTTTTGGCAATAATACAAGTGTTACGTTCTTAAAACAGCAAATAGACACCTTTCACAAAGTGTCAAGTTTGCTCAAGGTGTCCATAGACTTTAAAATCACTAAATGCGTTGCCATTTCGACCAACAACTTATTGTTGAGAAAAAGTAGTCAGCCATAAACAAGTACCTAGGGAAGTGTGTGAATATCAGCACTGGGAACATATAATGTGGCTGGTTGTTGTGATAATCTCACTACTCCCTCACTAACAGCATTTGTCTCAACCGTCTGTACAGCGACACGTTGTGATGTTCGTCTTTGGTAGAGATCTCTTTGGTGGTGATGTGGTTTTAGGGGGTGAGGTGTTGCTGTAATAGCAATTGCAAATAAAATACCTGATATTCCCATTCCACAAAGAGCCAGTCCAATAAAAACTAATTCCTAATCAGAATTTACATTCCCATCCACTCTGTGACTGAAGGCCGCGTGCAGTTACGCGCTTCATTTTCCCAGTGCGCCATTCAAATTCAGTCCACTTACCAACACCTACGACAGTCCATTAACAAATAGTGTCATCACGTCTGAGTGAAAACACCTGAGGTGGTCCTGACCTATATACATTTAAGCGTCTGCATAACAATGTATTCGTGCGATTCAACCAGCACTAGCTCTCCCCATAGGTTCGTTAGCGCTAGATTCTTCAGAGGCATCATGTTCCTCAACACAATGATTGCCGCCACATCATTTTTCTCCACACGATATGAATGCCGACTGTACGATGCATCCTTGCCATCACGCCAGCTTCCCATGCCTTTGTAATTATACATCACATAGTTTTTTGCATCGTTTTTGTCCTTTGGAGATTAAATATTTCTTAAAATTTCCCCAACTGCACTTCACTCAACAAAAGCCTGCCATAAAGTTTACTCATCGGAATGCTAAATACGTATAATTCACAATTACCAAATAGTTGCTGACAAAATATTAGCACCATGTCATCACTTGCTCCTGAAAATATTTAGCAAATCACTAGTAACGTACATTTTATTTACAACCTTAACTACTGAGTTTGTTGCTTCGTAAATATGATGAGCAACGATAAACGTGTTATAAACCACATTTAGCAAAACGAACGTTAAGCAACATCGTGGATCTTGTATGATAGACGTAATATCACCATATCGAGGCAACCCTATTCCCTATATGCTGCAATCAGTCATCAAAAGACAGGCTCAATTCACTGCTGGATGATACCTCTCATTGTTTACATTACACATCCTTCCTTCCATCCTGGACCCATTTCAGTTTGCATATCGTCCCAACCGGTCCACTGATGACGCAATCTCCTCTGCCCTCCACTTAGCCCTCACCCACCTGGACACGAAAGGCTCTTATGCGAGAATGCTGTTCATAGATTTCAGTTCAGCATTCAATACCGTCATCATTCAGCACATCTTTTGATCTATATTTGCACTATAATAGTTCTATTTGCACTATATTAGTTGTAATTATAATTGTTGTTCTTGTTATTGTCCCCGCCGACCCCCAGCTTAGCCTAAGTTATAAATATTTAAATTGTTAGTATTTTTATTTTGTATTTTTTTTTTATCCTAGTATTTTAAAACCCTTGTTGTTGTGTTTCAGTCCTTGTATATGCCAACCCCAGGGTCTGAGAGAAACGGAATTTCGATCCTCTATATGCCCTGTACATATGGCAGAAATGACAATAAAGTTGAAATGAAAGGAATGTCTATGTTCAGCTCTAATCGAATTGCTGCATATTCGTTGAATCCACTAAACAAGCCACACTTTGGTGTTCCCCTGTGATGTCCTCGTTCTCAGTAATGCTCTCCCATGACAGATTTGTTCATCAACTGTTGTTCCTTTTAGTGACCGACCCAGACAAAGTGAAATGTTGTGAACAAGGAACACAATGCATTCAGTTTTCGTTCACCTTTAAAATCACCCTAAACACATTACGCCTGACACTAAAAACCTGCTTTTTAATCGTATGGCAGATGTTATGGTTTTGAGAAAAGCTAATAACTGGGAAATTATGAACGAAATAATATAGAGAAGTAATTTCCGCATGCAAATAATGATGCTGTATATGTTCCTTAAAACCATTAATACGTTAATATTTAAATGGAAATTTTCAATGTTTTTTTAATGAGATCCTGTTTCTCTGAACCGCTACTTTTTCTCAATTTCCATTGGTTACATTTCACACAATTGGAACATTGTCAATGCTATAATATTTAAACTCCAGTGCTAATTGAATTGCATTACTGATGGAACGCTGTGTGAGTGATTCGCACGCGTACTTACCAAGAGAAACGTGTCTCAGATTATTCTTCGGAGGTTGAATAATGTCAGGCGTTTTCCCCAGCACAAATTCTATGCATGAAAATATAACTGAAGTCAGTTGGAAGTATCGCGTGTTACCAAACCAACATTAAATGAACAACAACGCGGAAGATGTAACTGTCCTGGTTTTATCATCATTAAATCTGCATGCATCAGTTTGTTTCAAAGTGGTTGATGAAATACCTTTGACTTGCAGGGTAAATGTTTTGCTGGCTTTATGATGTCTGCCAAATTTCTGAAAGTGTACTTCACAAGTGTATTTCCCCGAATCTTTTGTAGTAACGTTGTAGATGGTCAGTTCATTTCCTTTACTCGGCGCTGGACTCCTATCAATGGCATTACAATCCTGGAAAAAGCAACAGGAAATGTTTGAATTGGCATTGTACGGCGGATAATGAAATGCACACTTTGCCACGACGCTTAGCCCTCAACAAATAACAATGCAATACAATGATCACTACAATAATGTGTTTATGCTGTAGAGAACACTAAATCATCACTCTTCACAATAACAAACAACCCGCTTATAAAATCTATTGTATATTAATTTGACATGTTCAAACGCTCTACGAGCTTACAGACATTACAATTATATGCTTCATTGCTAATGCATAACACATTCTAAAATGAAGTGAACCAAACAATGGATATAGTAAGTAATTTTTGGTTTAAGTATACTACTCAAAGCCGTTCACAATACAGTATACTGTATAGACACAGCCCTGTGTGGTCAAGACTAACCGGCAGACACAGGGCCCAAGGCAGGGCTGTACCCAGGATAGGACGCCAGTTTATCAAAGGGCACTGGGGACAATTTAGTCAGCGGGCCAATAAACCATCATCGCCTGAAGATGCCTCCGTAGTGGGAGAGCACTAAGTGACACGGCTATCCCGAAAGAACAGCTTTGAAAAGCAACCGTCATTTAGGGTGTTTTAGATGTACGTTTATTTCCAGAATAGTGCAAGGGATTACATGTGTTTTAAACTAAAAGTTCTCCCATTCTCCTGTGGCTAGCTAAAAAGTCAAATTCTCACAAGGGGAGTAAACACAGGGTTTATGCATTGTGAATGATTAAAGATTCTACAGCATTGACTTTGATGTCACGTAAATAATTGAAAGGATATCCTCTGTTTAGTTCATGAGCAGGGATTTTGAAAAAAACCCTCAAATTACTACAAGATGCCACATAGTGCACACAATTACACGTGTTTCTTTGGACTCATTTATGTTAGAAAAGAGCGTGTCTGTTAAAGGAGTTCACTCCCTTGCTAGCAATGGAGCAAAATTGATTTTGGTACTCGGAGCTAACTATCATAACAGCCAACACAATATTGGTATAATTTTGCAATGGGTTAAACAAGAACTGGCCAGGTGGCTTGACGATCGTATCAATGACACAAAAACAACCAGAATCACAGCAGTGTGGTTAAAATAAAGGCAATCAGTCGACCCCATTCGGTGATGGGGTTGGCAACGATGATAGCATTTTAACCTCTTCGAGGTTTGAACTCAGATAAGCTCAAATAAGCAGTAGCCTTGTGGAAAACAAGTGTGAATTAATGTATATTGCAGTCAAGACAAATTACGTTCAAAGAGTGAATGCATGTCACTGTTGTGCATGAATACCTTGAACCAGGTAACGTTTGCGTCTTCTGATAACTGAACGATATCATGTGAACAAAACAAACGTTTGTTCTTTCCAC
>JAZEWU010000002.1:3286706-3306637 GCA_036362915.1 Geotria australis
AAATCCATCCATCGGGCACTCCGGTTTCCTCCTGCAGTCCAAAGACATGCTGCTGCCTAGGTTAATTGGCTTGCGGACTAAATTGCCCCCGGTGCCCTGTGATGGACTAGCGTCCCATCCTCGGTGTTCCCCTGCCTTGCGCCCTGTGTCTGCAGGGATAGGATCCAGCTCACCGCAACCCTGTGCAGGATTAAGTAATTTCTGACAATGGATGGATGTATTTATTAATGTCTTGTGCAATAACTGTCTTCAGCTTTGAAACACAACAGACTTCAACTCACTGCAGATGACAGACATAGAGCCCCTGATCTTCTGTGTGACTCGGAAGGAACCACACCGCGCGCCCATCTTCCACGACTCGCTGGTCGTCGAATTCTAAAGCCTGTTGACTTGAGGAGTCGTTAGAAACCCTGTACCATCTCACAGGGCTACCATCGGCTGTAGACATTCCGTTTGACGAGTCACACGACATCACTGATGCCTCACCCTCCAGTGCCTCGACGTGTAATAGCTTATCTGAGCTGCACACTGACAGACACATATTGCACCGATTACTCACACGTGACACTGGTTATAAAACAACACCGTAACGTAAAACGTAATAGTTAGGTGCACAAAACGTATGCTTTGCAACGAACTTACCCTGGTTTTTTGGTGACTTTGCGGACTGGTAGTTTAAACAGTTGGCTGACAGAGTCAAGTACATAATGCCGAGATAAAGCCTCATCGTGTCTTTCAGTGTCATCACAATTTCTTGAACCTGTTGGTGAAATATAACAATGCGTGACACCATCACCAGCCATAGTTAATCCACTGCTGGATGGATGACTCGTCAAACCATTGCTATCCTTCATAGTTCCAGGTTGCAGAAATCCATCCAGCCTCTCAAGTATGTTCCTTAAGTTGGCTGCCTCTGTACTAGTTAAACTGGTTTAACTCCAATTAGGAGGCTAAGCTGCCATGTACAGTGTGTGAACAAGACGAGCAACAACCTCGTTGAACCTTACAGGTCCTTCCCGGTCAGAAGTCAATACTATGGACCTCGTAATACATCACTTTATTGCGCATTCCTTAAATGCGCGAATAGCACAACTACTGAAAGTACTGATGTAGGTTTGTCAGGATTAAGCGGTTTCTGAAAATGGATGGATGAGAGGATGTAAGAGCGCGTGTTTGAGGGCGCTGCACAGGTGCATCGGTCCGAAAGCAGCAGCATCAGTTGAAAGACAACGATGTCCAGAGGCTGACCATCGTGCTTCGAAGAATCGCAAAGAAGAGGAGAAAGAAGTGAATAAGGAATCTTGTGCGTGACTCCCACAGCCCCCTGGTTCCCTGAGAAAGCGTGACCTGTAAATGGAGGCTGCAAAGGTGGCGTCCGATAAAATCTGCTTGCATAACCTTCTATTTCAATCTGCACTCGACAGAAATGTTAATGGCAGACGAGCCAAGCGCGGAGTGCTTTATAATGTCATCACGCAGCCAAGGTGCCATGCCACCTGTCTACGTGAGAACAGCCACGCGTACCCTCAAACACACCCGCGTATCAAGCACGCGAGGCCACGGTGTCTTTACTCATTAACGTTCTCAGAAATTGTTTAATATTTAATACTCTAGAGTTGATTAATTTCGGTCCCGGGTTCGAATCCCGGCTCGGGTGCCTTTCTGTGTGGAGTGTTGATGTTCTCCCCGTGTCTGCGTGGGTTTTCACCGGGCACTCCGGTTTGGGCCCACAGTCCAAAGATATTCTGCTGCATAGGTTAATTGGCCTGCTGACTAAACTGCCACCGGTGCCATGTGATGGACTGCCGTCCCATCTAAGGTATAGCCCTGCCTTGCGCCCTGTGTCTGCCGGGATAAGCTCCAGGTCACCGCAACCCAGTGCAGGATCAAGCGGTTGCTGATAATGAATGAATGCACAGTCCTGGTTTGCGTACAATGGGTTTATATAACTCATATAGCCACTAGAGGCACTACATTCACCTCAACGTTAAAAGGAAATGATTCTGCACATACATACAATATTTACTGTAATGATTACTTACTTTCAGGAATTATATCTTCATAAAGATTAAAATAAAGGTTGTAAAAATACATTACAGTTGTACTAATGATGGCTTATATTGAAGCCACATTTTACATACAACCAGCAGTATTACAATATATAATAGTACAAGAAACAAAACATCATCAACATCCTCATAGTAAATAGTACATATTGAAGGCGTGCCAATGCCATGTCAGTCGAGGGAATTGTTTTGGCCATACTTCGCCACCACACTGATCAGTGACGGCTTGGTTAAAGCGGTACCAACGCATGGTTGAGATATCACTCGCCACTGTTGTTACCCTTGGCCTGGAATCAAACTCAGATCGTCAGATAATGCAAAAACAAATTCCAAGGTCTGAGCTTTTATGGAAATTAAACAAGTGTTAACATTTTGAAAACACCAAATAGACACCTTTTTTGCAAAGGGTTCAGTTTGCAAGAAGCCACACATGCTTGTGGCAGAAAACATGCAAACAAAATGCTCTGATAATATATCCATTGTCCTTGAAACTGGTTGGCCCACACCAGAGACAGCTCTATTCATAGTCTCGTCTCAGCGTTTAGCCAAGTGTTGGCTAAACAGGTTTATAACCTCAGCCGAACAATCACTGCGCCACCATTCCACTCACATTAAATAACAAACGTATAATACGTTTACTGTGCATTGTAGGTTTAATATCCTGATCTTAACAATATTTAAACAGGAATGGTATTAAATATTTAGAACCATCATAAAAGCAGATACGCGCAGATTACGGTGACTGCTATTATAGTTTAACAATATTCTCACTAAATATTCTCATCAGACATGCACTTGCAGTACTTCGTATTTTAAGTTTAAAATACTTAAGACAACCTATTGATGTAGATTTTCATCGAACGCAGTATGAGAATTGCACTCAAGAGCTGCTCTTTCAGGATAGCCATGTGGAGCATTCCTCCTCTCTCCTTTGCGACGTTTTGCCTCCCACGCTGGAGGGATCATCAGGCTCCAACGTTGGAGGCGAAACGACGCGAAAGAGAGGAGGAACACGAGACACGACTATCCCGAAAGAGCATCTCTTGAAAGTAATTCTCATGAATTCACATGAACTATACTCTTGTATTAAATATATCACTCAAAAACAATACTAACCACATGGCAAATTTACCAAATGTTTCGATTTGCAGCTGACCTTGGACAATATTTATATGGCTTGCAGCTATCGCTAGTTTTGTTTACATAAACTGCAGCAGTAAAAAAATCACTACATTTAAAACGAATAAACAACACAGTACAAACATTCAATTGGACTTACCTCTAGCGCAGTCTCTAAGCCTTCTGGCGAATACCGAGGGTGAGTTTGGTTTTATGGGAGCAGTCCGGTGGATTTCCCCCAGAGAAGGAATTGTCTAACAATTGCATAATGTCGTTGATGCCTGCATGCTTTTATTTGTCACTTGGCATTAAAAGGACGCATACAGCAAATATGTTGTATGCGCACTCACGGCATTGCATAAATGCTTTGACATACAGACCGTAAAATTACACATTCATAGATTTTGATAAAACTGAGTAACTGCATACTGTATACAGTACAACATCTGAGCCAACACAACCGTAAAAACCACAATGGGACAGATTCCTCTTTTTTTTTCGAAACAACTATTTCAAAATGAAAAGTTGTAAAGTTAGCATGATGCTGCGTGCTATATTGATGGTGTGAATTCAAGTACTGCACGGCACGTTGTGCAATTCTAAACCACATTCCACGGAGGAGGAAGGTATGCTTTTGGAAACCCGCAGCCCGCGCTCTATGAGTCAGTGTGACTAGAATCATTCATTCATTTTCAGAAACCTCTTAATCCTATACAGGGTCGCGGTGAGCCGGAGCCTATCCCGGCAGACACAGGGCGCTAGGCAGGGGAACACCAAGGATGGGACGTCAGTCCATCGCAGGGCGCCTGGGGAAATGTAGTCAGTACGCCAATTTACCTGGCAGCATGTCTTTGGACGGTGGGAGGAAACCGGAGTGCCCGACGAAAACCCACGCGGACACGGGGAGAACATGCAAACTCCACACAGAAAGGCACCCCGAGCCGAGATTCGAACCCGGGACCTTCTTGCTGTGAGGCGAAAGCGCTACCCACTACGCCACCGTGCCGCCCCGTGACTAGAATCATGTCCACGAATATAAGTTGACGTGGATAAAGAAGAGGCTTCTGTCTCGGGACCAAAAACACATTTTTTTACAAATGGCAAATGAATAATAGGTCAATTGCTTCACACGTGTTAATTAATCTATGTTATCATAATGGTTATTTTGACAGTCACTATACATTAGTGGCAAACAACCAATGATGGTTAGACATAAAATTAACGTATTTCTACACTGTGCAAATATGTGTGTCGTTGCATCATATCAAATTCCACTCAAACCATTCCTGGAGTTTGAACACGATGCAGATACTGTCCCTCTTTTGTTTATTTAATTTCCCACATTGTATGTAGTCAAACCGTTTATATACACGTGACATTGTCCATAAGAACAATATTATAAGTAGCCCAGCCGCCTCACAGCAAGAATCCCCTGGGTTCAAATCGCGGCTCGGGTGCCTTTATGTGTGGAGTTTGCATGTTCTCCCTGTGGCCGTGTGGGTTTTTGCCGGGCACTCCGGTTTCCTCCCACTGTCCAAACACATGGTGCTGCATAGGTTCATTGGCCTGCGGACTAAATTGCCCCCGTTGCTCTGTGATGGACTGGCGTTCCATCATGGGTATAGCCCTGCTTCGGGCCCTGTGTCTGCCGGGATAGGCTGCGGATCACCGCGACCCTCAATTCAACTTTATTTGTCAATTCCGCCATATGTACATGACATATAATACCCTGTACAGGATTAAGCGGTTTCTGACAATGGATGGATGGATGGAACAATATAAGTTGAACATTGCTCGCTGAGAGTCTCGTGATGTTATGTATAACGATTGGGCAACTTGAACCTTGACGGCGTAATGATGTTAGAGGTTACAGATCGATGGCTCGGGAAGTATTGGCCGGGCAAATGGTAACGTAGACAACCGCTGATGCCAATTGTCTGCGTAAGGATTTCACAGAAGCGTTGGAACTATTGAATCATAACGCAACGTTTGAGCTGAACCACCTCACAGTTATATCGAGTTTAACGGTCACAGAATTGTCTTACGCAGAGTACGCCTGGCACTAAAAAGTCTGGAAATTAAGGTTATATGTCGTTAGAATAATATATAAATACAAGTTACAACGCGTGACACATATTCATTACATTTCGAAGGTGGTCATTCGAAGGGAGAACGACTCAGAGGCGCGAGGAAACCACAGAGAGACAGGGAGGGGGGGAAGGCAGCCACACGTTATCCGGCGCCAACATTTGCAAGACACTGCATCCTTTATATATTATGATGTTATCGGCCAATTAAGTAATGGGTGTTTTTTCGTTGTGGGATGAAACCGGAGAACCCGGATGAAACCCATGCAGAACAGGGGGAGAACACACAAGCTCCACACAGAAAGGTGCCTGAGACGGGAATCAAACCACCTCGGGCAGGACTTTCTTTCTGTGAGGCGCAGATCTTACCTCTGTGCCACCCTGCCGTCCATCAGTATTAAAAACACGATACCGGTGGAAAGAAGACAGCTTTTTGTTGGTGTTATGTAATGGCACTCATCGGATTTAAGTGGAGTTTATTAAGAATGATAATAACTAATGCATTTAATTGTGAGTAACACAACAGGTCTTGCGGGAGTACTGAAATCTAAAAAACACGACAGTTCGAAAGACAATTCCCGCCTCAAGGAGGTATCTAGAGTATATGTTAAAATGTTAATGATGACGATGCAAGTCTGCCACCACTGTGTGTGTGGAGCATAGTGAGTGGTGAGTCAGTGTCTGATGAGCAGCGCCTGTGACTCGTGAGTCTGCTGTGAGTATTGATGTAGGTTTTCACGGCTCAATTCATGATGGTTGCTCTTCAGAGCTGTTCATTCGGGATAACCGTGTCGAGTGATCTCCATCTCTCCCTCGCGACACACTGGTGGCTTCTTGTAAGTGAGATTAAAGCGTGGAACACAATATATTCAAACACAACCCACCCCCCCACACACACACAGATCCAGTCGCTCTCAACCAAGGTCCCACGGCTGCCAATTAAACATCGCTACAAACAGTACACACACACTAATTTTCACAATTTATTGTACTGTATCGTGGGAACCTTTCATTTTGCAGGAAGATGTTGCTGTTGTGTTACCTGGGTGGCTTCTGCCAATCCTGCGTGGACACAGCCCATTAAATTGGAGGCAGAACATTGTTGTCAGATAGTGGTCTCCTTGTGGAATTACCCAATTTAAATGCAGCACACTGCGCTTTAAGCACGAACGAGCGCTGGCCATGACACCACCACACGGTAATGGCCTTTTGAAGAGTGTCCTTGGAACTTTAACATCTGTAAGCAGAAAGGACAGCAGGATTAGCATCCTCCCCCATTGTTTGTGTACATGTCTTTCCGAATCGTTTACAGAATACTGCAGTTGATAACGAGACACAACAAACGATGAATTGCACAGGATTTTAGGCTTGTTATGGGAACAATGTGTATTCTGCGACTTCAGACAATGTAATTGTAGCCGTTCCATCTCTGTAAATGGTTTTTCATTTCTGAATGTGGTCTGTTATTTAGGCCTCGATTTGTGAGAGCGTGGATGAATGCATACATTTCGACTGAGTGAAATGCTCTTTCATAGTTTGCAATTGAAATATATAATGGGTTAATAGATTCATTACTCTTTTCAAAAATGTGATTAAAAGGCCTACATTAAAGACATTTAAGAATAAAAAAAGATTTACAAGGATGGAACCAGCTACACTGATATTCCATGAAGAAAGTTGGATTGGATAAAGATGTAAACATGACTAGAAAATATAAGATTTTCCCAATAACATAATAACATAATGACAGATATTTAATGCTAAACCTACGAAGGGAAGCTCCAACATTTGGCTCAAAATAAATATGAACAAAACAAAATACATGCACAGCAGGTTCGTGAAACAAATGAACACATATTGAAGAAGGCCACAATTGGAAAACACATCAACGTATGTGTTCCGATAGCAAGATTTTAAGGTGGACTGCCGTCAAAATTCTGAAACAAAGACAAGGGACAGCAAGTTGGAGTGCTCTTGGATAATGACAAGCAAGATAAAAAAAAAGTACCGAGAGAAGGGCTTGTTATCTGCTTCGGCAAATGGATCAGAACACTGACAATGAATATGAAATAAAATCTAAAACTGTGCAAATAAGCATCGAGGGGCGCATTCTCGAAATTATTCTGAGAACAGCGAGAGAACAGCCAGAGAACGAGTTAGAAACGCGATCTCTTAGTAACTGGGCTTGAGCTGGTGACATCCCTGGAATGGATGATGACTGATGGTCAAGTACTGACGATGAATTGTCAGCCAAAGGAGTGTCCATGGGCAAAATAAAAACCACCACACGGAGGGAGCGACGAAATCGGCTCGTGTGTACGAGTGCGATATATTGCTGCAGCACGTGAACACAATGGACGTCCACGGTATAATGATGCATTCATTTAGCAGTGTATAGATCATGGCTGATGATGATGAGCAGGAAGATTATTCCAGCATGCCCACCCATCCTATACTGCCAAACACAAAACACACCCTAGCACGTGATTTATGACAATCAATAAGAACAATGTGTGCAGTCGTATATTTAGTCATATAAATATAGTACTCCCTTTAGGGACTTTCCACCTCTCACAGTAATTACTCACACACGCTTCGCTGAAATGTGTAATCCGTGATCTTTTGCAAAATCACTCAATCAGGGATGCTCGTATATTTCTACGTGTTACTGATGTGAATATACATTACAAAAAAATCTGTTAAAATAATTGGATGCTGTCTTTATCATAAAGCTAGTCATAGCGAGATAGGTAAGTTTAACAAATCTCAGTGATATCACCCTGAAACTCTAGTCACTCGTCACTGTGGCCTTAATCTATTTTAGATGCTCGACAATCAAGGAGAGTTACACGCTGAGATGTGTCCATTATCTAAAGCGGTAAGGTTTTCAGATGCGAGACACTATAACCTACAGGGCATTACGTCTGTCAAAGTGCTAATATACCCTAATTTTGGTCAGGCATGGTTGCATCTTAAGGAAATAACGCATTTATGCCTGCACACCCCATGCGCGACAAAGCGGGGTTGTTGTTTTAAGTTTTCTGAGCCATGCTCAGAATATCTAGGACATTCTGAATGAATCTACAACAGGTTTTTCAAAAATTATTTGATGGCAGTACAGCAAGTGTGTTCGTAAGCCCATCTCTGTGAACCTCTCCAGGAAATTGCCTCCCACATGCCAAACAATCGTTAATTGAATTTGCCCAAGATCCAAACGCAGAGCACTGCTATCTATACATATAATGGAGCATGCTTTTTATGTGTGTGTATCCACACTGTGTATTAATATTATTTGTGTAAACCAAGACTTTTATGTCTTATTTCAGATTTACTTCTCATGTATTGATTCCTATTCTGAAACGGCAGATATCCAGCAAAATTCCAAGAGGGACATCAGGAATAAATCTAGGTCAAAGCAGTCATGTCAGCAGGAAACGTTATCAAGGAAGAGAGATCGGTAGAACGCATTACGCACTTGGAACAAGATCGCCCACAGCGCGGGTACTCTGCTAGTAATGACAATGCAATAAAACAAGCGTAGTATTTCACGGACATAAATGACTGTGACTCTGAGGTGTGGAGCCAAGCTCAGTGTCGCGCGAAAAACCAGAGAAAGAGGTCAGACTTTTAGTGTCTCTGAATAGCCAGGACGATGATTGCCACATTCCAGACAGTGGAGGATTCTGCGGATAAACGATGCCCGCCAATGATGGTCTTTCCCCTTGGTGGAGAGAGGAGGTCGTGAGCCACACTGCAGACAGCTCTACCATGAGCCACAGTGCAAGGTGAGAAAAAGCATCGTGCCAGAGGTGTTCCTGCATCAACCAATGTCATTCTTACTGCTATTGGGAATTCGCAGATGTGCAGTACAAATCTCCGATGCGTTTACGGGATGTGTGACGTTTCGCTTCAAATCCTGAAGAAACGCCCAGCACGTCAAGAAAAACGTCAGACACAACGCTGAACACGACACGGTAAAAGCCAAACACACCCTAGACACATATAAAATGACATTATCGTCATTATTTGAAGTGATGGTAGGCAAATCGCTAAATAAAGCATATTGTCTGTCAAGTCCTTATACAATATATCTGCCACCTCACTTCCTCCACTGTCTGCAAATATAGGGCTCCAGTGAAGGCGCTGATGCCTCGAGTTTACAGCCAGTGGGAACTGTACTCGCATGGTGCTGGCAGGGCGTGAGGGAAAGAACCCGTGTTGCACCAGCCCGGTGAAACCGACAGTGCCGGTATTACGGAACTTAGGGTCCTGAGCTCCCTGCTCAACACAAAACCACACCCCGTAAAGCTGAGTCAAACCAGGACCCAGTTGTGATGTCACAGGAACATAAAATTAAGATGTGTGCCTAGTTAATGTCACATTCTTTAAGCCACAAAACAAATCATGCTCGAACATCAAGTACACAGCAGAGTTTAGCTGGCATCTTACGTAACCCACGCCCATGTTGACATGAACCAAGCTACGTTTTGCTTCCCAATCCTTACCCTGGACCACCGGACTTGGGCAGGAGGAAGCAGCAATGGAGTGGTTGGAGCGGTTGGCTAGATAGATGTTTATTATTACAGCAAAAAATACCCAGTGAGCTTGCAAGCTCTTTACGGGATTCCTGCGACACAACAAACACGCGGATGGACAAAAATAAATAAAAGTATTAAAACAACAAATTAACCAAACAAAACAAATAACCATTTACGGACAGCATTGAACATAATTGACCAAATAAATAAAACTCCAGTTAAAAGTTGCGATGGGAATTTTTTTGATAGTTAGCTTATTGCACATTGAGAGGGAACAAGTTGAACATTTGCAACATTTCACACACAAATCAATTCGAATAATAATAATAATAATAGCATTTATAGAGCGCCTTTCACCCGAGGGTCACAAAGCGCTGCACAAGGCTGCGGAGAGAACGACAACGACAGAATCGCAAAGAAGAAGAAGATCACAGCTCGGCAAAAATTGTAATTATAAATGGGATCTAAGGTTGCTCATCGAAGGAAGTGACTGTAGCTTCAAGCTCATGGCAATATTGTTCCAAAAACGTGGAGAAGGGGCTGAGCCCACGGATCCGAATGCTCATGGTGCATAGGCTCGGTCGTCTAGGCTCTGGGCCGCATGTGAGGAACAGAGTAAAACAGGACATACGGCTAATGTTTCTTCCAACGTGAGAGGCAAAACGTTGCGAGGAAGAGAGGGAGAGCATTCGACACGGCTATCCCGAAACAACATCTCTGAAGAGCAACCATCGTGAATCGAACCGTAAAAACCTACATCAGTGACACAAGACATGGTAAGTAAAGAGCAATGTTGCATAATAGCAGAAGACGGAACTTCAAGTAAAATGCACAGTTTTAAGTGTTATATTATTATGCAACCAACAAAACGCAGAGGTCTTCTTGCGTACGACATAGTGGATAACTACTAATATATATGAGTATGAAAAGCAGCCGATGGTTGAGATGAGGTTGAATGAGTTGCTACTGTGCTGTCTCGATTGAATCGGTGGCAGCGGTTCACATTGCTCTGGACGGTTTGGGTCAGGGTCTCAGCAGTTGCATTCTGGGCTCTGTTAGATTTTCGACTGCGACTGTTAATGTCCCAGGAAAACGTACACATTTCCTTTCACTGCTGAAACCATCAAAATCAGGACACTCTCGGGATAACCAAGGCAGGTCGCAACGCGAGGAGTTGGCAGGAGGAAGGAGTTGAGGGATTATTGTGGAGGAGAGAGCTGCAGCCATGGAGTCCTGCGGCTCATCAATCATAGAGACAATAACCCAGGCCCCGGTGCCGCTTCTGGAACAAACACTCGGCTGAAAGATTCTGGTTTCCTAGAGACCCTGGTTTGTCAAAATGGCATTTTAGACAAGTGTGGCCCAGGAACCCATGTCTAAGTGCTCCCCCCTGGGCTGTTTGTGGGCTTGGCCATGGCAGAGTGGAAGTGGTGGGCAAATAAAAGCACCCGTTTAAAAGCATCACGGTGCACAGGGATGGTTTGTCTCACCCCATTCTCCATTCCTCCCTCGGCGGCATCAACCTGCAATCAGAAAAGAATATGGCAGTGGAAAATGTGGAATTAAAAATCAACATCTAGCAGCAGATACCAGCCAGTCTTTTTGATGGTTTATTTACTTTGGTTATGTATTTTGCAATCCATTTTCTCTCGAAATATATTTGAATATCTACTTAAATGCAATCAATGCCAACGAAGTAACTTCATTATGAATACTGTAATATAAGTCTCAAATAATATAACTATATATTTACATTTTCTCTCCACATTTGCATTCATTGGTTAGCACATGATATTTGACTTCGATATGAAGACAGTTCCAATTAGGAAATGTGAGAAATGTTAACATATTTTATATATATATAAAAAACTTTGAACTGAAAATCTTTCATAATATTTTTTTTTACTATAAATGCCATTTTAACTGGAGGACTTCTGTATTGTAAGTCCAGTGTGCTAACCGTTGGGAAACACCTGCACCTCACAGAAAGAATGCCCTGCCTGAGGCAGTTTATATCCTGCCTTGGGCGTTTTTCTGTGTGGAGTGCGTTTCCTCCGGGTTCTCCGGTTTTCTCCGCAATAAAAAATCATCAGTTGATTGGCCAATACCATTATTATATATGCGGCGCAGTATCGCGTGGCTGCCTCCTCTCCACCTCTCTGTGGTTTCCTGCAGCGCCTTGGGACCTCTAGCTGAAAGGCGATATATAAATGTAATCAAATATTATTGTTAAACTGGCACCATGGTATGGTATTCAACCAGTTTGAATAAGTGTATGTGGCTCCCAGTATGCTCTAGTACAGAGGTTCTCAACCTTTTGCATCTCAAGGTCCGCTTGGCCCACTTGGGTCTGAGCTCTACGAACCGCTAGGTGGCGCTCGGGGTCCACTGATAGGTCGCGACCCACCAGTTGTGAATGGGGGCTCTCGCATGACCACTTCATGTGTTTTTAGTTGGCAATCATTCAGCTGAAAACATCAAACGTGAAAAGCTGGCAAACAGGTTTGGCTAGCGTACAGTGACACATGGTCTTAATTTATCGAACGCAGCGTTAACAACTAATAAGGTCACGTACGTCATCTCTGTGGAGTTTCCAAGCTACAAAATATATACAAAGTAATGTATCTGTCGAATGTTAAGCATGTCGTTTTTAGCATGAGTTAACGTTTATTTTTTTAGAGCGATTTAACATTTCATGCTGATTTAGTAGTAAATAGAACCAGCTTAAAAATAATACATTATATGTGAAATGTGAAGCTTAGCCATTGCAAATATTTTTGTTTCAGTTACACTTAAATTGTTGCTGATTTTCCGTGCTCTGTCGTTTTTGACATGTCGTTCTCTCTGCAGCTTTGTGCAGCGCTTTGTGACCCTCGGGTGAAAGGCGCTATATAAATGCTATTATTATTATTATTATTTATAACTAACGTAATACATACAACACAAGCTAAAACCATCGATGTCAGAGTGTACACTCACGATAAGCAATGTACGAGGTCCAATCTTGGTCCGGAGTGACTCAGCCTATTATCCTTCCGGGGCAATATAACATGGGTATGGCTGCATGTGTCACTGGCGGCTTGTGGTTTCAGTTAAAGGGGACCCCACCTTGAAATTTCCAGCCTCAGGTGAGACGGGCACGTAGACAAACACGCGGTTCGGATTGCAAGGTGAGATGTATTTTGGCACGAGTGACGCGCACCCACGGCTCCAATCCTCCTGCTAAGCTGCTGCAGTCAAACGGGGAAAGCACTGATGATTCACTGCCGTCCTATTCCAGTGACTCAATTCACCTGTGTACATTGCCTGAGACTGGAAAATCCGAGGTGGAGTTTGTAGTTAACGAGCAACGCCTCCCTTCATTCATTGCCAGAACTCGCTTAATCCTGTACAAGGTGAGCCGGAGCCTATCCCGGTAGACACAGGGCGCAAGGCAGGGCTATACCCAGTCCGTCACAGGGCACCGGGGGCAATTTCAGTCAGCAGGCCAATTAACCTATGCAGCAGCATGTCTTTGGACTGTGGGAGGAAACCGGAGTGCCCGGCAAAAACCCAGGCAGACACTGGGAGAACATGCAAACTCCACACAGAAAAGGCACCCGAGCCGGGTTTCGAACTCGACGACGTTTTGCTGTGAGGCAGCAGTGCTACTCACTGCGCCATCGTGCCGCCCGCCTCCCTTCCCACCCATAATTAGGGGAACCTGCCGCTTTTTGATGGTTCGCACACTGCACTTGAACTCAGAGATTTCTGGTTGGAAAGCCTGGCATCGCAGTTTAAACAATGTCAGCGAGTTTATGAAATCCCCCCCCTGCTTCTGTCCATCCAGGAGCATGAAAGGGTTCACCTCGGTTAGATTATGGCCAGGTCGCATGTGATTCGGTAAGGTGTGGACACTCGCACGTCTGCCTAGAGGTCTGGCTGGCGTGGAAGAATAGGCCACAGTACCATTCTAACAGGATGACCATAGTTATGGTAATGTGGAATTACACAACTGGCTCAGAAGCATCACTTCATACGTCATATTAAAGCTTCCCATTCCTAACTTTGAACAGCTAGACGCTTTAACTTTTGACATCTTCTTCTTTGCGATTCTTCGAAGCGCGATGTTAAATTACAGTTTCCCATTTTCTTACACAGCCCCTTGCATTTTCATTGAACTCCGCAAGGTCTTTTGAGCTGCAGAGGTTGGGTAGTAGAGCACAGACAAGGCAGTGTTCCATAGTATGGTCTGCTTCTCCACATTCACAGGTGGTTGGGACATTAAAACAACCGATTGAAGGTATTTATTTTATGAAGCAACCGACGACCTTAAAGACTAATCAACTCCATAATTAAAGCATCAACAGGGCTGAGCAATTGAAAACGGTGCTCATATGGGTGACTACTGAGAAAATATAAATTGCTGCAGGTAGTGGATTACTCAGCTCATTAGAGAAAGATCTCCCTCTGGAGCGATGTTTAATCTGCGTCTAGGTACAGCGATAGCAGAAGCTGTGCTGGAGAAGATGCCATGTCCCAGTTGAGAATGGGAGATTAGTGTGTGAGCCCGGTATATTCACGCATGCTGCCGGTTGCTCTGCCACTCTTCGATAAACACCGTGGATGTTCAAACTGCTCTACTGGCCAATTCCCCTCTGCAGTTCAATTAAAACCTCTGGTCTCGCTATGTGCCCAATGTACGTAATTTGTGACATTAATTATTTCCACCGTGGAAAGTGGCCATCCCTCAAATAACAAGTATTCATATCATTGGATATTGTATATCGTTCATATATTTTATTAAAGAAAATAATGTATATAACACATCTTTATGTAGCGCATAAAAAAATCTTAAGAATTGAAAATTATTTTTTAAAGAGATTATAACATTGCCTTTTCTCATTGATCCTTATTGCTGTCGACTTTACGTATATATTTTAAGACAAATATCACGAACAACCGCTCCCGTAGCTCAATCTAAACAGCTCTAATAATATGAAAAATGAGTGCCTATATTTCCCAGGCGGCGGGTGATTTCATTTCACTCACAAATAATTATCCTTGGATGGATTTTTCACAATCACCTAAGCTTCGACTAATCTGCTTAAATCTTTAATACAAATATGACACGTAAATAAATAATGCACCTATAAATACAAAACTACACAAATATTACCCACCCTATTTGGAAGTTAATTTGCAGTTTAGTAAAATATGCTCCAGAGAGTAACATTCTTCCAGTGTTGTTTGGTTGTGTTTGGTGTTAATGAGGGATTATAATTAGCTGAACTCACAGTAAATGACGTGGACTACATGTCATTAGGACAGAGGCTCTTGGCACTGGAACCTGCTGCAGGCAATAATTAGATTGAAGTTCCTTTATCTGCTCCTTCCCATCTGTTGGTGCTCAAATAAACAACATATCCCATCTGGAAATTGGGTTTCTCAATAAGTTCAAATAGCCCGTGAACCGAGCGTCTGTGTCTACTACAGTTGCTGTGTAACAAGACTTGTCGATAAACAGAAAATCTCGCGAAAGCCATACGTGGCAGAAAGGCTGCGTTTAGAAATGCGAGAGCCACAGTAAGATTCCCGAACGTTGTCGAGTCAGAGCATCTCCGTTCCCAAGGAACGAGAGGCAACATCCATCTCCGATTTATCTCCGTCCAGCGGCACTGTGTCAGCCGTGAAAATTCCACACTCCCATTTCACGTTCGGCAACCTTTGAATGAAGTCAATCTTTAGATAAAGTGAAGCAAACTTAACAATTGGCTACTGAGGTATCCTATTGGCTTGTTTCCATGGCTACATAGTACCATGCTAATGAGCCAATGCAGACCGTTAGCAGCGACGGTTTCCCAGGTGGGGCCAAGAGTGTCCTTCTCAACTCCCGTTACCCGGTAGCCAGGCTGAGCACGGACCCAGTGGTGACACCACAGGGTCAATGCAGACATATATGCTACACTGTCATCCACATCGGCCAACCTTAAAATTCCATCCATCCATTTTCAGAAACCGCTTAATCCTGTACAGGGTCGCGATGAGCCGGAGCCTATCCCGGCAGACACAGTGCGCAAGGCAGGGGAATATCGAGGATGGGACGCCAGTCCATCGCAGGGTGCCTGGGGAAAGTTAGTCAGTACGCCAATTAACCTGGCAGCATGTCTTTGGACGGTGGGAGGAAACCGGAGTGCCCAGCGAAAACCCACACGGACACGGGGAGAACATGCAAACTCCACACAGAAAGGGCCCCGAGCCGAGATTCGAACCTGGGACCTTCTTGCTGTGAGGTGGCAGCGCTACCTACTACGCAACCTTAAAATTACAGGCAAAATTATGTTTAGCACTTTTTGTTGTAATTTCCTTCCCCCCCCACCGCCCCTCCTCCCATCATCCCGATTGTGCTATCGGCAAGATGTCATGAGACAAAGCGTACATTCCGATCTCTCACGGAGCATTGCATCCTTTCAAGATGAAGAACAGCCGACAGAAGGTACTACTGAGATGCCTTCAAGTGACCTCCGAGCCACACATTAGAGGGCATGATTTTTCCACCCATGCTGCACTTGAGAATAATATTCCTTGCATGACAGCAAAACCAATATTTAATTCTCAGTGCTGGAAATTAGCCATATGAGTGTGACCATGTTTAATAAGTTGGATGGATAGTGCAGACATTGGTGATTGGGGTGAGACCATTAACTCACCGCACGTGAAAACCTAGTTTAATCACATGCAGTGGCTGAAAACTGGATTCAATCTCAGGCTCTCAGTGCGCTGATGTCTGAACCGCTGAGAGACATCAGTTTTAATCCTGCAAAATCCACGACGACCTATAGCGACACTAAACGGTATACTAAACAGATTTTTATTTTAAAGATCACTGACCACAGGTAGATGCCGGAGTGAGTGGTTGGGAGAGTCGCAATTTGGAATGTGGGGACACAACTTGACTTGTACATGCGACAATTCCATTCAGGCATCAGTATAATAATGGCTGTGGAAATACGGATAACTAGAAATGTGCTCGCGACTTACAAAGACCATCTTTCATGATTTATAACACAATGTCTATAAACATTATCATATTAAACAAATTATAAACGAAAAGATAGAGAACTCCAACCATTAAATCAATGCATACAACACACTGATCTACCAAATTATATCCCAGAACTGTTAACTAATTCAAATGGCGATTTTTTTTCTTCCTCCAGGTCAATCTGATGCTCCGCTTAGAATGAAAAGTCTGTTTTAAACAAGTTCTGTTTGAGCAACTTACTCACAAAACTTGTTTTGCGGGCATATTATCAAAGACTAATGTACAGAGTTTTCTCAAATGTGGTTTTGTTAATAGCTTTAAAATGAGCAAAATCAATGGTGGCTTTACACTGGATCACGTAAAAATGTAAGCTACGTTAAAACAGATAAACAATGTAGTAATGAAATGTGTAGTGTACGGTAACGTAAACTCACACGGCTTAATGTGTGCAATATTTAACAAATGGAATCTGAGATAGCATGTGGAATGAGGCCTGGCATATACCTTGATGCGGGGATGCTTTTGGAGGATACTAACATTTTCAACACACCACAACACCTCAAATGTGTGGTAATCGATGTGTTTGGAAATTTAGGAGGTACCAACAAACACAAAAACTCACGCCACACACAGGAAACACAACACAGATAAACGCAGCAACCCGGGGAACTAGACATCGAGACAAACACTGACATGCGCTGTGTTCAAAGCACCCTGTGGCTGCACGTGCTTTGAACACAGCCAGTTTCACGCAAAGTTACTGAGAAGGAGCCACAGAGAGACACGGCGACAGAGAGTGACATAGTGACAAAGAGAGATTAATTGCACAGAACACACAACGGCAGAGGTGCTTTTCATAACCCATGACCTAACGCAACAGTATGTGCATACACATTCCTGCACATGACATGGGTGCATCCATAAATAAAAAGCTGTGGGAAACATAGTAAGCAATTTGACTGACTGATTTGCGCTGCAAATTATCTATACACGAAATTTCATATTCAGTTCATATAAGCACTGCATCCAGGCCTTCCCCCAGAAGCACTGTATACGTTGCTAATAACAATTAATTCAGCACCAACAGGAGTATATCACTTTGATAGCAAACTTATATAGATCCACAGAGGCTGTGATGAGCTCAATAACATCAATCACACACCAGCATCACTGCGCATAACATCTGATGTAATGCACTAAACAATGCACTGGCATTATGGGTTTGGGCAAGCATACGAGAACACGGTTGAATTGTAGTAACATTTAAATTTAATTTATGCTCAATTAACCGTACCTAAAATGGGTAGTAAATAACATAACAGCGACGGGAGTAATATAGATCAAAATTAAACAGACACACTCAGCAACTGGTTAGGGTAAACAATGTGTTCATTTGTTTGTACTTAGGGAACAATTATAATTAGATAACCAAAATAACGCGAGTAATCGTGGGAATACAAAACCGTTGTGGATGATGTTTAAAGAGCAGTAATATTCATTTTCTAAAGCTGCTGGTGCACCCTTGCTGTACTCATAAATGTTATTTATGTGTTTTATTTGATTTGGAGACCTCCAATGGATGTGTGTGTAAGTGTGCACGTATATGCCGTGTCGACCTTCATAGGTGCTCGCTAACGGCACTTGACCCTAGTCTGTAAAGCTATACGAGGGATCTTGGTGTTTGGCAGGTGGTAGTGTAGTGGTTAGTGCGCCGCGCTATGAACCCAGTGACCTGAGTTCGAGCCCTGCGCCCAGTCAACACAACACCAATGATGATTTTCTGAACCGATCCTGGGCCACTGTTAGGTCGACTCAGCCTTAAACGTGTACCTGGTGCGGTGTGAAAACAACGCAACTAGGGAGAGAAAAGACGGCTGGGCATGGTGCTGGTCACCAACCCCGTCGTGTACCATGCTGGCCTTCATAGCTGCTCGTTAACGAAGCTTACTCCCTACAGTCTGTGAAGGCTATACGGCTGATCTTTGTCTTTGTATAATAATAATAATAGCATTTTCTAGAGCGCCTTTCACCCGAGGGTCACAAAGCGCTGCAAAAGGGCATCGGATAGAACAACGACAGGAAGAAAAAAACAGCTAATAAAAACCAAAGCAACGAAAATTAAATGATTAAGGCTGCTACGAATACACTGAAAGGTCGTGAAACTGGAAATCTTAAGAGCGGCAAAAATCTGCCAGCGTCCCCTAAGATGGTCGTCACTTCCTTAAAGACAAACACGGAGGTGAGACAGGGAGGGAGGGTGAGCAACAGGGGGAGACATAGGGACACAGAGACAGGAAGACAGAGAGACAGACACGAGGGGGAAGCAACGGCAAGAACATATATGAAAGTTTATCGCATTCTGTTGTGTGGGCCAGTCGGCAGGTTAAATAAAGAAAGTTTAGAAGGACAGAAAATAATGTGCATCAGGAGTAATTACTGTGATACGGAGGAAGCAAGCTATCCTGGGACAGGCTAGAATTACAGGCAAGCCATGCCAAATGTTCTAACAGTCTGGGTTTGCTGAATGAAGATAGAAAAAAGAGGCTCGAAGTTGTTGTTTTTTTAATAGCAATAGTGGTATCGCAGAAAAGCTGGAAGAAAATCTAATTTTCATGGGTTGAGGCTTACGCATTATTCAAAGATTAAGTAAAGGACATGCGGCGGGAATTTAAAAGGAAGGCTTTAAATTGAAAGTGTCCAGGCGAGTTGTAGGATAGCAGTGGGCTGCCACACTATGCTGCCATTTTTATTATCAGCAATGAGGACCGTGCAAATCCTAACAGGCAATAGCCATGGCATATGCTGTTGGAGAGAAACGTTTCATGATAAGGGGAAAAACATAAGTGTGTTGTGCACTGAATAAGAATCTTCGTCGAGACCGTTCTTCTCTCGTTACAGGGAACACTGCATATGCTATATACTTGCAGATCATACAATAGAGTGTAATGGTTTTAATAGCTGGTGTTTTATGCATATGTCAAGATGTCACCATGGCCAACGCTGTTGATGCCATCCAAGTTCAGTCTGGGTCTCAAACCCGACTCACTTATTTCAAAGGCAGTCGCACTAGCAGTCACACGAGGAAGGATTGCTTGCG
>JAZEWU010000002.1:3306748-3347867 GCA_036362915.1 Geotria australis
TGACAGGGATCGCGACGTGAACGCTTCTACCTTGACCCCCAACACAGTGATGATTTCCAATAATAACAAGCATATTGTGGCACAATGACGCTGAATTTTTTGTATGCTATTCAATTGTTTTTCTGCTTTTGTGTGAGAAGGGGAATTTCCTCCGACTTAGGGGTCAAAGGGTTGTTGTGTGCGTGGCTCACGGTTGAACAATGAATACAGCGGCAAAATGTTGTTCCAGCATTTCATGTTCCCAGTGGTGTCGACTTGAGCAATGTCGGCATACATGAGTTATGCTGTGCCTAAAAAAAGAAAGACATCTTAGACAAGAGCAAATGCGGACTAATATGTATAGCAGCTATTCTCCACAGAAAGGTAAAGCATATCCACAATAAGTCTCTACTTAAGTAAACAATACGTTTTCTCACACCTGCAAAATAGTACAAAACATAGACAGGGTAGGTGTAAGACGATGTGCAAAGTAAACGATAATCAAAGCATGCAACGCTATACCTCTCGACATACTAACATTAACTGCTTCTCAAGTGTGCTTGCTCCTTCTCATCTCTCTTCCGTTGCCATAGTCTGCTTCTTCTACGTCTCTCAGCTGCCTCCGATTCCCATCACACCTCACATTAGTGCAATACTGCATCTACCCATGGGGTTGTGTGACCCGTACAAGGCTGTCAGGGCTCCATCATCCTTTATGTGGTAATGGGAAAGTGGTTGATGCTGCAGAGTGGAATCACGGCTTCTGCCTCCCTTCTTAACTAAAATGCCATGGAAAAATATGTTTTACTTTGTTTTCTTTTTTTTTACAGGCAAAGGACTGAGGATCAAATATGGTACGTACTGATACCTTTAGTACCTTTTTAATAATCACAAAGGTTGCATTATTCAGCCGGATTTCAAGCTCAACTTTCAGAAAAATAAGTAGCCTGGATAAAAAAAACATACGCCAGAGGAGCAACAAGGTCATTAAAACACAAATAGCAAGACTTCAAATGGCATACAATGTAACATTATACCCCGTGCTCTGTAATTGATCTGCCTCCTCTGACACGTTTACCTTTAACCCAATATCATACAGTTGCATGAAAGTAAGATTGTTTATACATTTGAGCACATATGAAAACAGATTTATTTAGGCTGATTGGTAAATATGGTTGTTTTTTAACTCAAAGGACAATTGCCAGACGCACAATTCTTTACATTTAAATATCCTTGATCATCGCATGCAATTATCACAAAACCTGTTTGGTCATGGCAACGTTTAGAAAAATGTATGCATAGCAAAACGAAGGGTTAAGTGCCCGCCCTCCTATATTTCCATGTGTCATTTTAAGCAGGAAATGGCGATGACTTTCCCAAGGATAAGATGCAGTTTGCAATGTGAAGGGCGCAGTCCGGGATAATGATCTGCTGATGCCAACGCTTGCCAATGCGGCGAGAACGCTTACAACGATGGCAGGTGGGAGGCACTTAGCATCCCAACCTTGATAAGCAGCACCTCCTAGTGGCCCACACACATTTGTTAGAGCCATTTCATATCGACACTATTCTTTGCGATGGTTGCTTTTCAGAGCTGTTCTTTCGAGATAGCTGTGTCGCGCGATCTCCATCTCTCGTGCGCTCGACACGGCTATCCCGAAAGAACGGCTCTGTAGAGCAACAATCATGAATCGAGCCGTGAAAACCTACATCAGTAAACTATTATTTGCTTCTCACAGCCCACGATTAATTCGACCACATGATCAAACACCAATGAATTAGGGTATGCACACAAAGGTAATCTTATCAAAATAAGGTGTGCATAGACTCTCCGAGGAATTTCTAATTGTGAGTAATCTGTAGACGCCAACGTGGCACCCGAAGGGGTAGCAGGGCCACCAAGCCAGTTTGATTATTGTTTCCTTCCTATTGCTGATGTTCACGAATCCCACTCAGTACTCGTGGTGGGCTGAGCAAACAGTGAGTGGAGGTCACAGGTACGCCAAGCTAGTGATTGAGCTCAGGACATCTGGATAGCAATGCAGTGTGCAAACCATTGCTCCACACGCACGGCACACACTAACAGAGAAATGCATTGGGTGAGCCTTTATTTGCAATTAAAATCAGTAACTAAATGCTTGATAACGAAGAAAAGAAGTGTACTGATGTAGATTTTCACGTCTCGATGTATGAGAATTGCTTTCCATAGCTGTCCTTTTGGGATAGCCATGTCGAAATTCCCTTCTCTCTCCTTCCCAACGTTTCACCTCCTACGCTGGAGGCATCTTCAGAACGCCTGAATTAAAGAAGTATATATTTGAAAATGTGGCTGCCTGCCCTACTGGTCTTCAGGAAATTAGGTCAAGCAGATGCAATGAAGAAATTATTCTGTTTTTATTATTTTCATCCAGTCTCCCCCCTCTATGATCAATGTAGTGTCAGTTTTTAGTGCATTTACATATATACTCTTACGTATTTTATTTAAAAGTAGGTTAAATGTCACTGAGATTATACGTGTATTTTTCAAGTGAAACCTGGACAAAATGCCCAGCGTATTATATGCTATACAGGATATCCAATTGTGTGCTGGTGAACAGCAATACCAATCATTCAAATAGAAAATGCAGCTTTCATAATTGCACACGTATAGCTCACCGATGCATATACTGCACTGAACACTTGTGTTCAATTTAGATTGCTGGGTAAATGTGCATCCATATAAATAGGTGCAGAAAAAGGTTCCAGTATAAGCTTGCACAAATTGTGGGTCTAGGTTGTTTACATTACAATATAGGCGCAATTACCAAATCATCCTGAAAACCACAAATAAAAATGCAGTTGTTTAGGAGAATGAAGACTAATTTCAGCTTGTTTTCTCATGTATAGATCATCGAGAGATGTTGGGGTCGCATAGGACAGTGAATTTACTGAATCATAATTCCGCATGATGTCCATCCATTGTCAGAAACCGCCCAAACCTGTACAAAGTCGCGGTGAGCCGGAGCCCATCCCGGCAGACACAGGGAGAAAGGTAGGGATATACCCATAATCGGACGCCAGTTCATCACAGGGCCCTGGGGGCAACTTAGTCCGCAGGCCAATTAACCTATGCAGCAGTATGTATTTGGACTGTGGGAGGAAACCAGAGTGACTGGCGAAAACCCACGCGGACACGGGGAGAACATGCAAACTTCTGATGCGGCTCGGCGCTGTCGGGCCAGGTTGTTGGCTCTCTTCATACCTGCGCCTCTGGCTTGGATTGTTGTAGCGGGTTATCGGTGCCGTGCCGAGATGTTGGCTCGCTCTCTTTCTCGTCCGATCTGCGTCTGCTCGGGGACATTTGTTCCCTCCTTGCTTGCTGTAGAATTATTATTATTATTGTTTTCCTGTTGTTTTTGTTTTGTCCTTTGTCTTATAATTCGTTGCCATCGCTTGACTCTCAGTTTCCTGTCTCCCCGTTGTTGATATGCCGTTCTCTCCACAGCTCGTATAAAAAAAGAAACCCCCCAAAAAAAATTGTTGCTGATTTTCCGTGCTCTGTCGTTGTTCACATGTCGTTCTCTCCGCAGCTTTGTGCAGCGCTTTGTGACCCTCGGGTGAAAGGCGCTATATAAATGCTATTATTATTATTAAACTCCACACAGAAAAGCCGCCGAGCCGGGATCCAACGTGCCGCCCTTCCTCGTCTCTCCCCGTCTCATCCCGTGTCTCACCCCGTGTCCGTGTCTCTCCCCATGTCTCAACCCGTGTCTATTCGTCTCCCCATGTATTTCCCCCTGTCTCTCCCTGTCTTCCAGTGTCTCACCCCGTGTCTGTCTCATCATCCCATGTTCCCGTGTCTTGTGTCTCAGTCGTGCCCACGTGTCACCCGCGTCACGTGATCAAAACAATGGCGCGAGCCAGCCTCGCCTCCTGATTGGTGACTCGACCCGTAGGGGGCGCTGGCCTAAGATTTAAAAAATATAACCGACACGACTCGCATTGGTCAACCGGCATCTGTGGGCGGTGCTACAGTTAATTTATTCAAAGAGGCGGGGCGGCAGCGCCACTCACCGCTACGCCATAGACTGCGATGTTAAATCCTCTCATAGACTTCAGTGTTAAATCATCCCATAGATGGTCAATGTTAAATCATCCCATAGACTCCAATGTTACGTGTGTCTATGTATATGTTCTTGGCGTTGTTTCCCCCTCATGCTATATAAATGCAATTATTATTATTAGCTGTTTTTTTTTCCTGTCGTTGTTGACATGCTATTCTCTCCGATGCCCTTGTGCAGCGCTTTGTGACCCTCGGGTGAAAGGCGCTCTATAAAAGATATATTATTATTATGTAATCAAAATATTTACATCTTTTATGGATAAGTTTAACAGTTTGACCGGAGCTACTAATGCATTGATATCTGCACCATCCAAAACATCACTTGGCTAACACTGTTGAGACTAGGCTATAAAGAAAGCCATCTTTGGGGTGGGAAAATGAGTTTCAAGGACAATGCGTACATTATCAAAGAATTGTGTTTGCATGTTTTTTTTTCCACAAGCATGTGCGGCTTCTTGCAAACTGAACACTTTGTGAAAGGTGTCTATTTGGTGTTTTAATATTTAAACACGTGTATTATTGCCAGAAAGGGTAAAAGCATGTATCTTTTAACATCATATTTATATCTTTTTTTTTCGAAAATTGTAAGAAACCTGATACAGTGCAATACGATATTATTATTATTTTCAATCTTCTTCTTCGCGATTCTTCGAAGCACGATGGTCAGCCTCTGGACATCGTTGTCTTTCAGGTCGGCTTCGAAGTGTTTGGTAGAATTCGCAGGCAATACCAAGTATTACCTGACAGGGATCGCGACGTGAACGCTTCTACCTTGACCCCCATTATTTTCAATAAAAAGTATATATTGCCTATATACCTCTGAATATAATACTCATTCATTAATTCATTGTCAGAAACCGCTTAATTCCTGTACAGAGGTGCGGTGCTAACATAATACTGAATAAATAAAATATCTTGTTAATTTACGGATGGATTTGTTTAAAGCCTGCACATTTTTCTGTAATTTGTACGTAATTAAATAATCAATACATACTTTTATTGTATAATTTGATCAAAAGCCAATGGAAGGCAGTTAAATGGTCATAAGCCACTACTTATAATATAGTTCATAGCCCTGAAATGTTAAAAAAAGCATGCCCCACCATTTAATGTACGCAGGATTTAACCACCGTTTAAGAGAAAGATTGATTAAACATCTTAAAAGTCCTACACTAAATGGCATTCATAATATGCCATTAATATTTTTGGACAGGAATCCATTGTGGGTACATTTGTAATCTCCGCAAAACTTCCTGTAATTATTTTGACAATGACATTTTAAAGCAATCAAGTTTTAGCAAATCCACATTGACCCAATGTGCCTATGGACATTTTTTTTAACAAGAGAATATTTATATTGAGCTGAAAAATGTTTAGTCTCATTCGTTTAAAACTAGATCTCTTACGGTTGTGAAGGTGAAGCAGTGAAATCGTTGACCCATATATTTCGTAATAATTTTTGGCTCTTTTAACTTCGTGCCCAGGACACAGTTTGTCCTCACACGACAGCCATAACACTTGAGACAACCATTTTACATCTCAAGTGACACCTAATAGTCAAGAATGATGGCACCCTCCAATATGATTAATTCCAAAATACTCTCGGAGTGCTCATTCTCTCAAGACACCGTGGCCCCAATGTCACACGCAATTGTTCCCTTTCTAATAAAAGCAATGGTGAGCCGCTGCGATTGGAGCTCACTGGTCCTCTGGGTCATAACCATTAAGCATTGGTAAATATTTTGTATAACACCACAGGAAAAGCTCTTTGAAGCCATTACCCCATACTAGGTAACCAAATGCAAAACATTGGGCAATTGAGCACATTTCCAAAACAATTGGTGCAAAGATTACTCTCATCATGGAGGTTTCCGTAGCCTGTTTTAACATTAAATAGATTTAGACAATGCCTCATTAAGCACATTATACGCCTGGCACAGACTGGTGGAAGGTGATTCAATGAAATAAAACAACTATTGCCAAGCTGCCAGCTTTATGCCGCATAATACGTATGACTCTATAATATGAGCAATGTTCCACAGGGCTGTGCAGAGGATTAAAAAGGGCAGAGACTCAATTTTGCAGGCGGAGCGAGATGGGACACTGAGTGGGTGATCAGGGGACAGTTTTGAGGGAAGCTACAACGCTGTTGCATTTAATGTCACATTAGATATAATTGGATCATTGCTTGACATGTGTTATGCATCTCCACTGCCATCCTAGTGAAGATCAAAGCCATTACATCCCAAGAACAAAGAACGTTTGACCTTACCCAGTCACTACATGGTAGACAGGAGGTGTGCTGAAAGCGGTGTGAGTGAAGGGGCTGTGCACCGTGAATTCATTCCACAAGGTCAGACAGTGAATTAGAACCTACATCGTGGTTGCTCTTCAGAGCTGTTTTATAGAGCACTCTCCCTCTCTCCCTCACGACGTTTTGTCTCCCATGTTGGAAGTATCATCAGACATCATCAACGTGGGAGGGGAATCGTCGCGAGGGAGAGAGGGAGAGTGCTCGACACGGCTATCCCGAAAGAACAGCTCTGAAGAGCAACCACCATGAATCGAGCCAAATCGAGCCATGAAAACCTACATTTATTTGGCCGTTCTGAAACGCGTAAGTCGTAAGAGATGCAGTCCAATGGAAGTGGCCTGAAAAATGGGAGTCTGGTGTGTGGATGTTGCTTTCCTCACATGAGAATTTCTGGCCAGGGACAACATTCCACTGGTTCCTCACCCACCCTATTCACCAGATTTGGCACCAAATTAATTTTCATCTACCCCGGATCGAAGGACACTCTAAAAGAGAAGAGATTTCAGGATGTCCCAGCCAACATCCAAAATGCTCGGGAACTGAAAGCCATCCCCGAAGGAAAAGTACCAGATATGCCTCAACACGTGGCAAGGCCGCTGGAATAACTCTGCTCAATCAGGAAGAGATGGCTTTGAAAGAGATCCAATTGCCCCCGGTGCCCTGTGATGGACTGGCGTCCCATCCTGGGTATAGCCCAGCCTTGCACCCTGTATCTGCCGGTATAGGCTCCGGTTCACCGCAGCCTTGTATAGGATTAAGCGATTACTGATAAAGGATGGATGGATGGCGAAGGCAATAACCAGATGATGCATAGGATGAAGAAACCAGTGAGCAAACATTGGCAGCAAATCCTCTTCGGGTGTTTTTTTCCCCGTTTTCTTTGCAGCCTGGCATCGACCTGCGTGTCAAACTTCTATCTCCAAATTACCTTCATTTACGGAGTGGGTTGGGTTGTTTGTAACTTGCTTCTGATACACATTTTTGACTGGTACATCTGTACCGTGCCAGAGCAGGGGCCTCACTTTTCCAGGAGTTTTCCACTGGCTATTTGCCAAGTAGAGCCATAACCAAACATCTGAATCTGGCTCAGGGCCCAGCAGGACAAAGAGAGTAGGTTAATAATTTTAATAATCGTTCTGATGCAGGTTTTCACGGCTCGATTCATGATGGTTGCTCTTCAGAGCTGTTCTTTTGGGATAGCCGTGTCACTGAGCACTCTCCCTCTCTCCCTCGCGATGTTTTGCCTCTCACGTTGTGAACGCCTGATGATGCTTCCAACGTGGGAGACGAAACGTCTATCCTGAAAGAACAGCTCTGAAGAGAAACCATCATTTTAATCATTGTTCACTGCATCAGTCAGTCCACTGTGAGGCAGCTTCAACACCTGTAAAGTATGTCCTCACATAAATAACATCGAATGTTGAATCATCTGCGTTGTGTTGGAAATGTTTTTAAGATATGTTTGGATTATTGTACTGTATTATCAATTTTTCCTAATGTATTTAAAAAACATCTCTCCTAAGGTACTCTGCAGAGTCGAACACCGCCATTCTCAACCGGTGGGTGACGACCCACCAGTAGGTTGCGAGCGCCACCTAGTGGTCCGTGGAGACCAGACCCAAGTGGGCCTTGAGGTCGAGAACCCCTGGTTTAACTTGTAGTACAGCCGTTGGGTGTATGTTTTCCACGCACGTCAGCAAATAAACTGAATTGAATATCGCGTTAACTATATGCATCTCCATTCGTTCATTGCATGTGATCTCAGTGGCATGGCTCAGCCTTTGCTGTTGAAAAACAATCCGACATCAGCTGATCTGTGCTGGCATGGCTCGGCGCGGCCTCAGCATGGCTCAGTTGTGCAGTGGAAAAGAGATATTACCGGGTTTTTCAGCTAAGCCTCGAGCTGAAAGACAACGATGTCCAGAGGCTGACCATCGTGCTTCAAAGAATCGCAAAGAAGAGGAAGACGGGTTTTAAAAAAAAGGATGGGTCCTAAGGCTTGGGAGGGAGTGTCAGGAAGAACTAATGATGGGGTTATTGTCCCTTACGTATTCGTCAAAGTAAAACAATTGGTTGCTCATTTGATGAACAACAATATTATATACTACGGTACTAATTTACGTGGAATTAATAGACATACAACATGAAGTGAGCATGAAAACAAATGTGGCGTGCAAATTATAAAACAGATAATGTACCAGTATATCCCTGCCCACAATGTTTCAAATTGGACATAATTCGTGAAAAGTACAAAACATATAGAGTATATAAAATATTGGACTTTAGCATTTGCCTCTGTAAAGCTGCTGTAAGCTGAAAGTACTATAATGCATAAAGCATATAAAATAAATTACCAGTTGATATGCCCGCATTGTAAACTCTTTTATACATCACTGGCACTCACCTAAACATATATAGCGATCTTCATGCCGTCCTGGATTTACAACGAGGATACCAAGCCGCGACACCAAGCAAGTCTAAAAACATAAGCATTAAAATAAAAACAGATCCCAACATTCACACATGCAAACACTGACATAAGCACTGTCTGTGCTTTCATCGGTGTCTGCAGCAACATGTTTGAACATTGTTGTTCCTCATGAGAAGTTGCACTTAAATGTTTTCACTGCAACATAAATTCAAACTTCCCTTTACAATAAAAAATATATACGTTTTAAGCATGAAAGAGCGTGACATCAAGACAGTCCAAGTTCCATCATTCAAAAAAATGCCATTGGCAAACATTAATTTGGAAGGCCTATTTCAAATAATAGTAATAAAACGTAGGTGTGTATGTTTGCTGAGCCAGCAAATGCCTCATCTGCCTGAAACAGAGTGGAGTGTTTTTTTTTATCTTCCTCATAAAAGAAAATGCATTCAGGGTTTTCTGATCCTCTGCCGTGCCACTCAATTTATCTGCAGCCATAACGCCTCCCCATCCATGAATTTTGCCACTGATTTTCATAGTTTTATGTAATAAACTTGAAATCAGCAGTATTGCAATAATTGAGACTGCTCTTGCCATGTCAATATGCAATATCAAACAATATATCAGGTCAACCAATACTAATTTCGGGATTGGCGACACTGGCTTATTTATCCTGGAAATTGCATTGCCAAAAGTTTGGTGACTGTTAACAAAAGTCACTTTGGGAAGGCTTTACAATTCGTGCAATATTAATTTACCTATTCGGTGATAACCCGGCTGTGATTAGGTAGTGTTTCCGAGAAAGCGTCCACAATTCTCAGTGGAACTACCCCTGCTTCTGATTGGCCGCGGCATTATTTTTTTGTGGAATGAAGCTGCCCCCATTTCAAACCGCAAATTGTGCTGAAATCCGGCACGCAAATTAGATAAAACCAATTTTGTAGATGACGGCTTAACAGTAGAATTCCATAAATGCGTGAAAACCAACTCAACATGAAGCAAGCCCATATTGTCAGCATTTAAAAGCTCTGTAAAACTCCATGCAAAAATCTTTTATACTTCTCAGCAGATTCTGTCTATACTATTTCCATCCTTCACTCATATCCATGAGTATATACAATGCACAACTCATTTATATTCCACTACGTAAAGTAATAATAGGTTGTGTGACTTATTGTGAGTGGACCAGAGTGATTAATATTAAAATGACATTGACACACAGTGGGTCGTGCTCCCATTAATGGTGTTGCGATCTCTAACTCTCCCAGTGAATGAAAAATAGTTAATGTTCCCCTTTTATGTGTAAGTGGTCTCAATTTGCACCTTGTGTCCTTCACCACATTATATTTTTACATTTTGCGTTTCAATCATTTTTATTACCACAAATGTCTCATCAGAGCAGACCTTTGGTTGAAGCAGAGAAAAGCCAATATTAAGTTAGATCACTAATGTGATTTGGCTTAATATTTAATGTCAAACATTGCAACGACAAAATATTCTCCAAGGACATGTGAGTCGGTTAACCTGAGGATTTATAAAAGTAAATGGCAATAAATGGTCATGGGCTGCAAGGTCAGTTATATTTAAACAATGGTCTCGGAACGGGAAGACACATTTACCTTTAAAAAGTGTTATTTAATTAGTCATAAGCTTATAACCTGAACAACATATATGTAGCATGCAATAAATTGTAAATATAGTATTGTATAATTGTACATATTTACTCGGTCAAAAGTAACACATTGCATTAATATCATTCGAAAAAGTTTACATTCAAAGGACAATTAAATGTCGGAGGCAGGACCGTGAATTAAATAATAAGCCCGAGTTGTATATCAGAGTAATCATCTATTAGTGTAGTCTTTCAGCAAGAAGGACTCAATTGAGTTGGCTATTCTTCCACTGTGTCAGGAAAGATAGCCTCCAAGGACACATGATTCACCAACATACTTGCCATAAAAAAGAAGTGTGGGTGATGATTAACTTGAAGGGGTCGTTATGATGGAATACAGAAACGTAATCTCGCTCATTGATAAGCCAACATATCCACAAATAAGAACAAGCAGCTGAAGTCAAGTGTATTGAAAGAGCCCTACAGTTCACCGTGATGGATTGGCGTCCCATCTTGGGTTTAGCCCTGCCTTGCACCCTGTGTCTGCCGGGATAGGCTCCGACTCACTGCAACCCTGTACAGGATTAAACGGTTTCTGACAATGAATGAATGAATAACTACGTGCATGTGTCGGCCTCTTTCATTACTGCCCTGTGTCGTAGTCTCAGCGTAACTCCTACTGCTCATGCGATACAGCAGCCGTACAACATGTCTAAGCGTTATAGACACGGAATGTAGATTGCTACACTATGGACACATTACTGGTGGGGTCAATCAAGCCATGACATGCTTGACCCAACCAGTAATATAATTAACTGTCATCATTTGAGGTCATAAAATGTAATCAAATTATTTACCACGTTTCGATTTGGCCTTGTTTTAACCTTCTCTCTTGCCTTGTTTCCATTTTTCCCCTGTCTCATTTGTACAGTATGATCTGCTTCATTAGCCTAATTGTGATAACAACATATCATTTGCATATAATTTTCAGAAATAATAATTTGATGCATGCATCATGAGGACAAGAAGACGTTTTAACCGATGAATCGATGCACACTCCATGCCTATTCACTCATATCTACACTCACCAAATAAATAGGACATTTTCCGTTTTAGCTCACATAACACTCATATATTCCTATGAAATGCAAACGTAGCATTTTTATTTATGTGAGACAAAATTTGTTTCTTTTTAAATCTCACCTATTTATTGTTAATGTGGAAGCGGCAAATTGCATACATATACCGTAAATATAAACAAAAATTTTATACAGAAATGCCCAGAAATTTATGGGAATCTGCAGGAAATTACTGTGTGTGATTTGTGTTTACGTTCATGAATATAACAAATGTGTTCCTCATATCGTTTTGACCACATTCCACGTTAACGGTCGTGCTGCAGCATCAAATTTATCGACATTCGTCCAAGTTTGTCGCATCACAGGGAGTGCTTATGTATGCAGGGTTTGGGGTAATTGGTGAGGGATGCATGCTAGCAAAATCCAATTCTACAGCAGATTCCTGACCTTGCAAAACCGCATTCCATATCAGTTCATCACGAGGCACGGAAACATGAAAAGGACACCACAAGGGCACCATATGGATAAGATATAGATTGGAAGTCCAATTCTATGCATACGTTTTATCGATAGAGTGTGCGCGAAGCATTGCAAAACAATGCAGGTACCGTTATTGTGTGTAATAATTATTTATTAAGTCCGATTTTATTTTCCATGCATTTGTTAACACGGGAAAAATAGTGTACACAATGCCCAGACAAGATTTATTTTGAAATGAAATGTTTTACAATGAGCAACAAAAATTAATTCAAACCAAGTGGAGTAGAAAAATAAAAACTGCAGTCCATTGATGGAGAAAATGTACACAAATCCACACGTACAAACTATTCCAGCTAATACGCAAGCATCACATTTCTCAGGTTTAACCCTTGTATTTGCACCATGACGTTGTAATGGGAAAAAAATACTTGCATTCAAATAAAGGTATCGGCATATGGCACACGTACCAACAGACATATTTTTACACGGACAAAAACATATTTCACAAGTTTGTTTGGTTCAGGACATGGCATAATACCACAGACACATCGGCGGTATAACATGTAAGCATATCTTCTCTATGCTGACAGGTTTTGTCTACTTTCCACGGTTTCTTCTAGAGTACTATAGTATCTTTATTTTTGCATTGCAATTTTTGTTGTATGCTGTAAATTCAAACCCTCTAGAGGCCGACCCAGGACACGCTGGAGGGATTATATCCTTCGGCTGGCCTGAGAACGCCTGGGAATCCCCCAGGAAGAGCTGGAATCTGTTGCTGAGGACAGGGATGCCTGGTCCACTCTCCTTGGACTGCTGCCACCGCGACGCTCACCAGGACAAGCGGTATAGAAAATGGATGGATGGATAAATTCAAACCCAATTTAAGATACCTCCCTCGACGGATCCGGAACGACCTTCAGTCTCCAAACCAGACAGTTCCAATGAGTAAGCCTCCTCCAACATTGCATGGCTATGTGAGACACGTACACTCTCTGTGATTGTAGCAAGAATCAGACCATCACCCACATCACTGACACGTGCCCCGACGAGAGATTCGAGGGAGGAATCGAAGGGGTCAACAACCTCAGCGCCACCACGTAGCTCTACTCACTTGACCTGGACGTACAGCACGTGGACACACCACAGCCTTTGAGGCTCATAGCGACGCATAGCTCCACCGTGTGTAGTGACGACAAGGTTTCACATTATGGTTGCCCTTCAGAGCTGCTCTTTTGAGATAGCCGCGTCGAGCGATGTCCCTCTCTCCCTCGCGACGTTTCGCCTCCCACGTTGGAAGCACCAGGGAGCGAGGGAAATTGCTCGACGCGACAATGCCGAAAGAACAGCTCTGAAGAGCAACCGCCATGAATCGAACCGTGAAAACCTATATCAGTACGAAGTTATTTACATTATGTTATGCATTTTTTTTTACATAACAACTTTATATATTTTACTATAGACCTAGATATACGATTTTTGAATTATGTATTGGCGATGATACAAGAAGAATAGAATAGTCAGTTGCCATACAGTAACATCACATTGTGAATATAAAAAGGCATTTCCAAGCCCCCAAAGTTCAATTTAATCGTTTTTCCTTTCTTAAAATAAAAAGTATGTTTGCTTAGGCAATTACCAGAATTGCCCATTCATATGAATCTTGTTATCTTCAAAGTCTAGGAGCTCTTACTGGATGTTGCCTTAAGTATTACAATTAATATGGAAATTAAACTATAATTCTGTTTTCCCAATTGAGAAACACCTTTGTCTTCACATACATATAAATGGAGATTAAAAATGTCACGCAATGTTTTGCTTTGAAACTAACATGCTATCTATGCAAAGGAGGTGCTATATGTTTCTAACAATAACCCATGCAGTTAATGGTCCAACTGGCAATGTGAAACTTTGTACTGATGTAGGTTTTCTGATGATGCTTCCAACGTGGGAGGCGAGACGTTGCAAGAGAGAGAGAGGTAGATCGCTTGACACGGCTATCCCGAAAGAATAGCTCTGAAGAGCAACCATAATGTTAAACCTTTTCGTCACTACAAACGGTGGAGCTATGTGTAGCTATAAGCCTCAGAGGCTGTGGGTCTCTGTCAGGCCCATTTAATAAGACTGCATTTACCTGCTTGTTTCCGAATAAACGTATTTAATTATGTATCACTCCACTGGTCTCTGCCACTTGGCTGGTCCACATCCAACCAATCCCTTTATTTGCCAAATGTTTCTGTAGCCGTCACTGTGGGGATTTGTAGCTCTTCAAGTTTGAAATGATGGTGAAAAAGAAGGCTGCGTGGCTCAAAGGGCTAATTCCCATGTCAGGGAACTGAGCCAGCAAATCTGAGATCATGGGTTTATACTCCAGCAGGGACAGGTGCAAAATGAATGTTGCCCCTCAGCGTGAAAAGAAAACGCAAGTGCAAAGAGTTTGATCATCTCAACCCTGGTGCAAAACAATAAAGAAAAGTATTTTCAAAATTGATGTTTGCTCATCACTCGATTGCACTCAGAACAGAACGTGCGACGTGTAAGAGCTGAGCGGATATTGCTTGTGCTGCAGGAAAAAAATACTCAGGGGAGCTGGTAAAATAGGGAAATTGATTAGTTATTGGTAAAGCTTCTGCTGTGGCACGGTGTGGAGCTGTTTCTCACCAAGTTAAATACTTAGCACTGGCTAAGATTTTCAATGTGGATACGTTACTTGGCTACATACAGCACATTAAACATGTTCAAGTGTGTTTCAAGAAAACATTACTGTTACGTTGATTTGACACCTTGGCCTATACTTGATTATTTTCTGCTACTACAAATGGTGACTACCGTTCATGGTGGAAACAGCTGAACATACAATTCCAAAACAAGTAATACGCAATATTCACTACATAAGCAAAGACTGCGTGAATACATTGATCAGCAGCTTGTGAGCACGTGTGTTCAAGGTGCACCTGTCCTGGCACAGGCGCCCTCGTGACGTCACCGCCACTTAGTGGCGGACGGCGGTTGTAGTAGTAGTAATTCAGAAACCATTGAGCACGTTGAATATCCACACTATAGCGCAATGAGCCTTGTGAACCACATAGGGTCCCTAGGCAATGCGTTGCCTTTTCAATGCGTAGCCTTTTCAATGCAAATTAATTAAATGTACTGACGTAGTATTCGGCCTTCTTGGAGAGAGTTGGTGCGGTGCTCGATAGGGTACCGTCTACTGACTCCATAGTCCTACTGGGAGACTTCTGGTAAGGATGCCCCCTGGAAGGCTCCCCCGGGAAGTCTACCAGGCACGGCCCACAGGGCGGAGACCTAGAGGCCGACCCAGGACACGCTGGAGGGATTATATCCTTCGGGTGGCCTGGGAATCCCCCCAGGAAGAGCTGGAATCTGCTGCTGAGGAAAGGGATGTCTGGTCCACTCTCCTTGGTCTGCTGCCACCGCGACCCTCACCAGAACAAGTGGTTTTGAAAATGGATGGATGATGTAGGTTTTCACGGCTGGCGCATGAGAATTGCTTTTCAAAACTGTTCTTTCAGGATAGCCGTGTCGAGGGCTCCCTCTCTCGCCTTGGCGAGGTTACGCCTCCCACGTTGGAGGCATCCCCAGGCAATCTGAGTGCAACTGAAGATGCCTCCAACGTGAGGCAAAACGTTGCTATCCCGAAAGAACAGCTTTGGAAAGCAATCCTCGTTTTTTAAATGTCTGATTGCCAATCCTGAGGCCCATCTTCACTGAGCCTAGCGCTTTCTCTGCATAAAGAAACTGCTGACATCAGTCAGGGCAGTCACATAATATGCAGTGTGATATGCGGTTAGTAAGGGATGTACTGTATAGTGATCTGAAAACAAAGCACAGGCCACGATGAGAAAATGCACTACTTTATATGTTTCTATTTCAAGAAAAATCTACATTTTAATTATGCACATTACATACAAAATCCTGGCTCATAAAGGATTTGCAGAGGTGTCAAAACCTCTTTATTTTTACAGAAAACCCTCTTAGATCTAGGCTGACGGGAAACCCTGTATAGTTATAGAGGATGTGGGATGAAATAAATAGAAAAATGCATCATTACTTTATTTAAATTTCGATTGTAATATTTAGGATTAATCCAGACCTTTTGCCTTTATCCCATCAACAGAAGGAACATTATCCCCAGTGGCCATGCAAGAATGCCACTACAAGCTGCATAATATACTCTCAACTAATATTTAATGTATAATGGCAGTGTAGTCCATATTCTATGAAGTCAGAAAGCTTATAACATAAATTATGTTTTGCATAACAGCACCTTGGGATTCTGCCGTGCTGTAATGGTCAACACATTGTACCTACAATCCAGGTCACCGGTTCGATCTGCTCTCACAGCAGTTGAAGCAAGGGCAGTTTAAATGCATACATCAACAGTTCGCATATGGTGGGATATAATGTGTCTGGCAAGCGTGGAAGAGTGGGCCAAAAAAATACCCTCTACAGGTTACTCTAGTAGAGGCACTTCTGCCTGCATTTACATCACTAAGTCATTGCAAGGCTGCACCTTTGCCTTTTTAAACAGAATTACATACATTGTTACGTGAATCCATAAAGTGTAATTTGAAACATGGTTGATGTGGGGATTTTCAATTATGCATTGCAACACCCTTAAGAAATAGCATCTGCCTTTAGTAAACGAGGTAGTTCTTAATAGAATTTATCAGACTAACGTATGTCTGCGAACAAAAAATAATCAGAGTGAATTCTCCTGAATTTTATTGCTAACTTTTAAAAAAGCTAAATATATTTCCATATCCTGATCATTGAAATTTCAACTGCTTTTTTAGTGAATCGTGCAAGCAGAAAGCAACGACTTGTGTGCCTCTTGTTAAAAAACATTTTATTTAGCCAAAACAACAATTCGAATTGCATTTTTCAACAGAAGAGGACTATTTAATCTGGAGAGGTAATTGGAAGCATTCAGGTGAAGCTCTCTTCACTTCAGTGACTAATTAAAGTGGTTCCAGCTTTTCCGTCAATTCTAATCGTCAGCCATGCATTGAGAAAGGATCCTCCTGCAGTGAAGCTATTTGTGAGGATGCCAGTTTTAGAAACCGCCCTGCCAGCACTGCCACGTTCAAATACATTTGACAGCAACCAATGAAACACGACAAATTGAATTCATAGGGATTAAAAAAACCATATAAAAATTGTGGCAACATGAATCAAAGCCAAGGACACTTAAATCAACTGAAAATTTGAGAATTTAATTTACATTTTGTCTGTATTATCTGCTTACTCGTCAGTGAAGATAAATGTAAAGCAAACTAAAAGGAAGGTTTTGAAAAATGTGATGCAGCAACAATCAAAAATAAATGGTTCATACGCGCACATTGATCGAAACCAACATAACTTCGGTGTTCGTCTATGATACAATCACACCGTATACTATAATAAATAAAACCCGGTGGAGGTAAGCCATTGCACGAGGTAATGGGGTCCACAGTGGCCACTGTGATGATCCCAGGGTCAGACCGACACCTTGGGAAAAATCTCCGCAAAGGTCTACTTTAGCCAAGGCGGAAAATTAACCAAATGAACAAATGTATAAGGCGTTTGAAGGACCGCAGGAGTTGACAACATGAGGCATGAGTGGCGCACACCAATGGGGATTTTCGCACCTAACATAACTAAATGCATGCAGTAATTGGGATTAAAAATAAAACAAATGAGGAACCATAGGTACAAAAGCTTACACTTTAGACTGAGCAGGTGCCCCATACCATTTTACATCCAGGGGCTCCCTACCCTAGAGTTCAAGCGGTGTAGATAATTAAAATGAATGTCTAGTACAATAATAATAATAATAAATATAATTCCTAACGTGCACAAAGTCCGCGAAGCATGAATTCAGAGTTGCGGAGCCTGGCTCAGTGGTGTGTGTGTGTGTGTGCCGTGCTGGCTTTCATGGGTGCTCGCTTACAGCACTTGCCCCTACAGTCTGTTAAGGCTAGACGGGGATCTTTTTATTTGTGTGCCGATGTGGATAGATAGATGGTACTTTGAGTTGCTATTTGAAGGTTGTGGGAGATGGTATAAGCCGCGAGCAGGGACGATGTTCTAGGTTGACGGTACAGAGAAGCGACGATGCGTTGTTAATGTAGATTCAACAGAGCCTTGTCACCTGCAGTGCGACGAATGTGTTCTCTAGCACGACACCGTATATTGTGCATTTGACTTGTTGGGAAATGACGTAGAGTACAGGCGGATTTGTGAAAAGGTCAGCCGTGTGAACATCTATTGAAAATTACAACTACACCATGTATAAATACTGTACTGGGCGCCGCCGGTTAATTCATCAGGTCAGACATATGAGTTGGACATCACCAACATACAGTCTTTAAATATTAAAAAATATACAAGTTGCAAGTGTTTACTATGGCCATCAACCAACACTTGTTTTTAAATCATAAGCAGCCACACAAAGTAATGTCTTCTTTTAAACCGAAGGCCTAAATGTTCTGTACCTGGTGACTGAACTGCAAAAAAGGCATTTATCTAGTGCACTTTGTGAAGGAAAATGGATTCAGAGGGGTCTTAGGCTTTAAAGAGGCAGTTAAAATGTTTCACAGCATCTACCCAACTATGGTAAGTGCAGTTTTTCCGTTTCACACATTTCACAAGTCCAGCGTGTCTGCTTTATGGTGCACAGTATAAACGGAACATAAAATACAATGCTTTAGAAAATTTGGATCCATCTTTCACAACAGAAGAATAAAGTTTACATTGGCAGGTCATTGTGCTCCTCCAGTCGAAAACTGTGATAATAAAAGGTATAAAACAGGTAACAGGTTTTTCAGCTTCTGAAGGGAAATAGCATATCACAGTCGTACATGTGCAATTGGCCTCTCACATTATATTTCCCAGCAAGCAATGCTTAATGAAGATATATTATTAGAAATATATTCCGTGTTGTACATACTGTGGGTGGCAAAGAATCCATTCTAAACGCTTGTAGAGAGAGCCCACCACCACAGGAAATATATTTCACAACCTTCTTCTGGAAATCATTCAAGTGATCTCATATCAACACTAGGGGACAGCACATATGGGGGGCAGTGTGTTACGCTTCCGCCTCACAGCAAGAATGTCCCGTGTTTGATTCCCCGTGTGGAGTCTGCATGTTCTCTCCGTGTTCACGTGGGTTTTTTGCTGAGTACTCCGGTTTCCTCCCACAGTCCAAATACATGCTGCCTAGGCTAATTGTCCTGATTAAATTGCCCCCGGTATTCTGACATGTTGCAACTTGCTTACCCCCCCCCACACAGGACTGTTCAAAATAACTAGATCGCTTAACTGCTCCTTCCAGACTGACTGATCGGTCGACACGGTTATCTTGAAAGAACAGCTCTGAAGAGCAACTATCATGACTCGAGCCGTGAAAAATCTACATCGGTATATTGATATGCTCTTTTTCATCATAGATTACACATTTAATTTCTGCCCCAGATGTGCGCTTTGCTAAAACGCAGTGACTCGTTGGTTGCATAACACACCTTGAGTGAAATCGTCCCTTAGCTTACCATCTAAATCAGTCTGTAAATAAGGAAAATCTCACTTAAGTTGCAACAGGCCAGTGCATTCTATCACGACCGAGAACACTTGTTTGAGTAAATGTAGCGATCAATCCACGTTACACAGATAATTATTGCCATCTCAGTGATAATTTACAAACACAACCAAACCCCCGAGCTTAAATTGCAATCAAGTCGCAAGGGATATAACTTTGCAATTACCTTGTCGGTGAATTCTGAACAGTGCCTTGTGCAAATCCAATTACAATACTTGCATTTACAAGGCAGATAAATGTTGTTTTAAAGTTCCATTCTTTCCTCCCCTTTATAGCATAATGAATTCCACACACTCTGCAAAGCAAGCATGCGTGGGGCATTCTAAGCATTAAACCTCCCAACCATTCACAGCAAATAAACACAATTAAAACAAGGCGTCTCCATGATCTAGAAAACATTGGCACAGCACGCCTCTCCTTCAGGGCGCTGATAACAAAGGCAAAGGTGCAGCGTTGCGATTGGTTGATCATTCCACTGCTCGTGAAAAAGATCCACGAGAGATTCTCCGAGGAGAGAGCTTCCAAATTGGTACTCTGTACTGTACCATTGTCAGTCAGTGAACAATCGCTTAATCCTGTACAGGCTTGCAGTGAGCCGGAGCCTATCCCGGCAGACACAGGGAGCAAGGCAGGGCTCACCGCAACCTTGTACAGGATTAAGAGGTTTTTGACAATGAATGAATGTATGATATATGACCGCTACACCACCCATTATTTAAACCACAGTCTGTTTAGGCCATTGTCATTGTGTTTACGACTCACAATGCTAAACTATCTTCAAACATGTGTTCTGAATGTTGCCTTTTTATGTTTCCAATTTAGAAGAGATAAGTTACGCATTTAAGACAAAGAACATGATTTGGCACTGTTGAAATCGCTGCATCATTAAGAGATTCTTCTTCTTTGCGATTCTTCGAAGCACGATGGTCAGCCTCTGGACATCGTTGTCTTTCAGCTCGGCCTCGAAGTGTTTGGTAGAATTCATAGGCAATACCAAGTATTACCTGACAGGGATCGCGACGTGAACGCTTCTACCTTGACCCCCATCATTAAGAGATAAGGTTACACAACGAAAGAATATCTCATGTAAATAAAGGTGACTTCCTAATGTCATGTGACACATTGCTATATGACACTGTCAGCATTTATAATAATTGTGGACTATGATTGTTATCCACTATAATTAGGGATAACAAGATTAATGTTTTACATATAGTGTAAAGCACCAACTTTATCGATGTGATCGCATAAGTGGTATAGATAGATGTTTAATATTATAGCAGAACATATCCAGTGAGATTGCAACCTCTGGAAGTAGGATTCCTGTGATACAACACTGGTTCCAATCTCGAACACTGGCTCCTATCTCAGAAACCGCCTAATCCTGTACACGGTCGCGGTGAGCCGGAGCCTATCCCAGCAGGATAGGACGCCAGTCCATCACAGGGCTCCGGGGGCAATTATTATTACAGCTGACAATACCTTGTGAGCTTGCAAGCTCGAGAAGCGGAATTCATGTGGCACAACAAACATGTGAAGTGGTGACTGAAGACAGCAGCAAAGATGTCATCCAACGCATTGTCCAACATCATCAATTCACTCCATATTCATCCGTCATCATCGTCACCACCCATGTGAGGAGCCAGACGAGAGAGGGGCCAGGAATTCTCACAACGACATCTTCACTGAAGTGACAATATGTGACTGGCCAGACCAATGAGGACGGAAGCTAGAAAGAGCTCGGCCTGAGGAGAGAATATGGAGACATTGCGACAGCAGATGATGAAATGGAGTCAGTGGAGGAGAAAATAGAAAATGAAGCCAGTGAGCTGGCAAGAGTGCCTTGAGAAGGAACATTATGGATACGGGTGTTGAGGACAGCAGATAAAGCAAAATAACCTGTGTTGGATGAGGAGATACTACGTAACACGCCGGTGTAAAACCCAGGAACAGAACAGTGGTGAGGGTGCTACTGGCGGCTGCCGCTGCGATTGCTCGAGTACCGCTGGGGTCATCATGCGAGAGGCTGTTGGAGTATGACTGGTGAAGCGATCACAGGTGCTGCTGCTGCACCACAGGCTGGTGGAGGAGCCACTCTCACCACCAAAGAGTGGGTGAGAGAACAGTGGTAGCTGGCGGTTGTTGCTCGAGACACTGCCGGAGTTTCTACGGAAACTAGTGTCAGCACGGTGGCTGGAAAGAAGCTACCAACACCAAGACCAGTGTGGCTTCAGGGCCGGCCTGTGAGGGTCACCTGCAACTAGGGTTGCCACCTGTCATGATATTCCCAGGACCGTCCTTTTATTTGAGGCAGCAGTTCTGGGAAATCTAAGTTTTCACGGATCAAGTAATTCAAAGTCTGGGTTTGTTTGCATGTTCATTTACAGTCCTCTCTCTCTCTCTTATTCTGTTTATACCATGGTTTTTTTTTTTTGCGTGCGTCCAAGGTGTCAACCATACCTGCAGCATCCGCATTGGGGTTTGACCATCCTGGGTAACTCTGTGCGTGCAAGTCACGATCTGAGATGAGTGATGCACGGCTCTGCATACTGCTGGGGGCAGTGATTACTCTGGACAGGGTTCACAGGCTGAGACCCATTCGCGCCACTGCAATCAGCTGTGCGACCCCCTTCCCATAGTAACAATTGTAAATACATCTCAGCAAGAGGCCCACAGACTACGTCGAATAAGACGTACATTATCGCCTTGAGTCACTGACATTGCCTTGAGTAATGGCCGTAAATTATTGCCTTGATTTTACCGTGACTCATAAGATTCCCAGGGCAGAGATACAAAAAAACAGAACGGAAGAATATCTCAAAATAAAAAAAACAGGGCCCGCTAGATGTAAATCCGTTGAATTGCGCGGTGTACCATTACGCAACCCATAAATACTGGGACTTTTAATGTCACGGGAAGACTTACAGATTCCTAAGGAAAGCCGTAACAAAAAGAGGATGTCCTGGGAAAACCGGAATAAGGTTGTTGGGCATTCGGCCGCCGGTTTGATAACGTGTGACGTGCCTTCACGTGTCGCGGGGGAGTCGGCGAGCAGGCTGTTAGCTTTTCCCACGCTGGACGCAATTAATCCACTTGAAAGACATTATTACTGGTCTTGTATTTGAATGTTAACATATTTATTCATCCATCCATTTTCAGAAACCGCTTAATCCTATACTGGGTCGCGGTGAGCCGGAGCCTATCCCGGCAGACACAGGGCGCAAGGCAGGGGAACACCAAGGATGGGACGCCAGTCCATCGCAGGGCGCCTGGGGAAATTTAGTCAGTACGCCAATTAACCTGGCAGCATGTCTTTGGACGGTGGGAGGAAACCGGAGTGCCCGGCGAAAACCCACGCGGACACGGGGAGAACATGCAAACTCCACACAGAAAGGCACCCCGAGCCGAGATTCGAACCCGGGACCTTCTTGCTGTGAGGCGGAAGCGCTACCCACTACGCCACCGTGCCGCCCCATATTCATTCACTTAAATTTCAAACGTGCAATTGTCTACGTGAGATTTGTTTTCCAATTTAAGGTGTGATGTTAACAATAAGCGACGTTGAGTGTTGAGCCGTCTGTGAACTGTGTGAACTGTGGTTGTTGATTGTGGCCTGACTGGGGAGAGCTCCGGGCGTCCCTGGTGCCCGCCCCCACCGTTGAATACTCAGTCGCCCAGTCAGTCAGCATTGACAGGATCGGGACCAAGGGCTCTCTGGCTGTAACCATGTCCTACTTTTCACACTCAGTTGTGTCGCCCCATCGGCCTGTTAATCTGGTACAATGTGGCACTGGTTATAGTTTAGGAGAGATTCAGTTGGAGGATCACCACATATAAAATGCAAAACGACTTTGAAACGTCACACCAATTACTGTGACCACCATAATCCTCCGTCTATCAACATTTACCCTCGTGGTTACCGTAGACTTCATCCCACCATGCAGTTTCATAATGCAGCATTGCACTACTGAGAATGTTCAGCACTCCGATGTTTTTCCAGGTTGTACCACATGGAAAAAATTAAAACCACTTTCAGAGAGGTACCTTAATTAATTAAATAATTGTAATAAACCGCTTAATCCTGTACAGGGTTGCGATGAACCGGATCCCATCCCGGCATCCACAGGGCGCAAGGCAGGGCTATACCCAGAATGGGACGCCAGTCCATCACAGGGCACCGGCAGCAATTTCAGTCAGCAGGCCAATTAACCTATGCAGCAGCGTGTCTTTAGACTGTGGGAGGAAACCGGAGTGCCCGGCAAAAACCCAGAGAGCTACCTGTTGTTGTAAATTGTCTTCTACAGAGTGGTCTACCTCTAGACCGCACTGCAATACTGTTTCCATTAAGCCTTCACGGCTACAGTGATTGCCGACAGCAATCATAAACCACTATTATGGCAGATAATGGAATGAATGAATCGTGAGATACGGTGTAATGTGCCCTACATCTCCGCTGCAGTAGCATCAGTGGCGACTGGAGACAGCAGCTAATACTAAATCATCAGCGTTGGCAATAGGGTTGCAATCTCTGCGGTACAAGATAAAAGAGCAATGTCTTGGGAAGACAATCATCTACATTCCAGAAGAATGGGGAGCGACATGTAAATGTGTCGTGTTTAAAGGTGTAGTAGTATTGCACAACTGACAAAAATCGGGACTGTTAACGTTCCGGAAAGGCATACATAATTCATAGGACAGCTACCATGAAAATAAAATCCTGCGAAAACCACCACAGGTGGCAACCATAAACTACAAACATTATTATCGAATGCATCAGTCTTCATCTTCACCAACCATTGTCTTATGTCATCATCATCCATATAATTAATTCATCATTATCTTCATAATTTTGCAATAGACACTCATCCTGGAAGGTCTTCTCATACAGTACCCTACCACGAGTACAATAACTTGTGTTGAATTGTCACTGACCTAGATATTCCCCAACGTTGATCCTGGTAAGTGGTCTCGTTGGCAGTGGTAGTCGAAATATGTAAGTGACGGGGAAACGCAGCACGGACAGTAGAGACTGGAAACAGATGTAAGGACGCACAAATGTGCTTGTTGTGTATACCAAAAATCCATGGATTAAAGTGTGGACAACAGGAAATGTATTCACCGTGCCTAGACCCGGTTTTGTTGAGGCCCTATGTACCGAACATATGATGCTGCCTGGATCGGGTGATCCCAGCGGCTCCTGGGCCTCAGTTTCCCAATGTGGAAAAGGTTTAGCAAACTGTTAAGTCGCTGTGGCCTGTTTCCAGCACCCTGAATCTGTTAACCTGTCTCTGCTTCCGTCACCTGGTACTGGAGTCCTTTAGATGCCCTAACCCCATGATTTTTACAGACTAGTTTGGCCCATTAATTATAATCAATCCCCTTGCCTGTGATTTTAGATGGATCGATTGCCGAGAGCACTAGACTGTACTGGAGGATAACTGGAATAAGTTTTTTTTAGCAGAAACGCCTTTACCTTGATTAGATTTAGCCTTTGAATACGTTTAACAATTTACTTAGCAATTGTTCATTCATTTTTTATTATATTGCTAATTCCTTGCACTGCTTTGATCTTGTATATATCCTAACTCCAAGTATTTTTGACGACTGTGTTAACCTGCATGATTGTATATGTAATTGTGTTCATGGACGCACCATTTATTACCGGATTCCCCTTTGCCGTTACCCTCGCCCTGGAATATGGTTGGCATTCAACACTTTGATTGCATAACTGTCTAGACGTTTTATCTCTATTTCACTGTAGTGATTTTAGAGTTCAGGGTGAAAATATATTTCTGGAAAGAGACGTTTTGTGTGGACTCTGTCTCGTGTGCGTTGGTGTCTGCTTGTCGACATCTTTTTAAGAAAAGTTAGTCTAACACTTTTTGGAAATTTTATAAAGTTGCCTTCCAGAGGCTATAGTCCAGACCAACCCTCACATATACGTTCCACATTTATCCATGACCATCAAAGTCTCCCCTAGACAATCATGCCTAACAGGATTAATTTACTTTGACACTGCCACTAGCCATGACAATAGGAAGGCTGATTTGATCGTGAAAAAATGAGTAGGCCACAACTTACAGACATTAGGGGTCAAGAATAATAGGGCTACAGATAACAATAGTTTGTAATTTCAGATTATTCAAACAGAAAATGAACAAAGCTAATGAACTTGCTTACTCACCTATGAATAAGACTGCAACATTTCCATGGTAATTTTAGTGAATGTGACAACAACAAAACTATTCATGAAAAGGTGACATGATATGATGGCTGCATGTCAAAGTGGATGAAATTCCATGTTTCATATGCGCCGGATAACAAATTCTATTGTACGTGTTTCAGGCAGTAAACATACCTATGATCAAATTACCCAGAATGTCATACATTAAAAGCAAAACAGGATTCATCGAGGGTAGAGCTTGCTTTGGAAATGTTGAAAAATATTGGATTTTTCATAGAACAGACAGCATAACTTTAGAGAGCCCATTCCACCGGGTGCTCTGAGGCGCTCAGCACCACATGTGGCTTCCTTGAGTGCTCAGGGAGCCAACAGGAGCTGCCCCATCTGCTATTGGATGGATAAATATCCCATGCTTCTATTTTCAGTACCACCAGGGCCTGTTTGTGAGTGGTTAGCCAAATTTCAAATGAAACAAATACTGATGGTTGCTCTTCAGAGCTGTTCTTTCGAGACAGCCGTGTCGAGCTATCTCCGTCCTCGCGTCCCACGTTGGAGGCATCGAGCCGTGAAAACCTACATCGAAACAAATACTGCACTGTTATCAAAAGACACTTAAGAGGAAGAACAACTAACAAAACAGGTTAATCAACATGCTGCATGGCTAGCATTTTTATAAATGTTTTATGCTGATAAGTTTTTAAATATGCCTATAAATAGTTACGTAATAATAACTATTGAGTACACTCGGTAATCACCATGGTCAGCAGGCAGATTACTTTAATTACAAAATGTAATTAACACATGTAACACATGTAACTTTAATTACACAAGTAATTAAAGTGGTTTTTGTTCTTGATCCGGTTATTTGCCAGCTCTTTTAATTGCAGGAACGTGGTCTCACTCCAGTTAGTACAAAAGAAGCCTTCATCCAGGTTGTGATTGACAAAGGTTTGTAAAAAAAAGTAAAACCAAATTAGGTTTTATTGTGAGGTGATCTGTATAAAAAGGAGTGCCTCAGTTCCTTGTTCAAACAAAAAAATCTAACCGCAGCCAAATCTCAGTGTTTGCTTTGTCATGCTTTGCCACACCTTGTCATGATCGACTTGTACATTGTCAATTTTGGTTTTGGCAGTCGCTGCCTCAAAAGTGTTTCAATAGAATGTCTTGGCTTTCTGCACTAGTGCTTATGCATCTCCTGAATTTTAAGTGCCGTGTGTGTATCTGTACAAAAATTGCAAAGAAAATCAGTTACTGTCCCAGCCTGATACATCAGTGGAAGCTGTTCACAGTCAAACGATATAGCTAGACAACTTTGACGTTTTTATGTATATCAACAGACTAACAATAATAACATGGACAGTGAATAACAATTATACATGTACTGGAATAAATATTAGTTTCTGAATTTCTGTTACCTTTTTATATCTAACTACAAACCCGTGGATTGTGTTCCACTTTTTGGCATTAATTTGAAAATCCGAAGTTTGGGTCTGGACACAATATTTTGTATGTGGGAAATGAAAAGTGTCTTAAAATTATCCCAAAGCATCACGGGACAAGAAATTACTTTATTCTATTGTCACTTTTATTCTTCTCCTGCCAAAGGTGGTGTGACTTGGCACCGGTTGGCATCACCTCTGTGAGTATGAACATATGTTAAACCATTACAACGCAAATAATCCTAAAATCTAAAACAATACATCAGAAATCCAAACAATTTCAGTCTGAAACTCATCCCACTGTGCTCAGTTTGTGCACACACTTATGTATAAAGTTAGCTTTTATGAGCACCATTAAAATCAATATTTGAGCACTAATGTGTTTTGATGTCTTAGAATGCTTGGATTTTGGACGCCGTAAAATAGGTTGTAAAAACGCCATCACATTCTCTCTACAGGAGAAACATGTCAGCCGCAACATGCTTATAATGAAAAAATCAATATTACATTACCTAAAAATGTTTTTCACAAGGTATGGGTTTGTTCAACAAGGGAATTTCCAACAGCTGCAATGTCCCACAAGTTATGGCCGAGTTTCAAGCCACTAAAATAAAATAAAAGTAATGGAAAAATTGATTACTGCAAGGAAGGCAAGCTATGATTTGTAGAGGGATAAGCACGGCAGTTTACATGGTCCGGGTGATGACATCATTAGCGAGACTCATTAACTCTCAATGTATTCATTCCCTGACACAGATGCAGCTGAGCTGGGAATTGCAGCTAATTGAAAACTGTTTAGAATGCTTACAGGAGGGCCGTTAATTTTTAATTGCTTCATTGTTCTAATGGGAATCTCAGTGACCTTTAATAAAGCTCTCAACACGCTCACAAAGTGGACAAACGTTAGTGGTTACAGGATCTCGTGAAGGAGTCGTGAAAATCCTGCCTCCCTCTTTAACACAAAGTGGACTTGCACAAAGGGCTTACGGACTAAATTGCCCCCGGTGCCCTGTGATGGATTGGCGTCCCATAATGGCTATAGCCCTGCCTTGCGCCCTGTGTCTGCGGGGATAGGCTACGGCTCACCGCGACCCTGTTTAGGATTAAGCAGTCTCTGATAATAGATGGATGGACGTACGGGGTAATGTCGTACTCTATTCCCATTACTTAAACTGTCACTCTTAAAGTCAAACCAGAGATCACCGGTTTAATCCCCTGGCACGGCGCTTGAAACAATGGGCAAGTTTATTAAGTTCCTTCTGCCTCTGTCCGTTCAGTACCACAAATGGATACACCACAGTCACGTGATGGGCTGGTCACATCGAGTGGTCTAAAGTCCTCCCGCGTATTTCAAGATGTCATCTTGCCAGCAGGGAAGAATATGCCAACCATATTCTCGAACTATGATGTTGAAATGTGTTACTTAATTTGGATGATAGCTCAACAAATATGCTAACTGGAATACCAAGGCTTTCGTGACCAATGTTATGTATAGTAAAGCGTTTTTGACGGGTTAGTTCACGTAAAAATAATAAGTGTCATAAACGCGTCTCCACCCGACACAGCCAATTAGTAAGGTTTGTCACGTGAACAAAACCTCACACTTCTTTACTATTTCAACACACCGGCATGTTGTGGGTTTGCTCTCCAACATACCGGTGTCCTGAAGTAGTAAAGAGCTATACTATGCTAACTGGGGGATATTGTAGCTGCGAGGAGGCAAATGTTCAATGCGCAAGCTCAGAGGAAACCTCAGGGAGACACAACTGTGTGGCGTCTCCAACCGGGCCATCGCTTTGAAAGAGTTGCATCTGCAGCACGGTGCATTAGGAGTTAACAAAAAAGTTGCACTTGTGAATTCAGAATCTGCGCGTGCGTATTTAGTGGTTTGCTGTATTTTATTTAGCGTGTTGGTCGGTGTGATGTTTCATTTGTCGCTGCACGTGCTCAGAGCTTCCTGCAGGAAATGCATTGAGTGGAAGCTCCCACCCAGCACGTTGAGTAAAGTATCAAACATCACGCTGAAGCAACACGCGGTACGACCCACAAACGCATCGGAGTGATATAATAGCATAGCTGCGAAAGCCCACGAAATATACTTTGCTCTACAACTCAGACTTGCGCCTCACTGTGTACGTAGGATAAGAAGAAACGTGTTCGGTGTAAAGACCACAGTGCAAATAAACTGTGAATATAATTATGTTTTCGCTAACTCGAGGCGCATCCAGTGGAGTTATTACACATAATTACGCATAATTTAGAAAGATGTAGCCAAATTGACAGTGTACATGTGCTAATGCATATGATGATAAGCAAATGGTTATAGCAGCACATTAACAGGTCTGCAGATGCACGTTGGTAGGTTATTTTTTCTATGCATTGCCGTTATATAAGTTGTATAAATTATTTAGCAACTCACAAATGCAAGCACCGAAATGCAGACGCCATTATAGTAAAAAGAAAAACAGTAATAGCCAATGCATTTGTACAGAAATTTAAGAGATCGTAAATTATTTGTGCAACTATACACACAGGCACACATCTCTGACAGACAGGACATTGCACAAATGTGTTCGCACACACGCACTAATTATGATTTATTATATTCCACTTGTTTAACCAGAAAAACCCCACCCGAGTCTAATGACATTTTCTCAGGAGGGTCCTGCCAAGGTTTTTCAGAAGAGGGCGACTCTCCCATCATCATCATTGTCAGAAACCGCTTAATACTGTACAGGGTTGCGGTGAGCCAGATCCTATCCCGGCAGACACAGGGCACAAGGCAGGGCTCTATCTTGAATGGGACGCCAGTCCATCAAAGGGCACCTGGAGCAATGTAGTCAGCGGGCCAATTAACCTATGCAAAAACATGTTTTCGGACTGTGGGAGGAAACCGAAGTGCCCGGCGAAGACCCACGTAGACACGGGGAGAACATGCAAACTCCAAACAGAAAGGCCCTCAAGCCGGGATTCAAACCAATAGTTGTAATGAAAATTGTGATTAACTTCTACTACCTTTGAATGAGAGTACGAACATTTGCCATGCTTGTAAAATAAACAAACAAAAAGAATAGCCCACGCTTAGTTAATGTTGTTGCCAAGATTACATAGGCTTTAAACTAGATCTGCCCACTGCGAGCTGTGCTGAGCAGAATGGACACATTCGCGACAACACGCATCACCTCCGGCCATGGAGCACATGACAAATCCGAGAATCATCCATTCTGACCACATTTTCCTTACAGAAGGGCACGATAACAGCTGTGTGATAACCACTTGGGCTAAAAAATAATGGGAGCTTTGACGTGATTGATAATGATTTATTTTATCCGTTTTTTTCTCTCACTACAATCATCCCGTGACAGGAATGCTGGCGAGTGAAGCAGATGTATTGCTTATTTTGTTCATTGATGGTTAATAGGCATTAATTTGACCTTGAAATCATCGCAAATTAGACACGGAGTGCCAGAAGAGCTCTTTAATATTGAGATAACCAACTTGACATTGCTGCTCAATGTGCTGCTGTGCCAAATACTCAGCTGCAGGGCTTGTCTTCTAAAGTAATTTAATTTCACAAATCTATCCAATTTAATTCTATTAAGATGTACATGTTCATAAGGACTTTATGTCAATGCACTATTGGCAGAAGACATCCCCACGCCATGTGGGTCAAGGGGATTATTTGACCATACTTCACCAATGATGGTTAGTGCAGGTGGAAGACGGATGAGAACATAGGTGTGGGAGCATAGAAGTAGAGTACGACAATCTGTTATGCTGCACGGGCCCACTCCTTAGCCCTACAACACTATACCAACCTGTTTGTGCATTACAATTTCTGATCCAAGCAGTGTCCAGACTCAAACCTGCTTAGATTCTGAGGTGCGACAAGACTGGCCACATGACTATACAATATTAACAATAATATACCTTTATATAGATCCTTTCATCGAGAGATCACAAAGTGCTGCAAACATGTAAACATAGATGTGAACATGCCAAAATTCTGGATGAAACAAGACAAATATTTGAGAAAGCATAGCAACTCATGAACAAAGCAGTTTTAGAACAACATAGAGGGCTTTATATGGCACAGGATACTCAGCTTCACCCAGACACACTCGGACTCAGGACGCCTGAGGGTGCCTCCAACGTGGGGGGCAAAACGTCGCGACTGAGAGAGAGAGAGAGAGGCTTGAAAAGCAACTATCAGAGCAGTTATAGTATTTCCCAAAGTTCTGCCAGCTTAAACCTTCTGGTAAAAATAATAATTCCACTCCATTTAAAAGCCTGTCACCTCACGCCAATATGCTGAGTGGCATGGGTGGAGCCCATATCTGCTGCCCCATGACGATGCCAGTCGACCCCACACGAGGGGTCTTCTTCTTTGCGATTCTTCAAAGCACGATGGTCAGCCTCTGGACATCATTGTCTTTCAGCTCGGCCTCGAAGTGTTTGGTAGAATTCGCAGGTAATACCAAGTATTACCAGACAGGGATCGCGACGTGAACGCTTCTACCTTGACCCCCACACGAGGGGTGAACCGTGGGTATTCCACATATAGCCGTGACCGAAATGCCACCTACAGGCGCTGGTACCTTGTGGGACCCGAGAAAAAAACTATTTTTGAACGCGTCACACGACTACAAACACTACATGCCGGATACGATATAATGGTTAAACTATATACATTGTGTGTGAAATATCTAAAGTAATAGCCGAATTTATATAAAACTGTTATTTTTATTGTCATTAGAACGATGAGCTTCTTTAACTTTTCATTACGATATGAATATGGAGCCGATATTTGCGTTCATCCTTATTTATTGTCAATCTGAGGCCACAATCTTAAGAATACGGAAACCAGCTCCCAAGAAGCCTCCGATGTGGCTGTGGGCTTTGGGATTAACCGTCAAATTCAATGATTGTTCAGTGTACACTAAATTGTATAATTTATGAATCCATACAGGTGAATGTTGATTCTGACTTGACAAATACAATGAATACTATACTCCCTTAGTTTGACTTACAGGGCACTTAAAAGCCATCGCTTCTCAAACACCTTATGAAAATATCCCTAAGAGTATTTGAAAAACACTGGTCTGAAAAAGCAAGCACAGTACGCGAAATTGTCCTAAGCTGTCCAAGGGGATAAATGTCCAGCATCTAAACTATTTTTATACTGCATTTCAAACATAACCATGGATTATACATCGGCTTTCGAGACAGCATGTGAAGCAAAATGCTAAGAGAGAAACTGTGAATATCATGATGTAGTTCTACGGTCACAAGAATTATTGGACAGGCTAGAAAACTGCATAAAGCAAACACTGCAGCTTTCAGAATAGACTAGCCTGAGGCAAACTTAACCACACATCAAAAGTTAAATCTGTAAACTCCTGTACGATGTTTAATATTTTGCAATGCTTCTGAAACTTCAGCCACATAGCTAGGTCAGCTAAAATTACTTTTCAGTATCTGCTGCACAAATTGCTTCATATTCGGTAACATTTATAATCATTTCAGAAAGGTTCTGTTGCCTGTAATTATGATAAAAGCCATGATAAGGACATCGACGTACAGTATATTATTGTATTTGCTGACTGATAATGGATGATGATGATTCACAAACATTCCAAGAACATATATTTCCTGCGGAATTGTGCATAAATCGTTATAAATTGCTCATCATCAAATATACATTTATTGTAATCTCATTTGGACTGCGTAGCTGTACTAACTGTTTTATAAACATATTTTTCCTTACCAGTGCACCATTCATATGCAATGTTAATATATGTCATGAACACCAAACAAGTGTTCAAAAATGTAGATTGCTATTGGAAATAATACATCAATGTGTCCGTTTAAATGGTTTCAACCACATTGTGGATAAAGCATGCCTCTCAGGCAGTAGCGCTCGATTAGATAAGAACTGCAAGAAAGCATTACTCAGTGCAGTAATGAGCACTTCAGACACAGTCAAGAATGCCTAGAAGTGGTTGTTTGATTTTTGAATCTGTTCCTTAAAGGGATTGAATAATTTTGCCAAATGTCTCTTGCATAAAAACATCTAAGTGATTTCCTGCTGCAATGAGCATTTTTTTTCTCTTTTGTTTGATTCACATTTTATTTAATTAGTGTTCAAGCTTTTACACTCGCGTGTTGTTCATCAGGCTGTGTGCAATTATGTTGATTTTTTTTTGCATAGTCCTGATGTAGGTTTGTCACGGCTTAATGTATGACAAATGCTCTCCACAGCCGGGATTGTACAGCGCCTTACAGCTCTCGCGTGAAAGGTGCTGAAGAAATGTAAATTATTATTGTTATTTTTATTGAGGCAGTGTCCATCTCCCACTTACAGCCCTAAGCCAAGACTGCAAATTCCATATTCCTGTCCCAGGGGCAAAACCAAATCATTTCCACAAAATGGTACACATCTTATCAACCCCAGGGGGATGATGGAATGAGTTAACCTACAAGCAGGATTTGAACTCGCAACCTTTTTGATTGGGAGTCATTTGATCTACTGCTGAGCTACCAGGCTGAATGTATGCCTCCTATCTTTTACAAACCCACTAAAAGGTCTGCATCGTTTCAGACAGTAACACGCTAAATTGCGAGAGCTTACAACTGTGTGAACAATTGTTACTTGGTGTGTTTTACTTGTAATTTGTAAAGCAGTGTCAGCGTTAGCAGAATGTGTTACCCACAGCAGGTCACGTCACAGCCTGTAGCCCAGAGCGCAGCAGCAGTTGGAGCATCTGTGCTTCCTGAGAAATACAAAATTAATCATGCGGATGTTAAAACGAGCGGCTCGCCCTACTTCTTCACATTCTCACAGGGACCCGCATCCCATTGCCTCTCCCTTCGCATTTCCGCAATGGAAAAGCTGCACACAGCATTCACAATGAGGCCTTGTCACTGTACTGTCTCGAGATAGTAGTGCATTTAAGTGACTTCAATCCACGCCTGTTAACTTGCAACAAATATAGCCAGTGCGTATAAGCAGAAAGGGATTTTTTTACTGTACCACTTTGAGTCAGATTGAGAGTCAAGATTTGTAATATCACTCCAGCCTCACTCATGCAATTGCCAAAAGCACTTTTCCACACTCTTACGCTGGAGCAAGTACAATAATTATCAACGTCTTGCGAGAAAAATCATCGGTGCAAAGAAAATGCGAATAAAATACGGCATTGACATTTATTACAAATGTCAACATCATGTTAAAAGCGTGGGCTCATGCAATTTGTGAAGTGTAATAACAACAACAAGAGACAACAAGCACGGGGTGGCATCGCGTGCATGGCACGTTGGCCAATGTTTGACCATAGAAAAGGAAAAGTCAAACAACTTGGCCAAAAGCAAACTTACGCAACATCAACCTGTGTCGTATCTAAGCTAAAGGTGACTGGCTGGAAAAATAATTTGCCTAAACTCCCAAATATGAACATTTCAAGACAGGGATAATTACAGAACATAGACATTTAAGGATATTTAATCACTTGGTCATCTGGTTGATGTCAGGCAATATATTTGACTACGGTTATGGGTTTGTACGCATTCTTTGACTTCATTTCAACATCTATAAGCAATTCAGTCTATTGCACATATTCTCTGAATTACAGGTCCATATGAAGCACTTTAAGCGAAATATTCAACACACAGTATACTACATATGTTCTGCACATAATTACATAGAATTAATGCATTAAATTTGTCCATCTGGTTTATGCATTTGGGGAATAAAATATTGCAGGGATTGCATTAAAGAGACTTAAGCGTTCCTGTGGGCTATGTCTACAAAGAGATTTCATAGCAATTTTCCATCTCTGATCATGATTAATGTATGAATGTAAGCGCCTGAAGGACTATATGTCCTTCATAATTCCTCGTCGCATGGTAATTTTACTCGTGCAGTTTTTAATCTGCCAAGGAAAGAGTGAAATATTCTCCTGTCCACGCCGACATCACAGCTTCTTTAACATTATTTCTTGCTTTCATACCGAAGTTGCTTTTCATTTGAGTATCTGTTCACATGCTATTCGTCATTAGCGCACATACGTGGTGGAGAGCTTTCCATACTTGTCTTGATCTGCCGCAAATCGATTGCGGTCGAGTCAAATAACGATGCGCGTGGACACAATTCTTAATTTAGAAAGATGTGTCCATGTGGATCAGAGGTCAGGGCGCTGTGCAGACACCACTGAGGTCATGGGTTCAAATCCAGGCAGCCGTCTGGGGTTAAATCAGGTCATCAGGTGCAGTGAGTTGATGGTCTCAAACTGGTCACCAATGACGGGATTATAAAAATAAACATCATCACGTTCAATTTCGTTCTGCAATTAATTTGTTTAATTCCAGCTCTGAGTATTAAAATATAAGTTGTACTGTCACGTGATGAACATTAATCTCATATACGTTGCTTTGATAAGAGACGTGCTGCCCTCTATGGCACGGTGGCGCGGTGAGTAGCGCTGCCACCTCACAGCAAGAAGGACCTGGGTTTAATTCCCCGTTCGGGTGCCTTTCTGTGTGGAGTTTGCATGCTCTCCCTATGTCCGCGTGGGATTTCTAAGGGAACTCCAGTTTCTTCCCACAGTCCAAAGACACGCTGCCTCGCTTCATTGTCCTCACTAAATTGCCTTGAACTGTTGTAACTTGCTTACCCCTCCCCCGTTCGACAACTGTTAAAAATAGCCACATCACTCAACGGTTGCTTCCAGCTTGAATAAAAACTGCCGGAACTGACTGACTACATTATAGACCAGCTGTCACTTAAAAGCGCCGAAGAGGAAGCTTCGTGATTTCTGCTTCTGTGGGCTGTTCTCCAAAAAGAATTGTTACACTGGTCTGCGAGAGTTCCGAATTAATTGTTTGTGTCATGACACTGTGTTGTTAGCGTGACCAGGATGATTGGGGAGAAATGGCAACAAATCTAATTACATTATAGTTTTCAGTTAGGATGTGGGCCAGTATTAATGTTCCCAACGTGGGCTTGGGACAACTTTTTAATTATTGTTCCACCCATCGAAAAATATGTAATGATAACATATTTTTATTATTAAAATTACATTGTTATTATTAAAACACTTCATTCTAAATAAATGGTAGCTAATTACTGAATCAGGTACAACCATTCAATGTTATTAACGCTATATAGGCAAACCTAAAAATCTTGTAGCACATTTGAATACCTAATTGCAAGCCTGGAAGACCATTATGTTTACATGTGAAACAATCGCATTTAAATGCACAGTATTTATACACCCTAAGACTGAACATGCACAGCATTCTGTATTCCATACACTTTCTACGTACATTGAATTTTCAGTAAATTATTAATGCATGATAACATAAAGTTGATGAGAGAGTGTTGCACAAATTACACTTTCGCAAGCTCGCAACCTCTTTTGGAACTATGCAATACAATGAATCATTCATGTTAATTAAATGGATCTCTTCCACCTTTCCCTGACTGAAAATAAATAAAATTGACAAAAGCGTTTAATTGTCTGAAGCTGTAGAAAGCAACTGTCAGCATCTGGGTATAATCAGCGACTGCGGCAATTAAATGTTGCTGAGAGATAGCGTCTTCTACCAGCAAGCATGCAAGGATCAGCAATGCTTTACATAACGCCAACCTGGTTGACATTTGAAAGTTGTTCGAAGACAGTGTTAGCTGCCTTGCAAAATCTATTTTTAAACTGTGATAAGATGATGCCTTATACAGCGTTTCTTATTTACCCAGTGGGAATAAGTCAGAAGAGGCCTGAATGTTCGAGGCTGCAGCCCTCCAGCAATTCCCTCTTAGAATTGTATAATTTAATATTACAAGTTACAACGCGCACAGTATTTGTTCAGTATCTGTTCAATGTCGAAGAGAGAACTATTCAGAGGTGTGCGGAAACCGCAGAGAGGTGGGGGGAGGCAACCACGCGGTTAGCCAGCGTCAACATTTGCCAGACACTGCGTCCGGTATAGTATGATGTTATCGGCCAATTATTGAGTGTGTTTTTAGTTGTGGAAAGAAACCTGGAGGAAACCCATGCAAAACAGGGGGAGAACACACACTGAAATGCGTCCAAGACGAAATCGACCCACCTCGGGCAGGAACTTTCTTTCTGTGAGGTGCAGATGTTATCACTGCAAGGCCACCCTGCCACCGTTTACACTGATGGTATTGGCTGGAAACTAGATGGACAAATGTAAAGCAGGAGACACTGCTAATGGAACAAACTCAGTGGCAGTATTTTTCTATGGTTATTCCAAGCAGCTAGAAGATGGAGGCTGGAATACGTCCTATTGTGAGTTAAGGCAGTCAGAAAAGAACCCATTGTTGGGAGTTGGCTTGTTCAGCGACAGGCTTATTATATTCATTTTCCTGGCAGTAACTAATAGTCGACCTCCTCTGACACTAGAATTATGGTTGGTCAGCCTGCACATTTCAATTCATATTAGTTTATTCACAGGTTATAATGTCTCCTGCACTCGCCGCTGGAGTTGGTAGCTGCTGTACCTTGGGCTTCTGCAGCCACTGGGACGTGAAGAAGCCAGACATAACGGCATCACAGCGTGCTCTATGCTGTGGCATCACAGCATGTGAATATAAACATGCATATTTAAATAGTATCATGAATTCCAAATGTAGTGATGAAACAATTGCATGAATACCATTTATATTAACAAAAATTAAGTTTAGTAAGTTTCTGTCTTGTGGGCAGCATGGTGGCGCGATGAGTAGCGCTGCCACCTCACAGGAAGGAGCCCTGGTTCGAATCCCCGCTCGGGTGCCTTTCTGTGTAGAGTTTGCATGTTCCCCCCGTGGCCGTGTGGGATTTCGCCGGGCACTCCGGTTTCCTCCCACAGTACAAAGACATGCTGCAACATAGGTAAATTGGACTGCGGACTAAATTGCCCACCGTGCCCTGTGATGGACTGGTGTCCGATCCGGGTATAGCCCTCTATTGCGCCTTTTGTCTGCCAGGATAGGCTCCAGCTCACCACGACTCTGTACAGAATTAAACAGTTTCTGACAATGGATGGATGGATGGATATTTTTGTTGTGATCTGTCTCCACAGGGCTGTTGTGTTTGTGCACCACTGCCGCCCATAACAAAAAATATGTAAGAAAAGATTATAAGATAATTTGTAATGCATAAGGACAAATGCATTTGATATATAGAGGCTAGAACAGGAACTTAGTGTCCTCAGTTGTCTCCTAATCTTTCAGCATAGCAATGGATAAATCAAAGTTACTGTCATGTGTTGATGTGCTGTTAATATATGCATTACGAGAGTAAGTCTAATCTTCCACGGTTCCCGCTCAACATTAATAGGAAATATATTTCACATCTGTTGTTTGAATAATTACTTTGGCAGGCAGAGCTAATCTTCGATTTGGTAAGGGATGTCAGTGTTTGCTGATAGTTTCTGATTGATTGGTGTTCAACAAATGAAAACCTGTTGATGTGATGATATGATATGGAGAATAATCGAGACAATTTACAGCAGAGAATAGTGAGAGAACGCCGTGTTTTAAAGTGTGACTACGCCACGTGAATCACAGTGCGATCACAATCGTGCGCACAACATATGTATTCATATCCTGAATGTTATTTCCTCCTTTCACAGATTAAACAATTCCCTTATCTATTTGCTGTTATTGCAATATGGCAATGTGATGAGACGGTGCATATATCATCTATTTTTGCTGCAATGTTCTACTTATTTTGGATATATACGGAAATGAGCTTGAAGCCGCATAAGTGAAACAATTATAGCAGCGACTGCAATGGCATACTAAGCAGACGCTGGCTTTGAGTAATTTTCTTCCCCTGACAAACCAAACACATATATACTTGCAGTCACATAATGAAAGACCAAGAGCTCCGTAAATTATTACTTTTGACAAGCAGCTTTGAAACTCCCAAATTGTACAGGATGATTAATAGGATTGCTGGGGGACAGTTCAGTCCCATTAGAGTCTGTCATTTTTCTCTTTTAGTTACGCTGAAATTATTATTTCTTAATGCACATGCTGTTTCAATGATTGAACACCTGTCATTTTAACTGTGTAGTTTCACCCGAGAATTGCCTTCATTTTTGTTTTTTTTGCATTCCTGTTGGATTCAGTGAAGTTATTAATTTAGAACTACACATAATTTCAGATGGTTCTAAAAAAACGCGTCCATTTATTACTGTACTTCAACCGTTCATTCTTCATGTAGAAAAGATAGAATCCTCCAATTATGATATTGAATAAATATGCTATGTACGAATATAAAGCGGATATGTTACATTGTTAATGATTAAGAGCTTTATGTCCTATGTCCTATAATTTATCGCTATTGCTTGACTCTCAGTTAATCTGTCTTGATGTTATTGACATGCCGTTCTCTCCACATGCCTCGTGCAGCGCTTTGTGACCCTCGGGTGAAAGGCGCTCTATGAATGCTAGTATTATTATTATATTTGTAATTGATGTACATTTTTTAAAAAGAGGACATTCTGATATTTTAAAGACTGTTGGAACTGTGGCAGTAATCTGTCCATAAATAAAGAGGTTGTAACTTTTACAAATTATTTGTTGATATGTTTTAAATTACATCATAGTCACTACATCAAAAAGAGGTGATATGGGGAAATGGATTAGCAATACGCCGTGACCCTCAGCAGGACAAGCGGTTTAGAAAATGGATAGATGGATTAACAATACATAGGAATGAAATGCAAGAACACATGTGAATATAAACGAATGTTTCTTAATAAAGCACTATATATTGAAGTTCGGTGACTTCTTCCAACGTACCCTTTCAACTTAAAAAATTTCTGATGTTCGCTCTTCAGAGCTGTTCTTTCGTGATAGGCGTGTCGCTCGCTCTGCCTCTCTCCCTTGCGAATGTTTCTGAAAAGCAAAACTGTAAAATGTTCATCCATATTTTTATTATGTTTTGTGACAACAGTCGCCTTCCCATTGTTATGGAAGCAACTCGATGTCACTGTGAGCAGAAGCAAACGTAACTCTGCTCACTGTTACACTCCTGTGTTTCTTCGTAATATTAACATCGTAAAACGTTTTCCATGAGGAAACATACGGTAATTCACAAACAAGGTTCTCATTGTAAGATAACTACGTCCTCCCTGTGAGTTCCCATGTGGTGGAACAGAGAAACTAAAAAGCATAAATATGTTGTGGGCAACACGAGGCAGAGCAAATGGCGGCTGTACAGAATCAATCTCAAGTAGGCGGCGAGACATCAGTCTTTAGTCTTGTGGTGAAGTTGCAAAAGAGTTGGAATTACAGATAAGTAAGAGGGATGTTAGTTTAAACTCCTTCGAATCAATGGGTGATGTATGACCCTACATAATACGGAGGTTTCTCGGGGGTTGAGGGGAAAGAAGAAGCGCTGTGAGATGAGACGGGAGTGAAAAGTGTGGGCGAGAGAACTGAAGGAGCTAAGATCACAAGGGCAGGTACAAGCACTGGCAAGAAGTGTTTGAAGGCAGCGAGTGATGTGCATTACCTCGTCTTGTGCTGCTCGTGGATCAGAAGCGATAGCAAATATTATATAATGAGTGTAATGCGCCTCCTTTGAATATGTTACGAGCGTTTTACACAACATCTACACGTTGGTGGGGCAGTGGTAACATCCGCGCCTCAGAGAAAGAAGGTTTTGTGTGAGGCAATTGGATTCCTGCCTCGGATGCCTTTCTGTGCGGAGTTTGTGCGTTCTCCCCCTGTTATGTGTGGGTTTCTTCCGGGTTCTCCAATTTCCTCCCAAAACTAAAAAAAACCCTTTATTATATGGCCGATAACATCATAATATATAATAATAATAGCGTTTTATATAGCGCCTTTCACCCGAGGGTCACAAAGCGCTGCACAAGGGCCGTGAA
>JAZEWU010000002.1:3361434-3398589 GCA_036362915.1 Geotria australis
TAGAAAGTAAATAGACGTAATAGTCTTTCCCACATCAATTTGATTAGCTTCCGGTTGGGAATTGCAATAATGACTGTAAAACTTTCATATTAATACACCAGAATACCTGAGAGAGGAAACAAGCCCTGCATCTCTTTGCTGCATGGGATATTGATTCAACGGGCTGCTCGGTGGCACCGTGAGTAGCGTTGCTGCCTCACTGCAAGAAGGGCCCGAGTTCGAATCCAGGCTCGGGTATCTTTCTGTGTGGGTTTTCGCCGGGCACTCCGGTTTCCTCCCACAGTCCAAAGAAGTACTGCTGCATGGGTTAATTGGTCTGCAGACTAAATTGACTCCAGTGCCCTGTGATGGTCTGGCGTTCCATCCTGTGTATAGCCCTGCCTTGCGCCCTGTGTCTGTCGGGATAGGCTCCGGCTCACCACGACCCTGCACAGAATTTAGCGGTTTCTGACAATGGATGGATAGATGGTTATTGATTCAATATTTTGTGGTGTTTTGTTCAAACCGCATTTCCACTATCCTTGCTCCAACACACGGTTTCCTTTGTCTCGAATTGGCCCAAGAATTGTACATCAATTGTACTGTTTCACAATGGTAGGCATTCAAAGTACAGGCTGTTCCAATGCCACAGTTAACCCACTTGTACGTCAAAGAGAATATTCTACAAATTGATTTCATATCTCAGTAGCGAGCAGTGCTATACTATTAAATCCAAAAGTGTAGCTTTAAAGCAACCTTTATAAAATGTTCCGAGCAAGTAAATACAACGCAAAAAGAGACACGACCATAGATCATTAAAGACAGGAGTGGATGGTACTATTTTATTGCAGGCTATTACGAGCAATCTGGTTCTTTTTAACTTTGGCCATTAAATGGTTTGCCTTTTATAAATATGCAAACAGTACTGTATGGTGATATAAATGCCGTTATAATGTCCTCATTCACTTGACTTAATAACCTGATCGGTATAATTCTCGCGAGTTTGTTCCACGGTACACGGCCTCTTTATTCATATACGGTAAAAGATGTCAAGTCACTTTGTTCAACAAAATACTCTTTAATTCAACACTAATACACAATTATTCTATAAACCACAAAAATATATACGATTCGTGCGTCAGAATTTAAATGTATAAATTTAGCAATAAAAGCGTACATATGCAATGAGGTGACAGAATATTAAATGTTGTCTTCAAGCTGATTTCATGAATAATCAGAGGTAATGCAATTTGACTTTCCAGCTCTGAGTGAGCTTCAGTGCAAATTCGTCATTTAGTTTTCATTGTACGTACATATTTTGAAGGTGTACCTTGCTAGAGATTTACGCTGAAACGGATATAATGAAATGTATCCTCTTCTTTAACAGGGATGTCCTTGCAGGAGGGCAAATAGATTGGAATAATTTACCCGAAAAGTTATGTTGACCTTTGGAAGGATTTTAGCATTGAGCTAGCCTTGTACTATTGCTCTCTTGGAAAATATATTGCATATTTAGTGTGGAAATATCCAGAAGACAAATAGATTTGATATATTTGGCAAATCCAACAACAACATAAGTGCGTCGTTTTTTCAGTGAAAGTAGCGGGATTTACTGCTCCAATCAGTTTAGACGTCGTACTCATCTGCACTTGACAACCCTAAGCCAGTGGAAATGCCACAGTCCTATGGTGCAGTGAGTCTTTAAAAAAGTGGTGATCATTTTATTGGCCCAGGAGGGATGATGAGCTGTGTCAAAACCCCAATCAGGGATTGAAATCAGACATTCCCATCGCGAGCTGCTCGCACCACCTCTGAAACACCTGGCCCGTTACTTTGTAAGTTTCCCAAAATCAGCACGATACTTACATTTTAAAATCAACGTTTTGTTTATATCTGGAATTACTCATGAATGAACACGATCGTTTCACAAACGACAATGAATTCCAAATATGAATAAAACGTTGATTTAAAAATGTAAATATTGTGTAGCTATTGGAAAACTTCCATTCGTTCATTTGTTGTCAGAAACCGCTTAATCCTGTACAGGGTTGCGGTGAGCCGGAGCCTATCCCGGCAGCCACAGGGCGCAAGGAAGGGCTATACCCAGAATGGAACGCCAGTCCATCACAGGGAGGAAACTTCTAGAGCAACCTAAATGTTAATTACCACATTCCCGCTGCATAGGAGCTGTGATATGCTTTGAAGCTGAATTTCGGCAAGAGCTCGGCTTAAATGCTACAATAGCGTGTAGTATTATCTGTCTTCCGTTACATTTTTATTACATATAAAACGACATGTAAATAACATAGGAGGGTAAGTTCAGAGAAACAAAGTGATTGTTTTAAAATATACGGACTTGTTTCTTCCTCATCTCCTTGTTTGGTTAAATTCTGAAATATGACAGACACTGTAAAAACTGATAGTCATTGAAGTCGGTCACTTAAGCGACAGAAAAACCTGCTATGACATAAATAATATATGCAGTCTCAAAACAGAATCGTTGGGTGCATTAGACTGCATTACGTTAACCCAATACCGATACTAGGAGGTTAAACCGTAAGCTGTAATCTTTCAGAGCACTTACTACGCGTTTCACCCCATACACACTGTGTCAAATCTTACATTTTTTGGGATTTTTTACAGTTAAAGACGTTGCTTAAATAGCGTGATATAGCACATGTATTTAATAGAAGTGGATTTTCATGGGAAAAAAAAATATCGTTTAAACTAATTTTATATTCATTCCAGAATACACTGGCAACAATATTTACATCACCATGTCACTCCTCTATTGTCGCTGGAGACTCTATTACCATGGAATTGAGAAGTGATTTATTATTAACTTTAAGTAGGCAATAAAGCCTACAGGATTACATAAATGCAAAATACTCATTGATTTAAAATAGGTCATTCTGAAAATTGCAATGATTTAATTACAATCAAGCTCACTATTATATAGTTCTATTAAAAAAGTAATATAAAATGCTAAGAGTCGTGATTTTATAACCAAGTATCAAATAAAATACCCTTAGGCATGCTGTACTTTAATGACTGTCCTCCTTGTGAGCATACATATAAACAACATTACTCTTAACTATCTTGTAAGCAGAAGCCTAGATTTCTGTGTAAAAGACTTAACTTTGGAAGTCTACTGTTTGTCTTTGGTTATTCATCACCACAACAAGCTCATAGCACTTTGGCCTTTAGGGATTATATCAGTTTAAAAGCTATTAACATGAAAATATTGCCCTAGGTTAAATAATTAATCTTCATCTGTCATTCCGGTCTCTACTACACACATGAGAAATTGTTTTAAGTGACTCTAAAGAGTGTCAGCTGCAGTGGCATGGAGGTTAGTCTATATTAATAGAGGTTACTAACCGATATATATGTAACTGCAAAACACATTCTATCTTCTATTCCATTATGCTACGAAATTCCCTGAAAGTAAAATTATGCTTCTTGTGGAGAGGAGCTCATAAATCTTGCCAGCAGCATCATCATCACATTTTTGCATCAACGCATATCTATACGTTAATGCATTTCAGAAGACTGTGCACTGCATTTTCAGCATTTTCTTATGAATTATACTTGGATATTGGGTTCTGCCATAGAGGAAGGATTTGTAATTATGAATGACAAACATCTTCAGAACATTGATTCTGAAATGAAACTAGTTTTTGCCCAAGAAGGATTCGACAGACTTAGCATACTTCCTCATGGTACGTCAGTATTCGCTGTTAATCACATGTCTATGGAACTAGAACGTGACCTTTACTATCCATACAGATAATGCATTTCAGTTAAATCTTACTTCATATTTTTACACATGAAGGTAGAACAATTGGCTCAATAATGAAAAGTCTATCACTGTGTGAGTCCATATTATTCTCTTGGGTGAAAACTAGTGACTAGAGACATGCATTTTCACGACAGATGTTTTCTAATTATAACATTACATTTAGCACATTGTGTGCTTACTTCTTGAGACAAAATTAAACGATTGGTGCAAGTAAAGCGGGTTCATATAAAAGCACTACTTTTATTTTATTAGCCATGCAACTTTAGAAACATCGATGCTTTGTTGTTTATATAAACATAGTTTTCCCTTTTCTACACGATGCTTGAGTGTCTGCGTACATGGGAGTGGGTCATTTTAAACCCATACAATCGTGTTGAGTCCGTGGCCTCCAAACCTAACAGCGAACATTCACCACTCTATGTAGCTTCTAAGTGCACCTAGCCTGGCCCATTTGCAATAGTAATGCCTCCATCACGTAATGGTAAATAACGCGAGTGTGAGCAACACCACAGGTCACATGTGGTCAGGGGTGAAAGTCACTAGACACGTCTTACTGGCACGGTGGTCGTATGGTAACCCGCCTTCAAATCTTGATTTGTGTTTGAATCGTTGCAAATTAGCTACCTAGAATTTGTTTCCCATCGCAATGTTTAACTGTTTTAACAACCTTGTATGTTTTACTTATTTTGTCGCTTATGTGCAATACCGTGTGAAAATGTTTATTTTTTTATTTTGTTTGGTTAAATTGTTATTTTTTGTAAAGTCGCGTGTTAGTTGCAAGTCACAGGAGGCACGGTCCAATTCAGTTACAATTGGTAGTGCTGCTTTCAACCTGGACATCAATAAACATTAATATTGGTAAAGCCCTGAAGCTGCCTTTAATGTTAAAAACTCATAAAGGCCGATAAAATCTTAATATATAGGAAGCAGTGTGTGACAATATGTTGGCGCCGGCTTACCGCCTGGCTGCCTGCTCCGCCTCTCTGCAATATCCTCGCGCCTCTGAATCGTTCTCTCTTCGAATGAGTACCTGCGACATTGATGAATAGGTGCGCGTTATAAATTGTAATTATTATTATATTGTTCTATCAAGAGGTGGCCTAACTATACGAAAACCCAATGAGAAGCTTTAGATATAAACATGTGTAACGTGTGCATGTGAGCACCAAAGCGAGCACATGTTTCATTAACATGAGGATCCCTAGCTATTACGAGTCATGGAATGCTCAGAGCTAGCAGACTACACGAATACTGTGGGAATTGTCCTGGTGTAGGATTTCACAGCTCGATTCAAGATAATGGTTGCTCTTCAAAGCTGTTATTTCGGGAGAGAGGGAGATCGCTCGACACGGCTATCCTAAAAGAACAGCTCTGAAGAGCAACCGTCACTGTGGAAATTGTTTTGTCTTGTCACACTTGTGTTGTGAAACGTCATCAAGGACAGAGGTAGAACGTTCGACACGGTTATGGTGAGTAGATCTGTTGCCTCAAAGCAAGAACGAACTGTGTTGGATACCCGGCTCAGGTACCTTTCTGTGTGGAGTTTGCATGTACTCTCCGTGGGTTTTCGCCAGGTGCTCCGGTTTGCTCCCACAGTCCAAAGACATGCTGCCTAGGTTAAGTGTCCTGACTAAATTGTCCCCGGGGCTCTAAGATGTTGTAACTTGCTTACCCCTCCCCGGTGGACAAATGTTAAAAAGAGCCACATAGTTCTACGGTTTCCTTCCAGCTTAAATAAAGACCGACTTGATTGTTATACCGATAGAGTAGCTCTTAAGCTTAATTTTCATGCATCGAGCTACAAAAATCTCCATCAAACATTGTCATACTTCAACAAAACTGTTTGAATCCATCTTGAGTTTTTTTTTATTAATTAAAGACAGATTCAATCTCTTACCAATAATTGTGTTCATTGATGTTAAGGGTTACTCAAATAAATTGCTGTAACAGGTGTGAATCATTTTAATAACGTGTCCTCAACGTTTTGTCTCAGACGCACTAAATAAATATATTTTTTCAAAGTAAGGAAAATCAAGTTCAACATACCTGCCAGCTGGGTTTTTTTTTATCTCTCCTACAAAATCACATTAAACATGTAAATTGTGACTGCCAGCCTTTTGTGACAAGACGATTACTGTTAATAGAATGCAAACAATCGCTTAAAAGCAGATCAGTGCTCTCTGTGCAATACACATGATTTAAACACAGCCAGGGATGCATTACCCTCAGAGACAGACATTAACTTTCAATTTTTTTCCATCAGCCGACGCAGGAACAGCTGAGCAAGGGATTGGAACTGATTGTAAAAACTGCTTAAAATGCTTTCGGTTGGAGCCGTTCATTTGTAATTGCTTCATTACTCTAATGGGAGTCCGTGTGACCTTCCCTCCTTATAGAATGACAATATGTTTGGATCACCAAAATGGATTGATTATTATTCCTATTTTATTATAAGTCCTCTTTTATCCTCTCCCCACTCACCCACACCACACTAAAAATAAATCATAAATTAATTATAGTTCATTGCCTGCCTAACATCGCGCTTCGAAGAATCGCAAAGAAGAAGAATTGCCTGCCTGCCACTCAAATTGTTTAAAGTTGGGTTTGTCAAAAGTCTGAAAATCGTTTTTCATACCGAGTCCTGAATTGATGTTTTGACTGGGGTTATTGAAGGAAGTGCCCTCAAAGCATCCTAATGAAACTCTTGCCACCAGATAAAACTCGTTCGTGCCAATTTTTAAGTTTATGTTTACATCCCACATTTAAAAAAACATACAACACAAACTACAGCTATCATTATGACTTTTGTTTTCAGTTTAAAACATTCACCGTACTTAACAGCACTGTCTGTTTAAGTGATGGAATTAGCTTTGGGTACGAAAGCATAGCGTGCCGTTTATAAACACGCATTGTGCACATCAGGGGGAGATTAAAACATCAGACGGAAGACGTAGATAATGCCTCGGGAATGATGTTAGATCAATTTTGTTTAATACTGCCGGAATTTGGAGTCGATATCTCCACTGCAGACAGACATTTTAGCTGCGGCCACTCCTCGTGTTTACAAATCTGCAAGGTGGACCGCGCGTCATATCACCGTCTGTGATGCCCTCTGCTGGTGTTGTGATGCCAACATACGCACACACTACTGCTAGGGTGCTTCATGCCATATGAGGCATAGAATCAAAATAATGAGAATAATACAATTTTTAACTCGCGCAAATTCCATGCCTGGTCATGGACGAGACGTGGATACGGAGGAGCGAGGAAACCGCAGAAAGGCGGGTGGGAAGGCAGCCACGCAGCTAGCCGGAGCCAACATTCGCCGGACACTGCGTCCAAACTATTACGCCATCGGCCTATTAATCAAGGAGTGTGTGTTTTATTTGTGGGAGGAAACCAACGCGGGAATCGAACTGCCCCGGGCAGGACCTGCTTTCTGTAAGGCTCAAATGTTACCGCTGCATAGACACTCTGCCGCCAACACCTGCTAGGTTTTATATGAGCGTTCTATAAAACTGCCACTAGGTTAAACCCCGGGCTATTATTTAGGGCTAGCCTGTTTTATACCTTGGCTATATATTCTGGACTAGCCCAGAATATACCCCGGGTATGCCCCGGGTATAAAACGAGCTAGCCCTAAATAATACCCCGGGGTATAAACTCTTCTGACCGCAGTGACCCCAATGAAAACCGAGTGTGTGCGACTCCGTGGTCTCACGTTAACATTCACCGCTGATGTCACTCAGTCTTGAGCCCCCATTTGCAGCCGCGTGCTGCTGAGACATTACATTTTGGGGATACAATGTTTGCACGATAAGTCTATTGGCGGCAGGTATTATAGGCTTCAAGGTCTACAATGCTGGTATAGGGGATGCCCAATGGGTCCGTGATCTGGCGCGACAATTCTGCACAACTATCCACCATCTATATATAATGGAGCAAGTGTTTTATGTGTATATACACATGTTTGCACTTGGGAGTACCGGCTTCGAATCCTACATTGCAAACGTTATCTGCACAACACCAAGGCAATTTACATCTTAAGTCAACTTCACTTCCCACTTATCAATTACTCTTTTCAAACCTTAACACTTATTGCAGCTTTAAAATCCCCACTGTTGCACTACCATCAACCGTATTAAGCACTCGTCTGACTTCATCCCCACGTCCGAAAAACGTGTTACACGCTTGGAACAGGATCGCACGTAGGGGGGGGTAACCTGCTAGTACTACAAATGCTAGCCAAGGTGCAGGCCGTCTACATTGGTCGGCTTGAGATAGCCAGTGATACTTCTGCAGCATTCGTTTAACACTGGGTCGATCCGAGGCTAGCCACGGTGGTCTCAGCTGGTAAGCGCGAGTGTCATAAGTGAAGATGCTTTTGCTATATTGAACAAATGTGAATCTTAGTGTGAAATCAAGTTAAAGGCATTCACAGTTTGTTCGTTTTGGTTTGAAAATGTACATATTTTCCATCCCAGCTAATTGCGTTCTCCTACGCAAGTTCATTAGCTTCGCAGATGTTCACTGGAAAGGGTTATACAGCAGTACAACATGTATACCTTTCCAATTCATTACACATTGAAAACTGGGTCACACGTACAACACATGAGCAAAACATTGAGGCGATGGCCAGTTGTAACGTTTTACGGCGAGACTATTGCCAGTCAGCGGATCAATCATCGCGGTCAAACAAAACCACATCTTGAGCGCTATACATCGCGCTAGGTACAGAACGTCATTCACACGACAAACTTCCGAACGAGCCGTTAAAACCTGATGGAAATGTTCCGTCGACGAACATTTCATCACCCGCGGTAGCCTCGTCCACTTTCTGAAACACTGTTGTCACCTTGTACTCTACGCATTATATAAAAACAACAAAACTGCAGCCATTGACCCAGATGACCCTCGCAAGAGCCGTTCCATAATTGCAGCACATTACCGAGGTTAGTGTCATCCGAGGTCAGTATCATAATTGCAGCACATTACCGAGGTCAGTGTCATCCACTTTGTTCCCCAAAAGATGCGTCAATTTTACGTAACAAGTTGCAAAACCATGTTTTCGTGTGCCACGAACAGATTACGCTCCGTGAGTTTGCGGAGTAAATTCGAGTTAGCTGCCCTGCTGCAGACCCGACGTTCATCGTGACCAGTGTTGAAACTTCCCTTTCCACAAAACGTCCTCTTGGCTTCGTTGTAAACACTGCGGTGGCGGGGTGTTGAAACATTCAGAACTCATCACTCGCTGCCGCGCGTCTGGTTGACTTCAAATCGTGCTTTGGTATGCACTTTCGTAACGGCGTGTGCGATTGTGGGCATAAAAGAGTCTTACAACCAATTTCCGCACTCCAAGTTGGAGTATGCCCCGTGCGTGTACGTGTGTCAACATGTCGGATATCTATAATATTTTTGAAAAGCAATTCAACAACCCACGGAACATTTCCAGTGATGGTCAAGGACTACAATATATTTTATTGCCATTGCTCTTAGGTCATATGGTGAAAGGGCAAGTCACGGCACCCAAGACTCATCATCGTGATGTAGATCACAATGTGTCAGCAAGCGGAAGTTTACCTGAGATTGCTTCTAGATTGTAAAAAAAAGCCTCCAGACGTTATACAGAAGATCTTTAAAAAATCCCTCAATACACTGATTATCATACATTAATTAAAAGGGACACTTTAATGTTAAACCTTGGTGTCCGTTGGAAATGATGATACATCTTACATCTTTGTTCTAATTATTATTCTATTATACCTACTATGATGTGTGCTGGTGACAGCAAATGATTCCCACAAATTATTTAGGAAGGTGCAATATATAATCTTCGCTCATGTCCAAAGAAAGCCATGATTTAATAGAGATAGTTTTTTTACTACAAATGTCAAACATACCCTTAGACAAGAAACCCTAACACCGTTTAAACGAGCTTAAGCACAGGACAGATCTTTTCAATTAGCAACAAATTGACATTGACTTCAAAGAAATCACCTAAGAAGCTTGTCTCGCCAAGAGAAATATGCTTGCCTATATGCTCCAGTGCTGATAAAGAAACGTCGTTGTTTGTATGACCTTTGCTGTCTGCCAAGCCACAGGCAATTATGTACTAATTATCTGTTAATGAGCACACGTGCTGTCGCCTGTTCAGTCTCCTCTAACATCCCATTACTGTAATTACCTATTAAATGTCATGGCCAGTTTCTTAATGAGCTCTAGTGCATGTACTGACTGCCACATACATACCTTAGCAGTTGTCTCTTTGTGCTAAAGAACAATGGCCTGTTCCCCAGGTTTAAGATTAGCGTCATGAATGACATCCACATTTACATCGGCGTCATTTCACTGCTTCATAACATATGGGATATACTGCGCTGCATCGGAATGTCTGTAGATTTATAATTCGGTGATGTCTCGCCAATGAATACGCCAGCTGGAACCTGGACACGAGTCGATTTCATCGCTCCATCTCCTCGGTGGACGTGCTCTCGAGCAGGTTTCCACTTTTGGCTGCCACTCTCCATCGTTACTCTCCAGAGATCAAATGTCAATCCCGGGCTCGCGACACGGCGCAGAAAATGTGAGGAGCACTTTGTTGCGCCGTAAAGCATTCGTCAGCTTGATTAACCCTACCGTGACAATTACAATGTCCATTACGATGACAATTTCAAGGCATATTACTTGTGCCATGCGTAATACCTGCTATAAAATACATATTAAATCCTGACATATGGATCAGAAATTATTGACACTGATGAAGATGGAACAAAAGCACAAGTGTGCAATGAAGCATGGGATTACACGGAGAGACCTAACGTGGTGTATTACAGAACACACACGAGTTAGACATCATTTTGACTGTTAAGAAGAGTAAGTGGGGCGGCACGGTGGCGCAATGAGTAGCGCTGCCGCCTCACAGCAGGAAGGTCCCTGGTTCGAATCCCATCTCGGGTGCCTTTCTGCGCGAAGTTTGCATTTTCTCCCCGTGTCCGCGTGGATTTTCACCGGGCACTCCGGTTTCCTCCCACAGTCCAAAGACATGCTGCTGCATGGGGTTAAATTGGCCTGCTGACTAAATTTCCCCCGATACCCAGTGATGGACTGGCGTCCCATCAAGGGCATAGCCCTGCCTAGCGTTCTGCGCCTGCCGGGATAGGCTCCGGCTCACAGCCACCCTGTACAGGATTACGCATTTTCTGACAATGGATGATGGCTGGATGGAAGCAGAGTAAGTGGGCTTGGGCAGGGCCCACCGCGTGAAGGGATGATGAGCGGTGGGCGAGAATAACTAGTGAGTGGCAGCCGGAGGGGGGAGAGCGCCCAGGAGGAAACTCGGTGGAGACGGAGCGATGAGATCGCTTTGCCGGCAGTTGTTGGGCGGACGGCTGCATGGCAGCACCACGAGGGATGGCGGCTGCTTTGGGAAGGCCTTCATCCAGTCGTGGATCAATCATGGCTGCTGATCAGAAGATTTAGCGGATAGACGTGACAGATACTATACAGTATACCCCACAGCACATGAAAAAAAATGCCGGTTTGGTATACTCCACAGCACAAGATTATATTTTTATGCTGGTTTATTGAATTGCATGTACATTTAAATTATTATGCTTACACTTGAAATAAAATGTCGGTGAAATATATTTAACTACTGATAAAACCAATCCTCAACAAAAATCAAAGGATTAACATTTTCAGCAGCTTACTTTCATATCATATAACAAAAGCCAGTTGGATTCAATGTTAATATCTTTCTGGTATTGATGCAGGTTTTTAAGGCTCAATGGATGATTGTTACTTTTCAAACCTGTTCTTTCGGGACAGCCGTGTCGAGAGAGAGGGAGCGCTCAACGCGGCTATTCCAAAAGAACTGCTGTGAATAGGATCTATCATCTTTCTAGTAGCATATGAATCGCATTCTCATTTTTTCACGATGTTAGTTGGTGGGAAAAACGCTGCCCACTCTTAGACACATCCGTTATGTCTGTACAAACACGTACGTTGATATTTAAGTGAAATCTGATAGGGTATAAAAATAGTCATTCAAAATGTCAGATGCACTGCTCATAATTAAGCTAATAATACATGCATCACATGGTTATTTTGCTTTGGGCACTCATGCACTCTACATCTAATCAGGTGTGTGACTGATGTCAGAAGATGCATTGGGTTTGCAAACAAGCATTGGCACATTCTCACGTGATAACTCGGCAGATGTAAGTTCTTTCGACAAGAATATGTTTTCAGCCTCGACAGTAATAACCCCCCTTAATCAGGGTTGCTTGTCATCCGATACCCTAAGTATATACAGTTACACAGTTTAATTTGTCACTTTTGAAAACGTAAACAAAAATCCTGTTGGAATGTCGCCAAAAAAAGGAGAGCAATATTGAACGGTAATGGCAGAGGGCATGTTTAATTCTGCAGTAACATTAACAAGCTTCTACATGCTAATTCTGAGAGCACTCTGGAAGATTAATGTGCGTGTGGAGGTCACTGGCATTTTATCAACAGATTTTAAAGCTGGTTTTCCGTTTATCTTGGCGATACAAATCATACTTCTTCTGTGTAGGTGTTTAAATATTATTTGACATATATTGTCATAATTGGACATTACTGTATTACATTTTCAAAATTAAGACTTTCAAATGTTTTATCAAAAGTTTGAAAATAATTGCTCAACTACAGATTTACACTTTTGTATAGTGTCATCATAAAGTCATTTTTAGAAAGAGATGAGGGTGTTAGTAAAATAATCCCTTGAGGGAACTACAGAAACACTACCATTGGCCGTCCAAGTATATCGGATTAACCATTTTATGCACTGAATTATTGTTACTCATTTACATCGTCTGCTGATAAATGACCCCACCAAAGTGGGCCACTACAGGCATATTCATGAGCCCGCTTCCTGTGAAAACATCCTCTTGAATTTCATGCACCCAGATCCGTATTACATAATTGCGGGTGCACATCACACGTAAGGAAAACGGGAAGAAGCGGACCTTTGCAGAAATGAACTTTTATTCTAACACTTGGGGAATGATAAATGAAGCTTTAATGCATGAATGTGTAGTGTAATGTTTATTATTGATGACTTGTGTAGTTGCATGACTCAAGAAAACACTGCTTCAAGATAACCAACCCCAGTATCAATCTTTGTTCAATTTAGGTAATTCTTTGCGTTTAAGCTTCAAACGAACTTTTAAGATTACCACTTATTGCCGTATTTGTATTAACAAAGTAATGCTAATCATCAATCTCTTTACTGCTAATAGGTAGATACGTTTATATGTCACTCTTAACAAACGATTCGGTTACTACCATAGAAAAACACAATCAAATAACAGTTACATTTTAACGGAACCCAATCCAGGAAAACACACGCGTGCACACACAATTTAGAATAATTGATGAGGGGCAATTAGAATTGACTGAAATCGATCAGCATTGTTAGGAATTGATACGGGTTCAACCCGCGACCGACACAATTTCCCAGTGATGAGAGACCTCAGCAGTCACGTAATTACCTGGGGAGGACAGAAACAGGCGCCAGGACAGCACAGCCTTCGGGCAGCACTTGGTCTTGGCCTCAATGGACCCATGTGGCCACAGAAATAATGACTCTGGGATTTCACTGGCGCAGGTTTTGCGCGCATTTCACGCAGTCTTAAACACAGCGACACAGCCTGAAGGCAACGCTGGCATTGAAATGTCGTCGCTTGTGTGATTTTAATATTCATATTAATTTGTTCACAGCCTATTGCAACCCCTGATGTTCATTTCAGACGCATCGGAAGTCCCATCTTGCAGATGACAGGATACTCTGTTCGTCCAGACGCACTCATGTAGAAGGTCTAAATGTGCCATCCTTGGTGGATATTTATATTTAGGTTAAATTCATGTTGGGTAGTATGAGATTTGGAATATTTACAGAGCAGTGTATGAAAGATAAAGGCACAGCCCTAAAATTAAAGAACGGGCTACATGAATTATGTCCAAGAATGTTGAAAACCACTCTGGTTGATTTCATTGAATACAGAATGCCAATGTTTACATATACACCATTTGTTTTGTGTTACAGTTAATACAGCATGCAGAGAGAAAGGCATGAATGTAGCTCAGTGTAATGTTGTTACTTGTACGTATTGCGTTCCGTACTCAAATAAGGGCGTTCTCGAGCCTATGCAGCCACACACTAGTGGTGTTAACAAAAATGTGTTCCTATAATCATAACCATCATCTTATTTGACCACAATCCAAAAAGCTTATTAACCTCTCGCCCTCAAAACAACAATAGGCGACAACAAGTCTCACCGCGTGTGTGCCTTTTAGTGCGTGATGATTCCGCAAAGAACAATCAATAGTAGCGGTGCAAGTGGTGTTTGTATTATGGCACTTCATGGGAAATCATCAGTGGATATCGTATTGAGAGACTGGCCCTTACTATAGGAATGTGGAATTTACGTCACTGGCTCGAGACGACGAATGGCAACAGTAGTGCTCCAAGAGCATTCGATCACAGAGGCACTTTGACTTTTGATCCCCTAATATTATATTTAGCATCGAATTGGATAATGATGGGAATAACTCTTCTTGTTATTCTTAAAATAACACAAACGGCAAGTAATGGCTGCCGAGAATTGCTACGGATGCACTAAGCATTGCATGAGCATTGATCAACATTACACTTTACCCTAATTGGCATTTTAATGGAGACAGGAGAATTAGGTTTACACTTTTCTCAACTAATGGCAAGCAACCTGTCAATAGTTTCCCTTTAAGTCACCCAATTCTATACTTACATTCCAGAAACAAGGTGATAAGTGACGTCCATGAAGATAGTCTGTTGACCTGGTTTAACACCGCGAGTACACGGGGGTTGCATTACGCGTGAAGCTAATATCCTTCCCGAACCGATTTGTCCGTATCCTTTTAAAATGTCACCACATATAAGTAGTTTGAGCGATCAGAAAGCATATTAGGTTTTTGTTTGTTGTTCACGCACATTTGAGAACAACATTTTGCCCTTGAACCACAGTGCATCCCCCGTCCATCAACTGTCAAAAGCAAGATTGAAAATATTTATCAAGCTTGGATTTGTTCGGCAAGGCAATAGCCCAGCTGACAACACGGAAGCAGGGGCGTGGTGTGCTGTCACATCTCCACCTACGAGCCTCTCTGGGCATATATGGATACCTTGTAGCATTTGTAGAGGTTTGCAGCCAGACATTTCAGACACGTTAACATCAACTTGTGTATTTAGCAAATGCTTAGACATTTTAGAGTTGTGGGCGGAACGGTGGCTAGCGCTGTCGCCTTTCTGTGTGGAGCTTGCATGTTCTCCCCATGTCCACGTGGATTTTCACCGGGCACTCCTGTCCTGTCTTCTTCTTTGCGATTCTTTGAAGCACGATGGTCAGCCTCTGGACATCGTTGTCTTTCTACCAAACACTTCGAAGCCGAGCTGAAAGACAACGATGTCCGGAAGCTGACCATCGTGCTTCGAAGAATCGCAAAGAAGAAGCTCGGCCACGTGGTGTTTGGTAGAATTCGCAGGCAATACCAAGTATTACCTGACAGGGATCGCGACGTGAACGCTTCTACCTTGACCCCCCCTGTCCTGTGATGGACTGGCATTCGTATGAAGGACCTTTAATGCGAAACAGCATCTCTGAAAATAAAGTACTAAAGTACCAAAAGGACACTTTGTAAGTTAAATGCAAAATTGATGGTTGCTCTTCAGAGCTGTTCTTTCGGGATAGCCGAATCGAGCGCTCTCCCTCGGACGTTTCGCCTCCCATGTTGAAAGCCTGATGCTTGATGCTTCCAACGTGGGAGGCGAAACGTCGCGAGAAAGAAAGGGAGATCGCTCGACACGGATATCCCGAAAGAACAGCTCTGAAGAGCAACCATCATTGTTTCACATTCACAATCGGTATTATGCTGGCACCCAGAATGGCGCCTCGGCGTGCATCTGCGTTATGCTCATCAAGCCGCCTGTCAGTGACCTTAATTAAATACAGCACTTGTCATGCCCTGTGGCAAAGTGGGAAAATTGTTTACACTCCCCGAATAAAATAAACGAAAATGCAGCATAAAGGTCAGATCTGAAATGCATGTTCAAAGGCCTGATTTTAGTTCTAATTTGGCCACTTTGGCATTTCATTACTTTAAAACTTCAGATGCGAATCTGCCACATGCATTTATGTTAACCATGCACCTCTAACAGTGCTGTGCGTGTTTGCTCCCCCTAATAATAAAATGCAATTTTAAACAGTGTAACGGTAGGAAGATAAGCAAGGATGAGTCAAGGAATGCATCGCCTCCAAGTACACGTTCAGCGAGGAGATGGAGCAATGAAATTGGCTCATGTGTGGGTGCTAGGTGGTTTATTACATCATTCCATCATGAATTGCACATGGATTGGGGAAACCTAAATCCAGCAGTAGATTCATCACAGCTGTTTGATTCATAACAGCTGATGTTAATGATTGATCACAGCTGATTGATTGATCACAACTGGCGATTTTGATACATGTTTAAATAAGGTTGCATGGGCTTATAATTGCTGTCCCTGTACAATAAAACACGTTTTTCATATAACTTAACCAATTTTCCTACTATCCATGCATCCTTTGTAAGTCACATAACTTCCCAATATCAGTGGCCTACATTTTTCTTATTATTCGAGTCTTTGCACAGATCATAAGAATGAGCCAGAAGTGTCAGCAAATTCAGGGTGACATTTCAAGTACACTTTTAGACATTGATTGCGTGAAATCACTGCCAACAGAGCAAGCAACATGTTCAGTCTGGTTTCTCTTTGAACTCCGTCTGCATCGAAACTCAATTAATTTCATTCCACAGACCAGCCACCCACATCCCAGGATGTCTGTCTCTACTGGTCTGACCAGAAACAGTCTATTATATTCTGGGAACCAATTCGCAATAGTTGCTTATTATGTGCTCCAGGAAAGGAAAAGAGAGTACTTTTAAATTTGTATTTTCTTTTGGGAGCTGCAGGTGTGTTTCTATCAGGCCCACAGTGAGGACAGGTATTTGCCTTAATAAGGTTTTGGCTGTGGTGATAGAAATAATTGTCTGGGATAGGCCTGTGGTTGTCACCTGCCGTTTGTTTTATTTTTGAGATAGCTGGCCAGAGAAATCTCTAAAGCGTTCCCACAATATGAAAAGTCCAGTTTTTTGTCAGCTGCATAATAATCCTCCAACTCGAGACATCGTATCAACATGTAGTGCTCCCCTCTCTGAATATTTCAAGACATTATTCTTCCCATAATAATACGTCGTACTTTCTGCACCTCATTATGTGGCAACCCTAGCAACCACCACTGTGAAGAATGAGGACAGAAAACGCTCAGGTAGGGAGGGTTGATCTGCCTGAAGCTAGTGGTAGAGACCAATGCCAGCTTGTTTGTCTATGGCAGTTGGCCGCACTGCAGGCTAACCCCGGGCAGGTGGTCTCCGGTGGAACAGCGACGCAGCAATGTGTGAAAATTCAGAGCAGCCTGTGGAGGCCTCCAGGAGCTCCTAGTGGCCATGGCTAGAGTGAATAGGAATGCTTCACCAAGCACAGCGACCAGGATTTCCACCTGGCCTGGTTTCCCAGGATTGTCCTCTCCGAAACCACTTTCCTGGGACATCTGTGATAGTCATTCATTCAGACTTGTAATGAAATTGAGGCACATGTGGTAGGGAGATGGATTGCAGCCTTACAAGACCAGAGTTGGTTGCTTTGGAATATAAAAGCCTTCTTTGAACACAAATATCAAATAAGCAACGCGGAAACACAAACAAGGAAAAACCCCTTATGGCACAAGGTGACCTTTTCATTTTTGTAATCGACATACCCACTCGTCCGCAAAAGTTCCTATTGCCATTAAAATCTCTAGCAACAACAAAACAAAAACACTGGCAGGCACAGGATATTACTCTATTGGCGTACGCTTCCTTATTTTAAATTGGTTTTTAAATGCAACTTTTTGCTTGTGTACAACACTCAGAACGTCAAGCAAACTCCAGTGAATGTGAGACTTGGGGGTTCCAGGTTGAGAGCATTGACGAGCTCTCACGAGTAGGCAATTGATGGCCTCACCCCGGTCACTAATTACTACAACAAAAATAGCATTACATTTGCTTTTCGCTTCATTTGGCTTGTTCGATATCGGAATGGCACCTGGAAATAATATCTCCAGGGGACTAAATGGTGTATCCCGAGTGTGAATCATGATGCTTCCAACGAGAGACGGAGATTGCTCGACACGGCTATCTCGAAAGAACAGCTCTGAAGAGCAACCACCATGAACCGAGCCATGAAGACCTACATCATTTCAAAGGTCATTACCATCCACGATTTATCCACTGCTAGATATAGGGGTGGGGGCGGCACGGTGGCGTAGTGGGTAGCGCTTCCGCCTCACAGCAAGAAGGTCCCGGGTTCGAATCTCGGCTCGGAGTGCCTTTCTGTGTGGAGTTTGCATGTTCTCCCCGTGTCCGCGTGGGTTTTCGCCGGGCACTCCGGTTTCCTCCCACCGTCCAAAGACATGCTGCCAGGTTAATTGGCGTACTGACTAAATTTCCCCAGACGCCCTGCGATGGATTGGCGTCCTATCCTTGGTGTTCCCCTGCCTTGCGCCCTGTGTCTGCCGGGATAGGCTCCGGCTCACCGCGACCCTGTATAGGATTAAGCGGTTTCTGAAAATGGATGGATGGATGGATATAGGTGTGTCCAGGCTGTAGCCATCTGTCAAAGTGTTGGCATGCAGACATTCTTTAAGGTCGTGCATGAGGGGTGATTTGATTGTTCCAACTCCACGGTGTGCATTGCCTTGGCCACGTTCCCTCACTTGGCTGCCACTCGGTCATTATTCTCGACCACCAGCCACAGTACGTATTAATGATGCGAGGGGAGTAGAGTGAGACGAGGCAGGGAAATGGAGATGTAGGAGACCACGGGGAGGGGATTAGAATATGGTGTTATATTATTATGAGGATTTACATGACGGGTTATTTCATGAGGGCCCAAAACATTATAGCTGCCTGGGGCCCAAGTGGGTCTCAGTCGGCCCTAATTAATGCAAAATACTATCGCTTTCTGTACGTCTTATGAACGATAGATACAAAGCGTAGAACGTTGTCTGTAGAGTGCTTCCTAATCATATGAGAGCACCAAATGTTGACAATGAGTTTGGCATTTTGTTTCAAAGAGCCCTTCAATGTCCTGTTATGTATTTATTAAATGCATTGTTAGTTTTAGGCACCTTTAATAACAAAAAAGTGGTGCGCTCAGTAGCCAAAATAATATGAGTGAGTGAATAAAATATCAGGATTATTTTGAAGGCTCACATTTATACAATAATCATGTAAATGCAAAGATGGACATGGATTTGGATGTTTAAAAATAACATTGGGCAAGCCAGCAAATACTTTAATAGTCAGTGTCATTGTTTTGTTCAGCCGTAATGACACATTTCAAAGAAATATGTCCAAATCCAGCCATAAAACAGTCGAACTTGACATTGTTACTCATTTTTGGCAATTAGGGTTAGTAATTTGGTTACCCGAAAGAACAGCTCTGAAGAACAACCATCAATTTGGTTTCTGTTACACAACACGCAGCGCTTTGTGACCCTCGGGTGAAAGGCGCTATATAAATTGAATTATTATTATTATTATTATCAATGTGTCCAGTCAAGAGTGCCCCCTGCTGAAATTCTTGACATCCTCCTTGTATCGTTTGTGAACATATGGCTGCACTATGCACAGCGGTTCCATGGTCTCTACATTATATTAAGGGACGCTGGATTGCAGCGGAAAATATGTAAATTAAGAGTCTGTTCAATTTGGTCAATGATTTATTATATTACCCGATTAATTGCATGCTAAATGAGCTGTGATCAAATGGGAGCCCTGTGTATAAGCTTAATATGCATAGCAGGCTGATGTGCTTTAATTAGCAAGCGTTAAAGTCATGGGCTATTGCCACTTATTCGTATCCTTTCCTGACTTGCCATAATTATATTATGTACTTTAATGGTCACCCTTTTGGAGATTTTATTTTATCACCATCGCTTTTATGTCTTATTTTTTATTACGTAAAATTCAAATGCAACTTTAAGAGGCTTTAAATGACACTAAATTATACCAAAATTAGTGATATAAAATAGACACTGCCATGGATATTAAAGGAGACAGCCCAAAAAACAGATTGAACGTCACTGTGTGGTGCCTGTGCATGTTGTATCATTTTAACCATTGGTTAGAAAAAAAATCATGAAATTGTATGTTTGTAATGAAACTCATTAATTATGCAGCTACAGTTCTCAGGTGTGCTAAGAAGCTGAAATGCACAATGTGCCATATGCACAGTAAATGGTAAATGTATATTACAACCACGGAGCCTGTGCCAAGGTCAAAGAGACTGTGTAGGTGCCCTTAATACGCATATTGGCATGCGCACAAACAGGGCCCCTTGAATTGTCGACCACATACAGTACACGTGTGTTTTATGCAGTATGTACACGAGTGAACGTGGCTAAAAGGATGGGTTGATTAAGCATATGGAAAGTTAGAATACGTGTTCTGGTGTCACGATTGCAAACTAGGGATTGATGTAGGTTTTCACGGCTCGATTCATGATGGTTGCTCTTCAGAGCTGTTCTTTCGGGACAGCCGTGCCGAGCGATCTCCCTCTCTCCCTCGCGACGTTTCACCTCCCACGCCTGATGATGCTTCCATAAGGAATTGCCGGGCTGTACCTTTACCGTTTATCAAGACCGTAATATCAGGGATTCGTACCGTCATTTCGGAGGAATGGGAGCTCGAATTATGTTTGCGCCAGCAACCTTCGGGAAACATTTATGTTTATAGAGCTGGGAGGCAGAATTGTAAAATGCTAGCTGACGGATACATTGATGTGGAATATACCACCAGCGTTTGAACATTGACTGCATTCCAGAGATGACTCTGTCAATGAAGTGTCTATTAGTTGTTGTTTTTTCTGTCGTTGTGCAGCGCGTTGTGACCCTCGGGTGAAAGGCGCTCCATAAAATGCTATTATTATTATAAACAAAATCCTTGTATCGCCAATTCACAGTGCATTCCTGCATGCGTGTACGGTATATAGAGAATGTGCTGCAGTGTTAATGCCCCTATTTCACGAGGAAACCCGTTCATCCTTGGAATATCCCACATCTATTCAAATGCAACATCTTTATTTTCCGGGCAAGCGGTTTAATCAACACGATGGGAGGGAGAGCTGGCGGGGTTCGGTGCTTGTGAGATACATGCCGTGGGCTGTGTAACCTCATGCGAGGATTGCTGTAGTCCTGTCGAGGCGGCAACCTCAGAGGTGTTTAGATAGACCTGCAAGACTGTGGCGGGAACGTGGCACTTTTCCAAAGGCTACCCATCATTCCCTATGTAATGCAATAGCAAAACGCCTGCAGTATTACAATATGTGAGGGGGGGAGGGGGGTGGTTTATAAAGCATTTTAGGAAAACTTTAAAACCATCAATCACGTTGCCAGGCAGCGACTCTCAAAAGAGGCAGAGAGTTACAGCAGATGCCTTGAAAGTGCTCCAATGACGCACGGTGCCAATGTCTTTTTTGCAGACACAAAATACACAATATGTACTGCACTGTAAATGCTGCAAGCCCTATGCACATACGAATGGCACATATAGGCTGAACCAGTCTGCGCAGTACAAGCCAGTAACATACCATGCATGTACAGTGTGGCGAAGTATGGTCAAATAATCCACATGAACCGTATGGGAGGGGAAAGCCCTCATCCACCAGAGGTTTGACAGTTGGGCTGTAAGGACACTATGTAATAATAACAATATTAGCGCGGTGAGTAGCGCTTCCGCCTCACAGCAAGAAGTCCCAGGTTCGTATCCCGGCTCGGGGGCCTTTCTGTGTGGAGTTTGCATGTTCTCCCCGTAGGTCCGCGTGGGTATACGCTGGGCACTCCGGTTTCCTCCCACAGTCCAAAGACATGCTGCATAGGCTAACTGGTCTGCGGATTAAAAATTGCCCTCGGTGCCCTGTGATGGACTGGTGCCTCATCCTAAATATCGCCCTGCCTTACCCTCTGTCTCTGCCAGGATAGGCTCCGGCTCACCGCAACCCTGTACAGGATTAAGCGGTTTCTGACGATGAATGATAAGAGGACTGCTCCCACCCCCTCTGCTGATGAGGATAATACGACTATGTATCCAGGAAAAAAAACCTTGGCTCTCCAGATTGTTTTGTACAGATCAATTCAAGAGTACCTCACCATTATCCTTTGTATGCCACTGATAACAGGTTGTTGTATTTAATGTCTGTTCGTTACCCCTTCCTATAATTCATATGAATCATGGAATTAGAATAAAATTCGGATGGCTCTGCAGATATCAAAAGTTATAGCATCCCCGAAAAATAAGAAAAGTGTCACTCTAGAAACTGCAAGACATTTGAGCGACCCATGCAGTCAAAACTGACATGAAGAAAGATGCAACTCCATCTATCCATTGTCAGAAACCACTTAATCCTGTACAGGGTCGCGGTGAGCCAGAGCCTATCCCGGCAGACGCAGGGCGCAAGGCAGGAATATGCCCAGGATGGGACGCCAGGCCATCACAGGGCATCGAGGGCAATTTAGTCCGCAGGCCAATTAACCTATGCAGCAGCATGTCTGTACTGTGGAAGGAAACCGGAGTGCCCAGCAAAAACCAACGCGGACAACGGGAGAACATGCAAACTCCACACAGAAAGGCACCCGAGCCGGGATTCGAACCTGGGTGTTCTTGCTGTGAGGCGGCAGCCCTACTGACCGCGCCACTGTAAATATTCAACTCGAGTACAAAAAATGGAATCCCTTGCTAACCAGTGGTGGGGCTAGGCTAAGCAAATTAAGAACATGTTTAGGCCTCAAATAGATCAAGGTGTCATGGATTAAGAGATTAGTTCAAATTCTAATTTTAATAATAATAATAATAGCATTTTATAGAGCGCCTTTCACCCGAGGGTCACAAAGCGCTGCACAACGACATGAAATATACAATTCTAATTTAATCTGAAAAAAAGTTGTCTTGTCCAGCCGTTTTCCCATCTCACTACAGCTATTTACATTTGTCTCTGTAAATAACATCCGTCTAAAATCTACATCGCCTGTCATCTCACTCGGATTTTAGAGATCAAAGAGGAGAGGGAGAGGGCAGCGGAATATCTCTGCTTAGGGCCTACAATGGGGTCACACTTTCATTTGTGATAATCACAATAAAGTACCAACATCACACTAAGAGAAGTAATGACCCGACCAGTGTCGTATATTTATTTCAGGTGAGAGCAGTAATTTTGCCCGTGACTTTGGTTGGCTAGGAGCGATAACGAGCCAATCAAATATTTCATTATTTACTACAACAGATGTGTTCAGTATAGCTAATTTAACATAACGCATTATGTTCCTTGAAGAGTGACAATAATGCCCACACCTGGTGCGGGGAATTGGAAAACCGCAAAGCAGATAAATCTCTTAGCCTCACTCTGATTATTACGATACCGCATCTCCCGCCAGAATGGATTACACCGGTACAATATACATCTGTTCCAAGACTTTTGAGAGAAACACCCACATTTATTGGCTCCGACTTAAATAGCTAACCAGCAATTTGGCCAGCAACTCAATAGTGAAACTTAGTGAAGAACACGCTGTTGGGCGTGTGGTAACAGCATTCGAGCCAGTGGCTTGTGTGCAAAAGATACAAGATCCCTGAACTGATGCAGTTATTGTACAATACTTTCAAAGCCGCTCACTTTAGTGTCGGGAACCCTCATGCCCCATTTCTCCACTGTTGGGTGCCCGTAAATGTCAGACAATGACAAGAACGCGAGGCTAGTCGTCTTATCTGCGCGTACTTGCTCAGTGTTGTCTTCCCATCAATGCGTTGCACCTCGGTTTCATCTCGTAATGTCAGTGCGCATCACCACTGTGCCCCATATCCGTTTACTGCATTTATCGATTTTCACATTTCCTGGCATTCCCATACCATTTGCCTTGTCGCCTTCATCTCACTCGTTACTTCCCACTGCCACCATTTTCCTTAAGTTCTTGCCCTGGTTACTGCCCATCAATATCCTGACACCCAGTCTCGGTTTCCAGTCACAGCTTCCTGTTATGTGGATTGCTGCGGGTCTGTCCACAACACAACAAATTAACGTGTAATTTTGTACTTTGTATTGATGTAGGTTTTCACGGCTCGATTCATAATGGTTGCTCTTTCGGGAAAGCCGTGTCAAGCAACCTCATCTCTCCGTCGCGACGTTTCGCCTCGCGACGTTCCGCCTCCCACGTTGGGAGGCGAAACGTCGGAAGGGAGCTGGAGATCGCTCAACACGGCTATCCCGAAAGAACAACTCTGAAGGGCAACCATCACGTTTGTACTTTTTAAATGTTATGAGTCACGCATGGAAAAGTATTGAGTATGGAGAAAATGAAAGTGGAATGACATGCTTTTGTAAACGTATTAACACGCAGTAATTTACAAAGCCAGTCCTTGTGCTTTTAAATGCCCAAATTTATTGTGTTAACATTTTACTTTTGTTATAATTATAGCGTTTGATCTAGATCTGTGCCTTGTTATTGTCCCCCCCCGACCCCCAGCTTAGATTAACTTGTAAATATTAAAAGTGTTAGCATTTTGTGTAAGGTTTTTTTATCCTAGTATTTTTAATCCCTTGTTGTTGTGTTCCAGTCCACGTATATGCCAACACCGGGGTCTGAGAGAAACGGAATTTCGATCCTCTATATGTCCTGTACATATGGCAGAATTGACAATAACGTTGAAATGAAAATGAAATGTAAAATGCTGAATTAGAGGTATAGACTGACTACGAGAATCATTTGAAATTCAGTGAAACCCTTGCTCAGTTGGAATTAAAAAAAATCATTATTAATCCCATCAGTCCATCAAGGCCTCCCCACACCATGTCAGTCATAGGGGTATGTTTTTCCACAATTCACACTCGTGTGTGTGGGTTGGCACAGCGGGCGGGTGTGGGGAGGACTGGATCTCATAGCACTCGACACTGATGTTAGCCATGGGCGGCAATTGAACTGATCGGGCGGCCGGGTTCATAGCGCAATGCGCTAACCACTGTGCCACTAAATTGAAGATACGTATGAACAGCACGAAGTATTTTGAAAAAACCCATGACTGAGATTTTCCATGGAGGCCTGCATCCACTGATGGACTCATACTGTGTGTAATCCATGTATCTACTCAGATTAATTTTATTTTGCTTTATCATTGCGGTCCCGCAGGTCACTTCAAAATGAGGCGATATTGGTGTTTTGAGTTCTCGCCTGGTTAGACAAGTTTAAAAGTAAAGCTTGAAACGTGTATCTATCCATAAAACGCATATAACCGTGCACACCACACATGGTGCTGCGCGTGTTGTTTCTTCACATCCCAGCTATTGCATGCTTGTTTATTCATTTACATATCGCCGCAGAGGCTGAGAGCCTGGAGGGAGAATCGGTGGCGCTGAATAAAGTAATGCACTTAATTTATATCGCGTAGGCATCTCAAGATGCTTTATAAAGAGGGCATATGAAAGGGTAGACAGACTCATGGCTCACATTTTTGCACGTAAATAATTCCCTCTATCGCTCGAAGAAAGTTGTATGTGAAAAGCACAACCCAGCAATAAGGCAGGGGAAGTCGGGGAAAGTCGTTTCGCCATTGACAGTTCCGTGTAATCCGCAGTCTGGGCAAATTGATCCCGTGTGGATTTCGCAAACACCGGTCGCTCATCCGCGCACAGTCACAGAGCTAGAGGGGATTGTGAGATTACATCGGAGATCCGTGTTAGATTATATCAGAGATCTTTAAACCCTCAGGCCAATGGCATGCCCATCCATGCAACTCTTAAGCCCTACATTGGCAATTGCCACGTTCATCCGTGAGCCCTCAAGCACTTGGTGTGGTGGCAATGCCACCTCGTGGTGCCTTGAATTAATGCACGATAGCTCCAGGCCGAGCACGGATTGTGTGAATACATTTCCATCTCTCGAGTAGAACTCTTATAATCTGGAATAATGTGGGTGACGATCATCACGGACCCTATTTTCCGTGATGTGATCCGCAAATTTACTCCACTTCCATGAGGGGAGGAAATCACGCATAATAGGGCACAGATTTGAGTTTTTGCAGACTCCACAACTCGCGAGGATAAGGAATTGTGCGATGGTTTATAGTGCTTACGTGTCCCTACGTGCATTATTTGTAAAACGCCACTTTAAGCGAAGGCTCCTGCACTGTAGCGATAACGCCAGCGTTCAGTTATAGTACAACTATAACGAGTGCATTGGGTCATTCTGATGGGTAAAGAACGGATATCGCGATGTCTGCAAGCTCACTTGGTATTTTCTGCGTCAGGTCGTCTCCGTGGAGCAGCTGGAGTTGCCACCTCCGAGACAAGAAAACGGGACATCATAATGTAGAAGAAGTAGTGCCTTGCGCTTTGGCTTTCAATTTTGAATTAATTTTGAATCCAAGGTATTTGTATTCATCTACTTGGTCAATATGTTGGTTGTCTAGTGTACATAACTTAAGCAGAGATGTTGTCTTATTTGGTGAGAAAAACATAAATTTAGTTTTATTGGCATTAAGGATGAGTTTAAGGGAAAGAAATTGGTTTTGTAGGATATTGAAGTCACCTTGTAATTTCCGAATTACATCTTCTGGGGATCTCATACATTCTGATATTAACATTTTTGCAGATGACACTGCATTGTTAGTGACTTGAAATTGAGAGAGGTGCCCAGGTCATTGATTAACAAAGAGAACAGTAATGGACCAAGAGTGGAAGCTTGTGGCACACCTTTAGTAAGTTAGATTTTGTCAGACATCAGGTTATCAACAGAAACAGCTTGGTTGCGCGCAGAGAGGTAACTGCTGCACAGATTAATTGGCCTGCTGACTAAATTGCGCCTGGTGCCCTTGAATGGACTGGCGTCCCATCGTGGGTATGTCCCTGCATTGCGCCCTGTGTCTGCCGGGATAGGGTCCGGCTCACCCTAACCCTGTACAGGATTAAACGATTTCTGACAATGAGATTAGATTATACCTTGGGGGCAAACAGAACACCATCGTGAAGACTCAGGGGAAGTGGAAAAACCCTGACTCTTACAGGACTCGGTCCGTGGAAACTTAGATTCTCGAGGACCGCTGACTCCCCAACAAGGAGGACGAACCTGGCTAAATCGAGTCTGGTGGCAACCCTGGGAGCAGCACTTCCCGCCAACACGAATGGATAACTATTTTGGATTTCCACTTAAGCAACGCAGTATTTGTAAAATGTGTAGAGCAACTAATAGTTTGGTTAACAGCAAACATTATTTTCTCAGAATAAGAAAAATGCGGGTTAGTCCATATGTCCGCGGCGGGGTAAATTGTCTTCTGCCACTACAATGCCCAGCCTGGGGCACTAGGTGGCCCTGTGTCGAGAGTCACGAACGTGGGCTCACTTCCCCAAGTTTAAATTACAAGGTGCTTTTTAATGGTCAAAAATAATGTACAGTACTTTGAACTATTGGATTATAAGAATTTTAGAGTATTTGCCGATTGGCTGGTCGTGCCACGTGACAACTCAGCAGAGGGTCTGGCCAATCAGCTGCCGGCTGTTCTCTCGGCTCGGAGAAACACAACACTGGGCGAGAGATACTCATAGAGATACGTAGAGACTCACAGAGATAAACAGAGACATAGGGACACACATAGACTCATAGAGATACATAGACACATAGAGACTCATAGATATGCATAGAATCATGGAGACGCATTGAGATACACAGAGACTCATATAGCTACATAGAGACTCAGCGATACACGGAGACTCATAGTGATACACAGAGACTCTCGCCATCTAGCGGCCAGTATCAAAAATAAAAGCTTCAACAAAGTAGATCTCCCTTCTGTGAGCTATTACACTTTCCATACCGTGCCCTGGTATTTTTTGTACGCAATCCTTGTTACATTGTTACCGCAAATTCCCAAGGAAGCCACTGTGTACAGAACGGCGCAATGGTGTGACTCAACTGGGCGAGGCACGGCACGTGACCTGGTCACTTCCTTGGCCACACCGTTGCACAACCCCATTATTAACAATCTCCGCACAATGAGTGCCGAACTTCAGAAACCTCACACTTTGTATTATTGTACATGTCCGAAAAAAAACTCCCAGCATTGATTCCAGCTCAGCCTCCATCCACGAGTCAAACCCCTACGCCAGGATTTCTCTACCCAATACGACACAGCGTCTCGTATCGTATCTTTCGTTGTTGACATGCCCTTGTGCGGCGCGTTGTGACCCTCGGGTGAAAGGCGCTACATAACACGCTATAATTATACAGCGTCTCTCCAAATCATGTGAGACCAGGCTATAAAAAAAAGGCGTCACTGGTGTGGGCCAATCAGTTTCAAGGACTATGCATACATGATCAAAGCATTTTTGTTTCCATGTTTGCCCACAAGCATGTGTGGGGGGTTTTTTGTTGTTGTTTTGAAAGGTGTCTCTTTGGTGCCTTAAGATATTATTGAAGACACGGTGCCCTGTGCTGGACTGACGTCGCCTGGTGACGAGGTTTCCTGACAGAGCGTGACGTGGCGGCACGGAAACCCGGAAACCGTGCCTGGCACAAGCTGTCCACAGACATGGCTGCGAGTGGCTTGAGCAGCGTGCTGGAGGACGAGCTCTCCTGCTCCATCTGCCTGCAGATCTACACGGATCCCGTGCTGCTGGGCTGCCAGCACACCTACTGCAAGGAGTGCCTCCTCAAGACGTGGCAGGACGGCTCCTGCACCTGCCCCGAGTGCCGCAAAGTGTTCCACTTCCGGACGAGGGAAGACATGCAGCTGAAGCTGGCGAAGAATTTCAAGTTGGCCAGCATTGTGGACAAGCTGTCCTCCCTCGACGTCGAGGGACAGAAGCCGCTGGCGGACGGCAGCCAGGCCACCGCAGCGCAGAGAAGCGCCGGCGAGCCCTGTTGTGATTTCTGCTGCGGCCCGGAGACTCGGCCCGCGATGCAGACCTGCCGCACCTGCGACGTATCGTTGTGCGAAGAGCACTTGAAGGCCCACTCCGTCAACACGCAACTCGGACGGCACGTCCTCGTCAGCCTCACGAAGACAAACACCCGCAAGTGCACGGAGCACGGCCACCCGATCACTCTGTTCTGCCTGCAGGATCGCACGCCTGTGTGCGCCCAGTGCCAGCTACAAACCCACCGAGGGCACCGCGTCTCATCGATCGACGAGGCGGCCACTCAGGGAAAGGCAGAACTTTTGAGTCAGATTGAATGTCTTACGTCGAGCAAGACACCCGTGCACAGAAAACTGGAGATCTTGAGAAAAACCGAGGAAAATGTAAACAGAACGTCGTTGGCGTTTTACGCTTCCGTGGATGCGGCGTTTGACATGGCGGTGGCAAGCCTCCGAGAAGAGAAGGAGGCCGTCAAGCAGAGTGCGGGAGCGGAGGAGATTGCCGTCCTCAACAAAATCCGCACTCAGATCGTGGCGCAGGAGAAGAACATGGGGACGGCGGAGGCGGTCAGCAAGGAGGGCCGCGACCTGCTTAGAGACTCGGACGCTTTCCACTTCCTGCAGGTGAAGGGTGACATCGAGAAAAAGATAACGGCAGCCATGAAGAACCCACAAAACGAAAACATTGTGACCAAGAGCCTGTACTCCTCTCTGCGTGACGTGGTTGAGCACCTGCCTCCTCGGATCTTTAATTGGAAGCAGGAAAACACGATGCTGAAACATTTCAGGAGCCCGATCGTGGATGAGGACACAATCCACTATCAACTGGAAGTGGACAACGGTGGCACAGAGTTGTGTCTCGTCCAACCGCTGAAACGGCGGTGTGATGTGATGGATAACGACGACTCGTTCTCCTTCTGGCGTCAGGCCCTGTGCGAAGAGAGCTACGACTGCGGGCTGCACTACTGGGAGGTGGACGTGAGCGAGTCGGGGGATTGGAGTGTGGGCGTCTGCTACGAGTCGATGGTCAGAAAGGGGAAGAGTCCCCGTGCGGCGCTTGGCAGAAACTCTGACTCGTGGTGCCTGGATTTCACGAACGACGACGACGACGACGACCTGGCGGTCTTTCACGATGGAGAGGAAACCACCATCAACATCATTGGGAACGGCTGCCACATCCACAGAGTGGGTGTGCTCTTGGATTGGGATCAGCAACGCATCTCGTTCTACGATGTTTCGCCAGCGCGGGTCCATTTACACACCTTCCAGGCACAAATCGACGCACCACTCCTGCCCGCGTTCAGAGTTGCGGAGGGCACAGTCACCATTTGTACAAGTCCGCTCGTCTGTCCCCTTATGCTAGGGTGACATGGCCGCGCGGTCGTGTGTTGGAGCCCGTATGGTTAGTACGGACAAAGATTCCCCGTATAGCCTTAACACACTGTACGGGCAGTCACCAACTTACCAACACTCGAACGTACAAATAAGCTCCCATAAGATATCATTAATTGCAGTATACACCTACTTCAGTACGTGTACACCATTCTTCATGCAGTATACAGTGTAACATTAAATATTGTGTGTTGACTTTAGAGTTTATAAACTAAACATACATAACTACAACACTACAAATAATGTCCAAATCCTGAAAGCATCGATTTCATTACTGCTTCGTATCTAAACTTGTACAACATTAATTACTGTATTCTGTTCCGTCTTGTGAACAAATCAACTTACAAACGAAACTCGGGAATGGTATATGTTCGTAACCTGAGGACTGCCTGTACTGCAAGTGTACGAACCTTGAATACTACCCACCATCTGTTCCGCAGTGGATGTTAAAGATCTCATGGCATTACAGGTACTCCTCGCAAAAAAATAATTTACATTTCTTGAGCGCGTTTTACCCGAGGGTCACAAGGTGCGGACAAGGCTAAATATATCTCCCTGTCGCTCACCCTCCCTCCCCGTCTCCCTCCGTGTTTGTCTTAAAGGAAGTGACGACCATCTTAGGGGACGCTGGCAGATTTTCCCGCCATTAAGATTGCCAGTTTCACGACCTTTCAGTATATTCGAAGAAGCCTTAATCATTTCTTTTTTCATAGTGAGGCTCTGTTTATGAATTTAGGTCAGGTGAAAAAATGTGTGTAAGTGAAGTGCACCCGTCGATATGTTGGAGCAAACGAACGAGCACATGCAATCACTTACCTCAAAAGATGGCACCGACGTTTTGCTGAGATTCCACTCGGCATCATCAGGGGGATTCGGAAAGGCGGAACACGGCCCGTTCTTGTCGCGGCCCTTGTGCAGCGCTTTGTGACCCTCGGGTGAAAGGCGCTATATTAAACGCTATTATTATTATATGGTCTCGTGGGGGAGTGGTCCCACATGGTGGCGGGAGAGGAGGGGGTGGTTTTTTTGGTTGTTTTTTTTTCTTTCGTTGTTGATAATCCATCCTCTTCGCGGCCCTTGTGCGGCGCTTTGTGACCCTCGGGTGAAGGGCGCTATATAAAATGATATTATCCCGGTTCGAGTGCCTTTCTGTGTGGAGTTTGTAGGTTATCCCCGTGTCCGTGTGGGTTTTCGCTGGGCACTCCGGTTTCCTCGCACAGTCCAAAGACATGCTGCATAGGTTAATTGGCCTGCGCACGTTTCGCCTCCCACGTTGGAAGCATTATCAGGCGTTCCAACATGGGATGCGAAACGTCGCAAGGGAGAGAGGGAGGTCGCTCGCCACCGTTATCCCGACAGAACAGCTCTGAAGAGCAACCATCATGAATCGAGCAATGACAACCTACATCAGTGTATTCAGCTGTTCCATTTTGATTGCAATTGTCAATGTTTATTATCCTTGTCGTAGGTGTTATGATTTACACTTATTTATTTAGGTACATTTTTTTCTAGGTTTTGCAAGCACGATTATTTAATCATTTAGTCCACGGACCGCCTCAGTAATTGGTCTGGGTAAACTTAGTGCTGTGCAGCAGAGACTGCACTGGGACTCGTTGGTGCTGACCCCAGCGACCCTGGCACGCTTTGGTGAAGGGCCGTGGCACCACACAAGACCGCAGACCACCCTGGGACTCATTTGCGATAGCGAGACTGGAAACACAGGAGCCCTGAACTCCCGAACGGGTGTTCGGGTCAAAGGCCGAAAAGTACGAGAAGCTTCTGGCAAAAAAGCTTTTACAGACATGCGTCTCACTATTACCCACTCCTCAAGACCACAGCACTTGTGGGAAGCAGTAATCATCCCGCAAATTAATTCTGTTGTCCGTGTATGATGATGTCGCAAGGAGGCTCAGAAGTTCGACAACGGGCAGAATAATCCATCCATCCAGCCATTGTCAGAACCCGCTTAATCCTGTACAGGGTCGCGGTGAGCCAAAGCCTATCCCGGCAGACAGAGGGCGCAAGGCAGGGCTATACCCAGGATAGGACGCCAGTCCATCACAGGGCACCGGGAGCAATTTACTCCACAGGCCAATAAACCTATGCAGCAGCATGTCTCTGGACTGTGGGAGGAAACCTAGTGGACACGGGGAGAACATGCAAACGCCACACGGAAAGGCACCCGAGCCGGGATTCGAACCCGGGTTTTCTTGCCGTGAGGCGGCAGGGCTACTCACCGCGCCACCGTGCCTCCCACGATCAGAATAAGATGCTATCTATCCACGGCTGAACATCGGTTCCATTGTGGCGTACAGCCGCAAAGTCTCTAGCCGGCAATGGATCCGGACTAAGCACCCTAAAACATACCCCCGACACCCCCCAAACATCGACCTCCCCCCCAAACACCCCCTCCAATCCGACCACACCGCCCCCCACGCAGCACAGACGACAATGATGATGATGATGATGGGCGTTTATGTGCAGTGAGGAGCGATGTCTATAATTGTGCATTTGTTGATCCACCCGTTCTTTTTCACACTATCTCAACGTGATTCACAGCCGGCGTCAACTCCACGTGCATCTCGGTGCACTTCTCAGCTTGTGTCCCACGTTCTTTGTCAGCGTCCATGTTTCTGACTCGGTAGGGAACAATCACTAAATCAAAACTTTCAAATGGACCTGTTGCTTTCGCCTCATCAAATGTCGCTTTCCAAAACCACTCCAACTTACTTTTTCACGGCTCTTAAATGGTTTTGATCATAGTCTGCCTTCTATCCTAGACATGTTCGGCTGTGTTTTCAAATTGTGTGCTTCTGAAGGACGTCTCTATTTTTTTAAATTAAACTTCTTGCAATCAACTTTAGTTTTTCTTTGTTCTGTATCCTTCAGTATTACATTCTTACAAGTCCTGCATTTGAATCCAATTGGACGTTAAATAACTATGATGGCTGAATCTTTACCCATTAATATTCATCCATTTATTTTTCCAGTCCAATTTCCCGAAATTATCTTCTATGAGAATTGCTCTTAAGAGCAAATGTCATACATCGAGCCGTGAAAACATACATCAATACATTGTCTTGTATTGTCAATTTACATGGCCTTGTTGAGATATGTGCTTTGTATAGAGACAGTGTGTCCCAATTATTGTCATAAAAAGCATCACACTGGGAGTCTAAATTGTTAGACTCTGATCAGGAAGCTGTAATTATCACAGTGGCAATTATTGGATAAATTTTTTTTTATTAATATCAATCATGCTGTATTTACAAAAATAATATAACACGTAAGGTTGTATATATAGATACTGAGCCCTTAGGTAAGTGGTCTCCGACCTTTTAAAACACAAGATCACTTTCAGAATCGATTCTGCATCTTTTATATTTTGGGTCGATTCCAGAACCGGTTCCAGAATCAATTCCCGGATCAATTCCTCCTTTAATGCACGTCTACGCTGCGTGGTGTCGCGACTGCACGTCCGACTAATTACAATTAAGCCCACACCGGCTACATGAACATCGATTGTTCTAGATTCTGGGACTGAACTGGTCAATCGTGATCGACTGGTTAGAGACTGCTTAGGTGCTGCAATCTGGTCACGTGGTCAGCAGTCAGGGCTGCCAGACTTAGCTGGAGATAAATATATCGTTTTACAAGAGTAGGTATAGGGTGGCACGGTGGCACAGTGAGTAGCGCTGTCGCCTCATAGCAGGAAGGCCCCGGGTTCGAATCCCGGCTCGGGTGCCTTTCTGTGTGGAGTTTGCGTGTTCGACCCGTGTCTACATGAGTTTTTGCCGGGCACTCCGGTTTCCTACCACAGTCCAAAGACATGCTGCTGCACAGGTTAATTGGCCTGCGGACTAAATTACCCCCATTGCCCTGTGATGGACTGACGTCCCATCCTGGGTATAGCCCTGCCTTGCGCCCTTTGTCTGCCGGGACAGGCTCCGACTCACCGCGACCCTCTACACATGATTAAGCGGTTTCTGACAATGAGATGAGAGAGATTCATGGTGGTTGCTCTCACTATCTCCCTAGCGACGTTTCGTCTCCATCGTGGGAGGCAAAATGTCGCGAGGGACAGAGGGAGGTCGCTCGACACGGCTTTCCCAAAAGAACAGCTCTGAAGAGCAACCATAGTCCTTAGAATCAGAAAAACACTCAACTGCGATGCAATACAGTATGATAAATTACTGGAGGCGTCTAATACACTTGTTGTTATCTCATGGGACCCATGCCTTGTTGCACGACGCCGTGGAAGTTGCCTGGCCGCATCTATCGCACCAAGCTCCACATCTTCTTGGCAAATCATCTATAAACTTACCAGGGGGCGGCGGCAGGCAGTCCAGGAATGTCAAGCTTTCTAAACATGAGCCTAACATTATTAATAATAATAATATTGATTTTACATTTATAACGCGCACATATTCATTCAATGTCAAAAGGCATTAATTCGACGAGAGAACGACTCAGAGGCGCGAGGAAAGCGCAGAGAGGCGGAGGAGGCAGCCAGGCGGTTTGCCGGCGCCATATTGCCACACACCGCTTCCTCTATATTATGATGTTAGAACAACATTCCATGCATTTTCTCCTTTACATATTAATAAAATACAAATGTTTGGGGTCACAAGATGTGGATAGTTGACCGCACGCATTGCCCCTTGGTTTTGTAACTGGCAATCATGCGCTTCCTTCACTATGCTTGCGAAACGCGGACCGGCTTACAAGACACCCGGGCTGCTTTGGAAACATTCACGCTGGCCTGCCAATGACCCCCACCCTTGATTTCATCAGGCTGCATTGTGTGAGCTCACAGATACATAAAAGACCGAATAAGAAAATGTGGACTAAATTAACACTGTGCCGTTTTAATGGCTGAATAAAATGCACAGACTAAGACTTGAACACAAATCCACAGGTTCTCGTTGACTAGACTAACACTGTTTCTGGGTCTTGTCCTTTGACCTCCCGGTAAGTCTTCAGCAAAATCACATGGCCTCAGAGTGCACCTAGCCTGGCACAAAGTGCTTGCGTGTCATCGCCACCAATTAGTGGCAAGTGGCGTATTTTAACACGTTCGTTTCCGCAGCCTATAGAATTATACATGATACTGTAGTCAGTGTTGTGTATTTTAGCATAACTGAAAATGTCCATTATACGTAGGAACTGTGTTTTATTATACGTACGGGATATCATTCATTCATTTTTTTCATTCATTCATTTTCAGAAACCGCTTAATCCTGTACAGGGTCGCGGTGAGCCGGAGCCTATCCCGGCAGACATAGGGCGCAAGGCATGGCCATACCAAGGACGGGACGCCAGTCCATCACAGTAAAGGGATATCCTTTATCAAAAGTATGTAAGAAATAAGGCTGATGTATAGGCTGAGCAAAAACAAAACCAAGACCCTCTTAAGGGAATATCTGGGCTGCTTGCTGCAATGCTTCCTCGGGAAGTGTGGGAGGTGACACGAACGTTGATATCCACGTGTTTTACTGCATTGAGTATACACTTAGATGTTATGTGCTGCGTTTCATCAATCTTCAATTTGCAGGCTCCCCAATTCTGAGGTGCAAATAACCGGGAGATATCATGGGAAGAATACCTTACAATACCGTCAGAGGGTAGGGTCACGGGTACATGTGTTGTCTTGAGTCGTGTATAATTCATGCCAGACTTTTCATTTCCTTGGAAGACTCACGGATTTCCAGGACAGATACAGATGGCAACCCAAGCAGTATGATCTGTAGATAAATCATACATTTAATACAAAATTGACCTGAAATAGGTTTTCACGGCTCGATGTATGTAATAATAATAAGATAGAGTGCTTTTCACCCAAGGGTCACAAAGCGCTGCACAGGGCTGCGGAGAGAACGACATGTCAACAACGACCATGAACGATAAATCAGCATCATTAGGCATCCGACTTGGGAGGGAACAGGAACACTCGCCACGGATTTCCCAAAAGAACAGCTATGGAGAGGAATTCTCACAAAATTGACCCATGTGGTATTTACAAATCACGCATTGAGCACCAGACACGGACTTTGGCTTAGCCTGGCTTGATCAATTCAAGGGAACCAATAACAACTACAAGACAGTATTGCACTTGTGTGTTTAAATGTGTCGTCAACCACACATTGATCTAAGAACACAGGAACGTAGCCAAACCACCAAAACAAACACGAGGTGAATTTCAATTCCATTTATCTGGAAGAAAATATGATAGTGAATGCGAAAAGTAAAAGATACCGTGAGCTGCATTCTGCAATTACCTCTGTTGCCCCTGCCTAGTGTGGAAATGAAGCAAAATAATTACGAATTACAGTATAAATCCCTTTGGAGCCACTCTGAATTATGAGTTATCATAAACCATTATTAGGCCGGTGATTTCCAGAATGTATTCCTGATAATAATTGTCAAGAACCAAAAGTCCACAGCCTTAATTATCATTGCCACAATTAGTATGGTCCCATATTTATGGTTTATAATGGAGAAAATCTATTTTAAGAAAATCGTGAGACTGCAAGCAGTGACTCAGCGTCATCAAAATCAGCATCAATTTTCTGTCTGCTGCTGAGAGGGCCCATGTAATGATGCCTCTGCAAAGCAATGACATCAGCACGATTGTTAAGTACATTTCATAGCATTTTTTTTGCAGTCGTTGTGTAATGTTTAGCACCCTGGACGTACTTCCATAGGCTGCCAATTCGATCTCCTGGCACGGGAGGTGAAAAAATATTATCAAGTTTCTTGAATTCCCACTGCCACTATACATCCAGCAGTATAAATGGGTATACGACAGCTAGTCGATTGGCAGGTTATGTCTGGTGAGGTAATGTGTGAAAACTCCCACTTCTTTCAAGACCTTTAACACCGTGGAGGGGGTCAAGGTAGAAGCGTTCACGTCGCGATCCCTGTCAGGT
>JAZEWU010000002.1:3403132-3426812 GCA_036362915.1 Geotria australis
TCCATCCATTTTCAGAAACCGCTTAATCCTCTACAGGGTCGCGGTGAGCCGGACCCTATCCCGGGAGTCACAGGGCGCAAGGCAAGGCTATACCCATGATGGGACGCCAGTCCATCACAGGGCACAGCTACATTTCACTCAAGCCAAATAATGGAAGGCGCTTTGAGTTGTGTGTTAAGGGACAGTCTTGTCTTTATATATATTAAAAAAAAATCCATAGTGAATACATGCACAGCCATGTGAATCAAAAGGGTGAAACGTTTCAAGAATGACATTTCCTGGATTTAAACTTGCCACATTTGTAAGATAGTGAAATGAAGGTTTGAAAGCACTTAAAGCGTATTCGATTGAGTGCAATTCAATCCAAATGCTTGCAGATTGCTGTTAAATATAAATAACCAATTTCACGTAAATCTAACATGTATAAACAATGCAAAAGATGGGTACACCTACCAACACCCCCTTCACTTATTTATTTATTTTCAAAAGCAACGTTTAAGTAAATTCAAGATTGCTGTGATACATTTTAATGGCCTGGAATTGATGTGCGATCAATTCCAACCGAGATTAGAACTGAAGGGAGAATAATATTTAACAATGTATTGTTAAACCTACAACAATTGAATGTACATATAAGGCACACACAACACATTAAGAGCGCAGTGCAGTTTATTTCCACACTGTTGGAGTCATACAAACACTGAAAATGTTACATTAGACATGTTTTGTACTGTAGGTGGGCCATTTTTTCACAAGATTTTAAAAAAGTTTTACAAGGGGTGTTTTTTTTCCTTTATTTTGTATTTCAAAAAGCCTAACAAAATGCTTTTCAATGTGATCACATACAGGAAAAGCGATTTATATGTACAGTACAGTAAAACAGCTATGCATCTTTAAATCATTATTACCACGCAGAAATCATAACAGTCACACTGGACAGACCTGCATCTAACAGTAATGGCATATCAAACTTCACACCACTTTACCGCCTGTACACTTAATAGTTATTAACCTCTTCACTGGCTTTCAATGGTTGATACACCAGACAAACCCAACTGTACATGAGTGCCACAGTCTATGGACCTTGTAGATGAGAAAACAACTTGAAGAATGGAATACAAAATATAAGCCTTGGGTCTAAAGCTAAGCACATTTTTGAAAAGCTACAAGAAATTAATGGATACTTATCATAACATTTTTTCGCCATATTTTTACTTCGCTTGCGGCTTCACTTATGCCAGCAGTCATTACAGTAGTTACAACTTTTTTAATGTATTATTTTTGTATCTAGACATAAGCAACTTCAGTGCAAACTAAATGAAAGAAGATTACAATGTGATAAATTAAAAAAAATCTTTCAACACTAGAATTTAATACACTGTTTGCATGCAGCCTATAATAAAAGCATGCTTAAGATTCAAGACCTTTAGGTGCACTGACTTGTTTTGTAAATCTTTAAGGGTTTGCTGGAGATGTTTTAAGCAATACTACACAGGACTCTTGTTCAGCAATATACTATGTAACATGTACTTACAACGTATAAATTAAAAGCACTGCTACTTAGTGGTAGTTTAAAATTAAAGCAAACTGGGCAGAATAATAAGTCTACTGACGGTTTAATACTAAAAGGTGTTGATGCATTCAATCATGTAATCTGCTGCACTGCAGCTTGCATTTAAAGAACACATTCCACTGCTGTTAAAATGGTTTAAAGAGGGAGTTAGTTGCTGAATGGCAACAAAAATCTAAATATCTAATAAGAGTGCTATGGCTCGCAAACAAACTACTACATGAAAGCTAAATGTAGCCGTTACATAAGCCACTCAAATAAAGCTCATCAACTTCTGCTTATGTAGTTTACTGAGGTATGCCACTACATTCAAGAAACAGATAATAAAACAATTGAAAAAAGCATTTGTGGCAAATAAAAAGATGCCATTTTCACTGATTGGAAAAAAAGTGGTTTTAAACAGTAAATGTATACACCCATTGTGGCTTGATGGAGAATCATCATATGTAAATTGTGCATGTGATACTATATGGCAACAAAACTATTGTAAATTTGTCTTCGGGAAAGTACAACATATATTTATTTGTATTATTTTAACAAAATATGGAAGATAATGGAAAATTGTCAAAAGTAATTAAATTGGTTGACTAACTGTTCAGGAATGTATATATTCTTTAGCAATTAATAACCACCAATTACATCCTCAAATCAATGTCCACTTATAACCTTTATTGAGAACTGCGGCAAAGTCACTCAAACCGCATTGCCAACACAGGATTCTCATCACACAACTAATAACGATAATGGGTAATTTTAAAATAGTGTGTAGTATAAAGTCAAACAAGTAACTTTCATAACGTACTTGGGACTCAATGATGTTGAACAAACATACATTTACATATCTGAAAAATAGGGCTTTTTTTAACAAGTTAGAAAAACAAAAACAAAAAAGGCGATCTGAGAGTAATCTAATAAAAATGTAAATCTGCTTTTGTTGTGTATTGCAGGCTTCAGAATATACTAACTGCAGACACACCAACCCATGCTGGCCAAGATGCAGGGCTATAGGAGCAGGTACTGAAGGCCCACAGTTGTCTGTAGACTCACCAATTGGCTTTCACTGCTTCAACATCACCTACTAAATTCTGTGCCAAACATATCCCAAATATCTGCAAAAGACAGACACACGAAAACAAAACTTTAGTAAATGTTTTCTCTTTAATATCAAAGACATATCAATTGTATTTTGAGAATTGCATAACGAGATCAATAGTTGCCCGTCTGGAATGCTTATCCAGGCGAGCAACACATCCGGAAAGAATTCAGGTCTCTAGTACCCAACAATGGTTGGCACCTCTATTCATGCTCTGCAAAGAATAATCAATCTTGGAAGTGGATTATTTCCGATGAAATGAAAATGTTAATTTCATGGTTATTTTTCTGCAGTTGCAAGAAGTGAATGAAACTTAACTTGCTACACTTGAGAAAATGGTTGAAACACAAGCAGCTTAAAAGATTCAAACTCAAAGTCTGCCTGTGGCAACTTACTCAATAACCCCACTGAACCAACCACCTATCGCAAGTATATTTTTCACACCAATGATTTAGGTTTTCACGGCTCGTATGAGAATTTCTCTCCATAGTTGCTATTTTGGTATAGCCTGAAGCGCCTCATGTTTCACCAGGCATTTCACCTGATGATGCCCCCAAAGTGGGAGGCGAAACATCGCCTCCCACTTTGGACACGGCGCTCCAAAAAGAACAGCTGTGGAAAGCAATTCTCATTTTTTACATTTGTGTTTTTTTATAACTGTAAATGATTTGATTTTATATCTGTAAATGAATAACCTGCCTTTTAAGGCTAATGAGTGGCACATTTTAAGGAATCATTACATTTCCGTTGTAGGACTTGACTTCACAAACTTTCCTTCATGTAATCGTGCAATCTTTGTAAAGATAATACTAGGGACCATTTTCAACTACAAATGTCTGCAATTCACTGCACCAATGACAGAGGTCACTGTGACCATCAACCACGATAAGTCCACGTATACATGTTCCCTGACATAATTAACCCACGTCCCATCGTCAATTTACATGCAGTGAGCAAACATGATTTACCACGGGGCCCCACTTATGAAAAAATGGCTAATGAGTATGAAATTGAGACCTGGATATGAAGGACATGTTTTGTTATATAATGGCTAAAACAAACCCACGAGTGTCTCGTTAAAAAAAGACAATTGTCAGGATAAAACACTAACCTGGCATGGTGTCCCATGTAAATGTAGTCACCCATAATATTGTAAAATTGATAGTGTCCATGAAATTACTCTCCATGTTAAAGTATTACAACTCCATTACTCTCCGATTATGAAAAACGTTATAGAAACCTAATTGTTTTCTGAGGGAATGTATTGTTACGTCTCAGTGGAATTTTCTGCAGAAGGTAGAGTGCTTTGCAGGTTACAATGTACACAGATGACAGTTCAAGTCATTTTGCAAGATTAATTTGATTGACAGCAATTCTAAGCGGATGGTAATCAGGACTTAAGACCTAGAAACTTTTGGCTGGAAATGTTCTCAATGGTTCATCCTTCTCGTGGGCCACGACTGTCAACAAGGCTAAGAGGAAGCACTCATTACACTTGCCAACATCCCAGAAAATTAACCATGCCAAGAGTGAATTATATGCAGGTTGGGGGCCAATTTGAGTGATGTAAATATGCGGTTATAAGTAACATCAAGAAATAAAATCGTGCACAAATGTGATTACGTACCTGTACAAGTGCAATGCCTATGAATATCCCTGCCACCAATATCAGATTGTTTTGCAGCCACTTCTCAAACTGGGTCACACACCCTTTAGTATAAATGAAACTCTGCTGCTCCAGTTCCTGTTTTGAACGTAACCACACCCACAAATTGCAAGATTAGAAACCCACACATCAACTTTGAACATAAAAACAAGCAGAATGCGCACAACAGCATGACACACTACTGTCGGCTTCATTTTAAAAGTTAATTATACTACGATAATAACAACTGTATAACAAATTAAACATCTGATTTACGTAACCATTTAAATCTTCACTCGGTTACAAGCAGGATTTTAACTGCATCTTAACACTTGACGACATCAGACCCTTGATCTGTATGGGTTCTTTGTGCATGGCTTTACAGCTGCACTGCTTTTTTTTACTACCAACATTTTGGAAAGCACAGGGTGCTGCGGCTCGCAGCTGCAGCAATTGAAGAGTGGGGGCTGCGCCCCATGCTGCGCGAGACTACGCATGCGACTAACGCTCCTCTCCACGTGGATTGTGCGCAGCCTTACCACAGCGAATTGATGTTGACTGAGGGCCGTTGAGTTATGAAACAATGTTTGCACTCAATTAACTGGAAGGCTTTTCCTTCATCTCAATAACTGTTCAGTTTAAGAACATTTCTGCCCGGACAACATTTTTAGTCCAGAGTATGCCCTAGCCAATGGTACATCTTCTTTTAGGATGTTTGATTAGTCTCTCTTCGACTTACGACATATGCGACTTACAGCCACCCGGATTTACGACGGCCGTCCCAGTAAGCCTATTATATTATTTTCGAGTCCCGACGTTTGGTCATACAGTCTAAAGATGACGACCGCTCCAGCTCCGGCCGTGCTGCCGCAAGGAAGTCATATTTGTTATTGTCTGGGTCTCAGTCTGTATTTGGGTGTCTAGCGGCTGGTTGTGTTTTGTGTACAAACTGTACAAACTTACGACCAAATCGACTTACGATGGGGTCATCAAAACGTAACCCCATCATAAGTCGAGAGACTGTATATTTAAATGAGATAACGCTAAAAGGTAAACCAACACATTTTCTAGACAGAGAACGGGGGCAATGGATCCACCTCAGTCCGTTGTTGAGAACGAGAGCGCGTGCCGTTGTCTTAGTGTTCCCAACTACTAGCCTGTATTGGTGAGTCCAGTACTCGGATAGAATGTTACGTTGCATAACAAATCTAGTTCATTCTTTGTGCGAGTGTTGGGCTGAGGGAGGGTGTGTGAAGGGGTCTGGAACTTAACCCCCTTATATTCTGTAAAACTGTGTTCACCGATTCGCTCTGCGCAGCCTTCTTTTTTCAGAACGCATCCCCCTTGCAGAGCGAGCGTCAGGTGTACATCAATACTGCTACCAACTGGCTTATAGGCAATTAAACATTTTGCTTACCGTTTTTAACCTTACGTCATATCCACACTGAGTGTTCACAACATCTTCCTGCAAGTAACAGAAACAATAGAACGTTTTTACATTAGCAACAGCTTACATTTACACCGTTCTTAAATCACTATTTTAGTTGCATGGATCCAGTGAGTCTAAAGCAGGGGTCTCTCAACCTTCTGCACCTGAAGGCCAACTTGAGTACGGTCTCTACAGACCAGCAGGTGGCGCTCGTGGCCCACTGATGGGTCGCGACGTCACCGCTTGTTTAAGAGCCAGTTTGCATTGGTTGGATAGTTCAAACACCACCACTAAAAAATAATAGTGCTGAGCATTACCAAACCATATTACTTCCTGAATTATGAATGTTGACACTTTGCAAGACAGTAATTGTCATATCATTATACGTATAAATTGGAAAGAATACCCACAAATGAATGGGGCCTTGCTAACAAAGATTTCTAGCTCCTAATAGAAAGAATATACTATAGCTCACCAGCTTAAACATTATATAAATGTTGCCAATTTTAACAATAACATGTTAAAGTTAAACATAGGATCAGTGTGTGCCCCTGTTTCACACACTAATAGGCTAACTTCCCTTTAAAGTTTCAAAACTCAAATGTGTAAACTGGAATTGATGCCAGCCAAAATAATAATTGCATAATCTTAGCCACTAGGCATGAAATACATCCATGGGAAGAAAACACGAGTTCTCTTAAGAGGCTTAGAACAATGTGAAGTCATGCATTTTTTTTAAAATGTATCTCTTGGTTTCTAAATCAAGGAAGTTGAGCATTTAGTTGAATCACACAAATTATGAGAAACATCAAAACAAATGTATTACATCCTCATTTTAACTAGATCAACAATAATGATGTGTGTGTGTATGCGTGCTCATAAAATAAGCATATTATTGGGGATAAACCTTATAAAAACCACCTTCACGGTTACAATGTGGCGTAGAGACTGGGGCACATGAGTGGGTGGACAGCGTGTGGGCTTATTGAAAACATCTGCGGGGTTGAGTTAATGCAGGAGTGCCAACTTATTTATCATGAGGGCCAGTTCCAGATAAAATAACCAGACAAGCGGCCATAAACTGATCACGACCTCCCCTCCCCTTGCATACACACATTTACAGTAGGCTATAGCAGTATAGGCATATGTCAAATTAGGATTATATTTTAACAAAGGTCAAAAATAGATCAAATTGTTTTCAAGACGATACAGTTGATTGTTCTTTACGGACCGGATACAATTCATTACCAGGCAGGACCACCTGGCCTATGGGCCGTTATGTTGTGCACCCTTGGGTTAACGCATACAAAAATATTCAACGCATAGAAATACAACACTTTTAAAACCAGAAAAAAGGGAAGACTGGCCATCAATGCCCATGTGATTATCTCTGTTCTCACCGCAGGGTCCTTGACACAACAGGAAAAGGGAACGCCGCACTTTTCCCGGCTGCGGTTTTTGATACTACAGTTGAAGTAGATGTTCTCATCCCAGTCAAGAGGACCATGGGCACCGCAGCACTGCCACTGCGAAGCAAGCCGTTGGAAGAAAAAACACTCAAAATATATTTGGACTCTATTAAGATATTCCTGGGAATAATTTCATAAAACAAACGTGCAAAATGGTTAGAGTGTGTAGCTATGTGATGGTTAAAATTTAGCAACTGACAGCATCGCAAAGCTACCCATGTGAAGCGGTCAGTTGCATCACATAGGTAGCTGTGTGATGCAGTTACTGAGTGATTTGTAAACTCTCCACGGATTGAATTTATGTAATAATAATAATAGCATTTATAGAGCGCCTTTCACCCGAGGGTCCCAAAGCGCTGCAACTATTTCACTAATGCATCCTGCTAATAACGATCAGGGATTCCCAAAATGCACTCCATTTTAGATTTGAATACTATCATCATTTGCATTTGTTTCAGTAAAAACCCCAGATGTGAAAATGACAAATATGAATGCCATTAAACTAACACACAATTGATGGGTGCTCTTCAGAGCTGTTCTTTCGGGAAAGCAGTGTCGAGCGCTCTCCCTCGCGACGTTTCACCTCCTATGTTGAAGTATCATCAGGCGTTCCAACGTGGGAGGAATAACGTCGCGAGGGAGAGCGCTCAACACAGCTATCGCGAAAGAACAGCTCTGAAGAGCAACCATCATGAATCGAGCCATGAAAACCTATATCAGTAACACACTTGTAATCGTACAAGTACCTCAAAAGTTACAAGTAAACGTTATTAACTCAGATTTGTCTAAAAGAGGACTACTTAAACACAAAGATAACATCCATTAATCTAAAGAACATTTTCAAAACAACAGCACATTACAAGAAAACAAGGATGACATCTTACGTAATCTTGCGCAAAGTCGATGAGGTTTTGCAGGTCAATGTCATCGCGGTAGGCCTTCACGTTGTTGTAGATGAAAAAGTTCAGTTGGTCACGAAGCCAGTCTTTAAAGACGAAGGCAAGCACTCCGGCAGTCAGCTCCAGGAAAAAGATAAGCCCCAGAAAGGTGGAAAACTGGGTGGAACAAATAAACGAGGATAGATATCAAGGGCTTGAACACTCTCTACCAAAGGTTACACACCATGTACTGACTGCAAATGGTATTGTGTGTGATGTGACACACACAATGAAAATACAATTACAAATTGGCACAAATTAGCATGAGGTTTAACAATAAAAAGTATGACCTTCAATTCACCTAAATGTATAATAACTTGTGATGGCTATCATAGAACAGTACAACTGATTAGAAACAAAACAATTTAGCCAGTTTGATGTGAAAAACATACTTTGAGGTAAAGTAAAGTCTTTCACAGTCACTCAAATTATGCAGAATTTGAGATAAGCTGAAAAACTTCTGAAAATAAATGAAGTATATAAATAGAACAAAAACTCCAACTTGAACACAGTTTGTGCAAAATTTAAGCTGCACGTGCTAGGAGACAGCATGTATCTGTACAAAAGCAAGTCTAAAGCCACATAATAATAAATAATAATAATAGCATTTATAGAGCGCCTTTCACCCGAGGGTCACAAAGCGCTGCACAGGGCTGCGGAGAGAACGACAAATCAACAACGACAGAGAATGGTAATCATACATATCTTGAATTTGCTTAGCCAGTGTGTCGGTAGTCCACACAGCCATTGTAATGCTTACAATGTTGTCTGGCATTCCCTTGTGTTGAAAAGCCCATCCAACATTTTCTATACTTTGGCATTAAGCTTTGCTGTGCAGAGGCTAAATTGGTGACTGAACAATGTTTATTAGGAGTTTTGAAAGTGTATACTTAAATATTTATTTGCAGTAGCATTTCTAGCTTTCCTTGAATTTAGGATTACCTGATGGGGTTTTAAGAGAGGTTATCATATGCAAACAATCACACATTTTTACTGATGGCAACTTACGAATTTGAGGAGGTAGGTATTCTCCCTCAGGGCACCAATGCAGCCAGCAAAGCCCAAGATGAACATTACCGTGCCCACCACGATGAAAAGCCATACTGGATCAAAGCCTTTTAGGTCCGTAATGGAAGAAAGGTTTGATAGAACTCCCTGTATCAAACAAAAAACAAACAAGTCAGGATTTAGAGTGTATGCACTTGACCGTTATAAAACAAGATTTGCAATGAACACACATTGTTGACTGACTTCCGTTAACAATAGGTGGCATTGTAATAAGGACTGGGGCCTCACATCACACATTTATTGGAAATATATTTTTTATGTAATATCGCACACGGCTATACTATTTCGAATGCTTTTTCTCTAGCCATGGTTTTGTCTCAACATTAGGGGGTATGAATAGTGCTAAACATCAAAATGCAAGCATTTCTACAACGTTACATCACCAGATGATAATTACTTCAATACAAATAAGTTATTGGATTAAAGGTAGAAAAGAGTAGGTGGAATTTTTGTTTCAGTTCCACATTATGTTTCAGGCCTGCATTTATAGATGAGCATTGTTTCCTTATGACCGTACTATTACGCACATGGGTGTATAGGAGTGGTTCTTAACGTGGGGTGCACACAGCCCCTGGGGGTGCGAGAATGCTAAATTTTTGTATTTATAGTATTATATAGGGCGGCACAGTGGCGCAGTGGGTAGCGCTGCCGCCTCACAGCAAGAAGGTCCCAGGTTCGAATCTCGGTTCGGGGGCCTTTCTGTGTGGAGTTTGTATGTTCTCCCCGTGTCTGCATGGGTTTTCGCCGGGCACTCCGGTTTCCTCCCACCGTCCAAAGACATGCTGTCAGGTTAATTGCCATACTGACTACATTTCCCCAGGCGCCCTGCGGTGGACTAGCGTCCCATCCTCGGTGTTCCCCTGCCTTGCGCCCTGTGTCTGCTGGGATAGGCTCCGGCTCATCGCGACCCTGTACAGGATTGAGCGGTTTTTGAAAATGGATGGATCGATGGATGGCTAGTATTATTTATGTATTTATTAACAAGGGGTGCGAGAACATAGTTTAACAACCATAGGGGTGCAGGCTGCAGAAAAGGTTACAAACCACTGGTGTAAAGGGTGGTCATCTTAATGAAGAGGCCGGAAAAGTATTAATATTCACGTGAGTGCTTATGTCAATAGATACGTATCATATACACGAACCTTCTCTGCCCACGCCCATAGTCCTATTGCGAGGAACGCCGCACCAACCAGCTGCAGAAGAGAAAGCAAATGAACAGGATTATATGGAACACAACGACATCCTTTAAAACCAAATGCACACCGTTTAATGCTTTCCAACTAAGGTTAAGAGATTGAATGTATTAGCTCTGGCATTGATGACTGAAGAGTACTGTACAATGTGCAATGCTAAATAGAGTAGTGATAGACAACACTATGCTTGTGTTTATACTATACAAGCTTTGTTACTTTTCCCACAATTAGATTTGGTTAAAGTTGAAATGCGTTTGGGTGCAGTCAGTGGGATGGATAGCTGTGCTTGGCCTTGGGACACAGCTCGTTTCTGTTAAATTACAAATTTAATTGGCACTTGGTTTCCATGCATTTTATTTAAATGCATGAAAGTGGTATACCGTCCAACAAAAGTGTATTGGCATTCTTACCAAAATGTAATGGCGACCAAATGTATAGCAACATCTTTCTTTGTTAATAAAAGAAATGTGATTGAATGGAACGTAAAAAAATAACGGGATCTGAATTGGTGCGATATGAAGCATGCACAGAAAATACAACATTAGTCTATCCAACTTGTCTTTGCGCTTCAACACGGCAATTGGGGGTCAAGGTAGAAGCGTTCACGTCGCGATCCCTGTCAGGTAATACTTGGTATTGCCTGCGAATTCTACCAAACCCTTTGAGGCCGAGCTGAAAGACAACGATGTCCAGAGGCTGACCATCGTGCTTCGAAGAATCGCAAAGAAGAAGAACACGGCAATTGAAAAGGCACTTGCTGAAAGGCATTTTGAAAATCAGTGCAATTCTCAAACGTAAATAGCTCCAAATTACATTTGCATAGCTCTATGGTTTGGGAACAAAGGGAGTGATCTGACAAAACTTCAACTTTCATTTTCTAAAGTTAATAGGTGCGTCTGTGAATTCAGGTAACCTAACTTCAGAATTACACAGTTAGATGCCTGTTAGATTAGATTATTATTTGAGTATTGTTTAGTCTAATCAAGCTGGCAACGACAACGGAATGGCCTACCCCAAGGTAGTGTGTTGGCTCCCCTACTATATAACATCTACACTAACGACCAGCCAATGGACCAGAATACTGAACGGTTCATCTATGCCGACGATCTCTGTGTAACATCCCAAGAGAGTACGTTTGAAGCAGTGGAAGCAAATCTCACCTCAGCCCTAGATGAGCTACACCTCTACTATGAGCGCAACCACCTACATGCCAACCCAGCGAAGACTCAAGTCTGCTCTTTCCATCTCAGGAATCGTGAAGCCAACCGACCTCTTAACATCAAATGGTCTGGAACACCACTTGAGCACCGTAAGCACCCTGTCTACCTTGGAGTAACCCTGGACCGCACTCTCTCCTTTAAGGAGCACGTCAAAAACACCAAATTGAAAGTGGGTTCCCGAAACAACATCCTACAAAAACTGGTCAACTCCAAATGGGGAGCCACAGCACACACATTAAGATCTACTGCTCTGGCCTTGTGCTATTCCTCTGCGGAGTATGCATGTCCTGTCTGGGAGAGGTCAACCCATGCCAAGAAACTTGACCCGGCATTGAACAACACCTGCCGCCTGATCACTGGCTGCTTGAAACCCACACACACAAACAACCTGTACCTCCTCGCTGGCATTGCCCCTGCTGATATCCGACGGGAAGTGGCCAGTCGAGTCGAGATGACAAAGGCTACTAGCGATGAACGCCACCTCCTTCATGGACGTCAACCCCCGGCCCAACGACTGAAGTCAAGAAGAAGCTTCCTCAGCCATGTGCAGCCCCTAACAACATCTCGAGGGGAAACCAGACTCCAGCTCTGGACGGAAAAGCTTGAGAGTGACCCTCCTGCAACTGGCATGGGAATCCCACCTGCTGAAGACTTCCCTCCTGGCTCAGATGCACCATGGATTCAGTGGAAGACACTCAACCGCCTGAGAACTAGAACGGGACGATCAAAAGATGCTTTGGTCAGATGGGGCTACAAGACCGGCCCAACCACCTGTGAATGTGGAGAAGCAGACCATACTATGGAACACTGCCTTGTCTGTGATCTACTACCCAACCTCTGCAGCTCAAAAGACCTTGCGGAGTTCAATGAAAATGCAAGGGGCTGTGTAAGAAAATGGGAAACTGTAATTTAACATCGCGCTTCAAAGAATCGCAAAGAAGAAGTAAAACAATGTGCAACCATACATCATATTAAATAGTCCACACCCAGTCTGCATACGCAACGAGACAAGCAAAACCAAAACTGTTGTACCACTTTATTTACAAACATCTGAGCTAACCTAGTGACTCATCAGGAACAGAAATCCAGCGTTCCAGTCTCCACAGACAGGCAAATCACCCCCATGAATGAAATACAAAATGATACAAAGAATATTATTATCTGTATAGATGATGGGTGGCAGGGTGGCACAGTAACATCCTCACCTCACAGAAATAAGGTCCTGCCCAAGGCCGTTCATTTTCCGCCTCAGGCACCTTTCTGTGTGGAGTTTGTGTCTGCCCCTGTTCTGCATGGGTTTACTCTACGTTCTCCGGTTTCCTCTCATAATAAACACGCAATGATTGGCTGATAACATCATAATATATACGACAGTATCTGGCAAATGTTACGGCCGGCTAACCACGTGGTTGCATTGCCCCCCCACCTCGACAGGCGTACTATCATCGAACGAATACCTTCCATAGTCTAGCTCTTTTTACGGACTCCTTCCACACTGATTGAATACTGTGCACATTATAAACTGTAATATTAGTCTAATAAATTAAATGATGAATCCGGGGCCATTCACTATGTTTCGGCACAACTACCACTGCTGTGCGCTGCTGCATCACAGTAGTAATCAATGATTGTGCTATTGATGCCTGTGATGGCTATGCAGATGAAAATGGCTGGAGTGACGATGTAGCTAATCCATAGATGAAAGTCTTCAGGAAGTCACTGGAATGGCAATAACAGATTCATTCGTTCATCTAGATAAGAGAATTGACCCACCCAGATGCTAGGAGTAATTCAATCAACGTATTTGCCAATTCCAGAGATATTACGCTGCTTATAACGATCCAGAAGTGGAATACCGGAAAAAAATTGTATCAATTATCTATGCTTTTGCATAAGCATAACCTAGAAGTGGTAACAAATTCTGCCCTTTATCGATGATGCTGCAGCATTCCGATAAAAGGAAAAACACACATCATAGATTCTGTGACTCGCACAACCCAAGACTTCTACTGTTCGTAGTTGTTCAAAATTGTATATTTTTATTGCCATTCGTTCTGTCTGCATAAAACACTGATACCATTTGCAAATAAATGCGGTTATATTTGCATCCATCCACGTATCCACAGGCAACACTTACAAAGCTACAGTGGCAATTCATTTTCACAAGATCTTTTGGCAATGTAAGCATGCTTGCTCTCAAGTACTGGACAGAACAGCTCTCTCAACTACAATTCTGGTTTGGTCACCTCTGTTCAACCAATTGCATTACCGTGTGCATTACACATTACAATAAAAAAAATGAATATAATGTGGTGAATGCAATTGATGTGTAACACATTAGAGAGAATATTGTATGCACTTGTGCATAAATGAATCATCATTAGAAATAAACTACCCACGGCTAGATGAATGCCTACCACAAGCCACTGCCATCTCACAATCCTGCCACGTAACAATCTATTCTGCACCTGCACGCCAAGTTATTTTCAACTCCCCATCTCTGCTAAGGATGTTGTCTCGTGTATGTGTATGTACCCTCCTTTCACACTTGTATCGCAAACTCACAGGGTATTTTTCTGCTGTAATAATAAACATCCATCCATCCATGCTTTAATAATAAACATATATCTATCCTTTGGCTCCCACTCCATAATTATTGCCACCAGCCCTTATTCCTTTTAATTGACTCGTATTACCCAGTCAATGTGATGTCTCAAACTGTTGTGTTCTCTAATACTGTACATGCCTTCTATTTTTTGTCTGTCAGTGTCATGCAATTTGCCATGCTTCTTTGTGCGCTTTCATCCGTCATTCTCCAGATATCTGTTCTATATGTCATAGCAGATAATATACATTGACTTAAACTGTTCTTCTTTGAGGCATAATGGTCTGCTGCTTCTCATTATTTTAGTTTATAGAATGTTCTAAAAGCATTACAAGGTGGTCTTGTCTGCCCCTCTATTTCATAACTTTAACCCAATCGCTGTTATAGGTACATATACTTGACTGTTTTCCAGTTGGGTCCCTCCAATCTTCCACTGTTTAATGAACTTACGTGTGACTTTTGTTTTGCTTATGTTTATCTTAAGCCAACCTTTGCATTCTTCTTTAATAAATCCAATCGTTTTCTGTAGTCCGTTTTCATTTGTTGTTCTATGCGCATATCTTAGATGGTTAGCACATCTCCATTTATATTACAGGAATACAATGGCAACGTGAAATTACACCTTGCTATGTTAAGATAGAAATGAATATATTATTTTCTACACTCAATTCTCTAGGAAAATGGTACTTCTTGTTAATTTAATAATAAATCACCAGTTTTGGGGTCACATTAAAATTAACATTCCTCCCTTCATGTCTATACTTCTAGATTTCCACAAGCACTGCAGATTCAAACATGGAAAAATGGATCCTGTTTTTTCCAATAACCTTCCAACTACACCATACGTCAAAGCAAAGGATATGACTTTGGCAAGAAAACACCCGTACATCTCCTTTGAAAAGGTTACAAGGCCAAGTCAATCCAGCCAAGATAACATATCAGGTGCCTGCTATAAAAGGAACAGGCTTCAACAAAACCTGCCTACTTTATTTGTATTTTAAATTATTTATAACCACTAACAACTGTGCTAGAAATTCCAGGCAAAAATGTGGAACGTAAAAAGTGGCTTTGACTGCACTTTTCAGATGGCAATATAAACACCTACCACATTGTGAATGTCTTTGAACGATGATAAATCGAAGTTGCAAAGTCCAACATGGCAGACTGCACTTTCTGAGGGTGTGGTGAGACGTGTACATTCATTCATATTTTACTAAGAAAAACAACACATTTAACCGCTGGTTCAAACAAGCTGTGGTCTGCAGTTAAGCCAAAGTATGCACACAACATAACCCGGATGAGGCATTGGCACTGGGAACAGTAAAATGCCAGCTTGCCGGATGTAGCATTTAGGCATACCAGGTCAATCCCTAGAGCAGATAAATGCTGCGTACTTTAATGCAAGCATTTGTATGTATGGGGGTAGTGATATGTCCAGTGCAGATAAGTGCCACACATTATAACTAACATTAATTTACAGCATTTTATTACGGATCCAAAGACATAGGAGGACGAGACAGTGACACACAGGGAGACAGACATGTACACAGATATAAGGTTGGTATCTGTAAAAGACAGTTTTCATACAGTTCATCTTTGTACACAGTAGTACAATTGACCATTATAATTATCAGGGCTTCACTACCAGAATCCTCAATATTCCTGCCTACTCCTTATAGTGCTACCCGCAGTACATGCATGTCAGAAAGAAGGGGAAAGACAGCCACACCAAGCCGATGAGCATCCCCCCAACCTGGTCGGGGTGAAAAGTGGGGTAAGGACTTGTGGGAGCGCTACGTGCACATATTAAGAATGAAAACAAGCTTTTACAGGTACAAAACGTTTAATTCTTAATTCAGTTATTTTTTGCACGCAACCACACACTTTTCAACGCCAGCGGGAGGAGCCGGCTCAAACCACGGCAGTAGAGTGAACTGCCCACCGCCAAAACGCAGCATTGCGAGACGCCAAGGTGTTCACAATCCATAGTCTCTCAAACGTGTGGGGAATGCTTCGACGTAGCTGCATGAGAAATGAGAGGCAAAGGCACATTGGCCGCGCGAGCCCAAGACGGCCCGTATGGAACGGGCACACAGATCCACCAGAGGGGCCTTCCTAGCTACACATAATGTAGCACCGCGCAACAAGACTCCCGGAGCCAACATGAAATGTGCACCTTTTAACTGTGGCGAAGACCGATAAGGGATCAGTCCTCATCACATAGTACTTCGTGAAGGCCTCAGCTACATCCAAAGAGAGCAAGGAATCTTAAACTGTGAAATATTATCAGGGCATGACCGAGGAAGTCATACATTAATTAAGAACCGTAATCTAGGCTGCAAACACATAAATGTTAAGATACCCATTCATACATTACATTTACAGTGGCCAACATCAATGTGCTAAACTGCTCCGTGTCATGAACACTGAAATATGACAGGCAGGTAAAGATTCAGCCTAACCACACTCCATGATTCAGGGTCACAATTTTATTCAAAAATGGATTATTTTTCTCTGAAGTGTACCACCTCATTTGTACTGTATGGGCCATGTTTCATTGGTAATGTTTGGCATGTATACTTTGCACCGTCATCCCATATATCTTGCTTGGGGACTGTCATTTTCTGCCTATAGTCTCTCATTAGTACAGTCCCATTAGTACTTTATTGTTTAATCCATGTTAAGAAATGGGCGGCAGAGTGGCACAATGGAAACATCCGTGCCTCCTCAAGCACATTCCTTTGTGGAATGTGCGTGTTCTCCCCCTGTTCTGTATGGACATCCTCTAGGATCTCCGGTTTCCTCCAATAAGTAAAAAAACATTTACTACTTAGCCGTTATCATAATATAGAGGGTACAGTGTCTATAAAATGTTGGTGCTGATTAACGCTGTCTGCCTTCCCCCCAAAATCCCTGCAGTTTCCTCACACCTCCGAGTTGTCCTCTCTTTGAACGAATATCTTCGACATTAAACGAACACTGTGCCAGGTGTTATAAATGCATTCATTTATCCATTCATTCATTGTCAGTACACGCTTAATCCCTTAAACGGTTGTGGTGAGCCAGAGCCTATCCTGGCATACACGGCGTTTTAAATTGTAATATTAAACTATCGTAAAATGTTTCCGCTCAACAAAAGAATACAATTTCTAAATGCATGATTTCAAAAATATACCGCAAGAATATTTTTATTAACACGTTCCAGTCATCCTGGTGTTTTTTTGAAATCTACAAAAAAAAATGTGCAGGGCGACTTAAATAAACCGACAACCACACCCATGAGAAAATGTAAGCCTGGAAAATTCCTGTTTTAAAAACATGGTGCCTACAAAGTTAAACAAGTGAAACGCAGCAAACCCTCAATCTACCCAGCCAACACAAAGCATCTGTACGGATGACAAGATAAACAGCGTGTTTCGCATTGATAACGGTGCTTTTTAGCTACGCTCAGCACTGGAAATCCCCTAACTCAGCTAAGAGCCAACCGACACGGATTGGTACAATCACCAGTGTGGCAATGTGCACACAGCATCTGACGCATGTTAAGCAAAGAGCTAGATCTTCAGACGCCAAAGTCCCGCGGCACGGTCAGTATTAGTCACTGATGGGGGTCAAGGTAGAAGCGTTCACGTCGCGATCCCTGTCAGGTAATACTTGGTATTGCCTGCGAATTCTACCAAACACTTCGAGGCCGAGCTGAAAGACAACGATGTCCAGAGGCTGACCATCGTGCTTCGAAGAATCGCAAAGAAGAAGAAGTCACTGATGATTCACCAGTGGCAAAAGGTAGGAAAACAATTAATTATGTTATGCAATTTCAATTTAAAGTCACCAATAATCGCATGATGAGGGATGTTAAACTTGAAAAAAATGAAACACATCTAGCGCCCTGCGATGGACTGGCGTCCCATCCTCGGTGTTCCCCTGCCTTGTGCCCTGTGTCTGCCAGGATAGGCTCCGGCTCACCGCGACCCTGTGCAGGAATAAGCAATTTCTGAAAACGGATAGATGGATGGAAACACATCTACATATGCAAAAAACGCTTTCACAAGCCACCGTATTAAAAATGCTTTAAAGTGTTTCAAAGTGCAGTTAGAATTGCGGAGGTATCAAGTTCATAAAAGAGACCATACAAGTACATATACAAGCATCAACGGTACTGCTGTGGAACGGGTGAGCAGCACCACATTTCTGGCTGTGCACATCACCTAGGACCTCTCCTGGACAAATAACATCGCATCACTGACCAAGAAATCCCAGCAGCGTCTTTACTTCCTCCAGAAGCTAAAGAGAGCAACGCCCCGGCAGCCATCATGTTCACCTTCTACCGAGGCATCATTGAGAGCGTTCTGACCAGCTGCATCACGGTGTGGTTGTTTGGGAACTGCACTGCCTCCAACCGCAAGACCCTGCAGCGCATAGTGAACGCTGCTGGGAAGACCATTGGTGCCTCACTTCCCTCCCTCCTGGACACATTTGAATTAGTTTTGCAGCTAGGCGCACAAGGGCTACCCTATAATAGTCCGGCTAGCCGAGGTTTTAATGCATTTAAAATGAGCTGACTGCTTACTCAAGACACTAGCGTATGTAAGGCGGAGCGTTAGAAACGTAACATAGGTGGACTCTATGGGCTGCCCAAACTTGTCATCTGTATATAATGGAACAAGTGATTTATGTATGAATGTTCGTACTGAAAGCATCGGGTTCGAATCCTTCCGATTCCCAAATAGATATCAGGAAGAAATCCAGGCCGAACTCGTCTTGGTGGCAGAAAATGTCACCAACGAGGCGTCCAAAGAACTTGTTACACGCTTGGAACAAGATCGCCCGTAGGATGGGTACCCTGCTAGGACTCAAAATAAATACACGTTACATACCTTTGGGTTGAATTTCAATAGCTAACTTAAAAAAAAATCATACTTTTTCTATACTTTTGAAGTCGTATGATCGTATGTACACATGCTGCCTTGCATGCCATTGCCCAATGTGCTGCACTTAGTAAAAAATTAACCTAGCAACAATCACCTGAACAAAAATACCGAAGGCCATTCCATTCTACGCTCTAAAAAAATGTGGTGCTACGAGTCAGCGTATTACGTTATTACAACATGTAGTCATTGCACAATGGACATTAAAGGAAAATACAGCAAATTCTTTACAATGTTTCTATGTCAACATTCAGTTGCAGGAAGTACCTGCGAATTCTACCAAACACTTCGAGGCCGAGCTGGAAGACAACGATGTCCAGAAGCTGACCATCGTGCTTCGAAGAATCGCAAAGAAGAAGAAGATTCAGTTGCAGAAAATACAAAGTAGTGTACTATAAAAACTCTAAACATTGTTCCACTAACAATTTGTGCTCCATGCAAACTAACATTCAGCCTAACAAGGGGCACAATCTTTAAACGTGACCTTCGGTCCATCCCTCCAGCCAGACAAACGTTTAATATACAGTACGAGAAAGGACTGATCCTGCTGTCAGCGACGTGCAAGTTGAGGTGACACAAATCAGAAATTAATAGTGACTACGTAAAAGGAGACGTAAATGGGGGGTATTACTAGTATAACGAGTAATGTATGCATTGTCCATATGATGCCACAACATATCTCCTGGCCATAGTAATACGTATAAAGAGGCAAATACTCTCAATAAAAAACGAAAATGTACTTGAGTATAAATATCCAAACACGGCATGGGCGTATATTACTGTAAGCCGCTCCGCGGTAGTGAAGGGATTTCAATCGGAATGTTGTGAGATCAGATCCTGGTTGGGGGCCCAACTCATCCTTGCGATCGATAAAACGAGTACCCACTTGTGAGAAAGTCAACAGCGGTTGTTCTATGGATAGACTCGCCACCACCACAGCAATATAGAATTTGTACCACTACTAGCTCAAGGCTGCAAACAGGATATAAGCATTGCCCCATTGCTCGGTTGAGCAAGACATTGCTGACTTTTGAATTAATAAAAAGTAGGATTTTCTTTTCCTGAATTACATTCCCAATATATTGTCCAACAAGTGATCCAGAGCAGACCATTGTCTTAACAATATTAAAACCATGCATCATGTCAACTGTGAAAATCACACAGGTCCCAAGCTGATATTTGTTCTTACGTTTGAGGGTTTCGGCTACATTTTGGGTCCCTTGCCTGACGACCACTTGCAGCTTTCAACATTCTCCGACAGAATTGCGTAGGACTTTTCGAAACCGTGTGCATCACCATGTTTGTGTGCAAGCTGCATCCCCTTGAGGGTCGTGTCCCTTGCGCATTAAGAGATTGTGACACTTTTGGGCGCTATGCCAAGATGGTAAATTCAGGACAATGAAACTAGTAGAGGTGGATAAAAATGGTACACATATTATTATTGCTACGTTAAACCAGTGGTTCTTAACTGGAGGTGCACGCGCCCCCTGGGGGTGCCAGGTGACCTTTCTAGGGTGCGAGACATGCCAGAATTTAGCAATTTATTGTATTATATATGTATTTATATGTATGTATCAATGAAGGGTGCGAGAACGTATTTTGAGAACAAAGGGGGTGCAGGCTGAAGTAAAGGTTAAGAACCACTGCATTAAACATTCGTATGTCCAAATCTTTCACTCCCAATTTCGTATTTGTGTAAAGGTTTTACAGTCGTATGTAATACTTGCATGTGTTTGTACCACGCACCATTTTATATACGTTAACAATTCTAAGAGAACACTCAAGATTGCACCAGTCTTACAAACCAATTAATATTTTAGTTATGTGCTATCATGGTTTCAGGGATTATTTAATACTTTTTGCTTTGCTTGTTTTTTTACCACGGACAGCCTCAGTCTCAACTCCTTTTCTAAAAAGACTTGCTAAGTTTTCACGATAGGGTGTGATGTTAATGCGCAATCCTAATTGAGTAATTTTAAGATCATTTTACAGTATTCGTATATTTGGCAAATACCACTTACTGTACAATGTATGTTTTGATTACTATGCGAGAAAATTGCAAACCCCAGAGGAAATCCCTGCAATAGTTGGGGCGGGGGGGGGGAGCAAACTCCACACAGAAAGGCACCCAAGTTGGAAATCGAATTCAGGACCTTTTTATTGTGTTGCACTCGCGGCACCACTGTGCCATCATGTCTAGTGCCTCAAATATATTATTAAAATGGGCAGATCGACTCCTAGTCAATTGGTTTGGCAATATCCAGCTCATGTCAATATGAACCCACAGGCAGCAAGCCTAACCACGTTTGAAGTGCTGGTACAGTACAGACCAAGATGCGGCACTCAGCCATAACTAATAACTAATGACCTGTCTGTAGACAGAAACCTGCTACTTATGAACAAAAAGGGGAAGTTGTATATGTGTGCAAAGTGATGGGTTTAAAACATTGTTAAAAGGGTCTACAAGTAACATGCGCAGTTCTTGGAAGCTTGACTCATTTATTTGTAAGAACATTAGAGCTCCTGTACTTAAAGATGTCGGATTCTGGCAGAAGTGACTCAAAAACAACTATTAGTGATCCAAAGCGCTGTCATACGGACGACGTAGTACGAGATAAAGTGCTCTTTAAACGCCTGTAATCTAAGCCTGTATGAACAGATCACAGCAGCGTTTGCACACAGCACGTCAAATTAAAAAAGGTGTTTAACCTAGCAGTGCTTCTCAACCTGTAAGCCAGTGGTTCCCCAAGTGTGCGCCGTGGCGCTCCGGGATGCCGCGGGGTATTCCAGATATTTTCTGACTTTGGCCACCGTGGAAAAAATCCCGATACACTAAGGGCGCCGTGAACCGAGAAAGTTTGGGAACCACTGCTGTAGCCAATGACCCCCCACAGTGGGTGTGCAAAAGCCTTTCATGGGGCCCAGGCTGCAGCATGATAACCGTGCAGGAAATGTTCTGAATGTGCACGAGGTCTGTCAGTGCAGCTAATACACAACAAGAAAGAAATGCTTCAGTAATATCACACGGACTATAGCCATGGACATCTGATCTCTCGTTTGATTGTGGCCTTTGTAACCTAGGGGCACAGCGACGGAGGGGGGCCTGTGGCTGTGGAGACAAGTGGTCTTGACCGGTGGTGTAGGGGGAGATGCCCAACAAATAATGCTGAGACCCACTGGCCTAGAAGTTAAGGCTTGTACCTCTCTGCAGGCATCACTATTAGAATCCATCTTCAGGGCGACCATAATAGGTTGGGGGGACTTGACAGTAATGAACATATCTGCCGATCTGTACCTTTGCTCAGAATTATCAACTCTATACATGTGAATGGCTTGTTGGATAGACACGTTGAATTCAAAGGAGCTCTATTCCTACGTGGCTAAAGGGGGGAATTTTAGTGTAATGTTGACAGAAAAAGTGTGTCATAAACAGCTTACATGTATTAAATAAAAATCAAGAATTCAACATAGCATGAGAATTCAACAGGCCAGTGCGATGCATGACGGTGTTTCTGCTGGTCAACATGCCCTAACGCTCTACACTTCCTTGCATGAAAAGTGTCCATATTTACTGGCATCACTTACAAGCTTACAAAGGCAGATTGAAATCAGCAATCAAAATACGTCATGGAAATATGGTGACCACAAGCTAAAATGGATTCTTGCCGCATCACATGACACATTTTTGCACGACAATTTTAAGACAATGTGCAAAGAAGACATTAAGGTATTAGTTGACAGCATTTATCAACTACAGTGCTCTGAATCCACTACCCCCTCAAGACCACATTCTTGTAATATCAATGTTTATATTCATACACAAAGTAAGTAACCACACACTGCATGCACATGATTGTTGGTCACCACGGAAAACTGTGGCATGACGAGTCATGAGGACTGGATGATTGGCGATGTGAAACTGTTACATTAGTACCCAAAAAAAGAGTAGATTTAGATGCATTTTCTTAACCACTAGCTAAATGTCAATAAAATGATAGTGGCCAGAATCAGCTCTGGAAAACAATAATACACTGCTATTTATTCTTAAAGCTCAATTTTCTACCAACATTGGCATGTTTTTTTTGCACACGTGTGAAAACCTACAGCTTGAAAGGATTTTTAAAAATCATAATATAGGTGCCTAAGAATGTTTACAGGTTGCACAATACATAATACAGACCATATTAAATGGGAATGGTTAATTGCATTCACAAAAAATATATATATAACGCTTAAAACTCTCAAAGAACAAACGATCAAATTTGAGGCAATTGCCCTTGGCCCTGTACTTTTGGCTATAGGCCATGGGCTTTACAAAAAAAATCATGCAAATTAATTTTAGATACTCCAGTAAAGTGGGTTACTAGTAAATTTAACGTGAAGGCATAAAAGGGGTTACCACTTTGGGTTACTAGTGCAAATTTTGTACTGCCAACAAACAACATTTGAATGGGTTTCATATATAGAGGATATCTGTTGGTTACAACTATCTTGTCAAGGTAGAAGCGTTCACGTCGCGATC
>JAZEWU010000002.1:3433623-3465289 GCA_036362915.1 Geotria australis
AGGATCGCAAAGAAGAAGAATATACTGAAAGGTGTAAGCAAGTTACAGCGTCTCAGGGCACCCGGGGAAATTTAGTCGGGACAATGAACCTTGTCAGCCATGTCTTTGGAGTGTGGGAGGAAACCCACGCAAACACGGGGACAGCATGCAAACTGCAGACAGAAATGGTACCAAGCCGGGTCTTGAACCTTCTTGCTGTGAGGCTGCATCGCTTCTTACTGCGCCACCGTGCCGATAGCGATAATCGATTCACATCTGGTATGTTATTCAAAATAAATATGTAACCCACAATGCAAAAGATGAGTTTCGTTTCAACTTGTTTTGCTGTAAAATTAACTCGTAGGCTTTCATGACCAATGTTATTCATAGTGAGGCTCTGTTTATGAGTTTAGGTCACGTGAATAAAGGTGTGTAAGTGAAGTGCACCCGTCGATATGTTGGAGCAAACGAGCGAGCACATGCATCACTTACCTCAAAAGATGGCACCGACGTTTCACTGAGATTCCACTCAGCATCATCAGGGGGACTCAGAAATAGGTAATTGAGAAATCATGAGTGATACTGTAGGGAGCAATATCAGATCATATTATCCATGAATTTACCACACAAGGAAAATCGTTGATAGTTGAAATAACATGGCCACTGATAATATGATTTTAGCATATCCAATGGCACCTACGAATAGGCGGATAAATATAAGATTAGAGTTGTCTATATGTTACTCTACTGTGTATGCCCAGCATTTGTCAAAAGCTGTTAAGAGAAAACTACAATATAGGGGAATGAACAGTGTGATAGTATTCTGTGAAAATGCAGTAAAATAGTTAAAGCAGAACGTGTATTATCAGCAGCAGCCTTTAATTAGATGTGGTTAGGACGCTGTTTAAAAAGCCAATATTAAGTAACCTTTAGACAACTCCCCAAGATAACTACAGTACAGTATATAGATTTGTTGATTTTACCCAACCACTGTAATGCGATTTACTGCGAGTGACCTATTACAATAATTTGTGAGACCGGTCACAGGCTGCCTCAACCCAGCTGCGGAACAGACATGCTATGCTACCTTACAGGTAGGCTGAGGTGGCCCATTTATCACTTGAAAAATGTGGCAGCTGACAGATGAGTTTAACGAATACATACGGAGCTGGAAAACCTGCTAGGGCATAGCTGGCCTCAAATCAGCTGGCATCCGACAGTAGTTGGAAGGTCAGGTTTGCGTCTTCGCTCAGTTTAAAACTGCATCAATTTATGCCCCGCAGCAAATATCCTCATTTGGCACCACACACGGTTACATTAGTATGCCCACGTGGTGGCCTGTGTATCTCCCATTTACTGTACAAGTAATTCTGCTGCTTGACGAACACGTTTTATTAGGGTACTATATCACAGGGGTTCTCAACCTTTTGCACCTCAAGGCCCACTTGGGTCTGGTCTCCACGGACCACTAGGTGGTGCTCACAGCCCGCTGATAGGTCGCGACCCACAGCTTGAGAATGGGGGCTATATCACTTATTTTGTCCCCCAAGACTCAAGTATACGGCCTAGTACTGGGTTGTAAGGCAGTACTCTAACGGGCACAGTGGATGATGAAAAATAATGTCGATCGGCGTCGACAGGACCCGCTCTGCGCCCCTTTCTGTACGCTTCCCGCCCGCGGTCACCCTGCCGTAGCGTGGAGCGCCCACTCTGGGCCGAGCTGGCCGCGTGCGGCGTCGTGGCAGGGTTTTTCCCATCACACAGGACTCTTGTTGAGTTAGCCGTCCTGGGAAATCTGTAGGTCTTCAAGGGACATTACGAGCCTCGGATTTACAAATTGCTTTCAATCTCAGAGATAGTCGTGAAAATCTACATTTGTCCCGGATTGCCAGTGGCATAATAATACATCACTTACGACCGTGGATCTACAACATAGTTCTCCCCGTCTTACGAAATTGTCAGATATTCTCCCTCCCGTGTATGTGACTGTTTTTGTAGCTCCCGGCTCGGCTGCCTGTGTGGAATTCGCATGGGTTAATTGGCCTGCGGACTAAATTGCCCCCGGTGCCCTCTGATGGACTGGCGTGCAATCAAGGGTATCGCCCTGCCTTGTGCCCTGTGTCTGCCGGGATAGGCTCCGGCTCACCGCGACCCCGTAGACGGCGTAGACCCGGTTGTGTCAAACTCATTTTCACCTTGGGCCACATCAGCATTATGGTTACCCTCAAAGGGCCGGTTGTAACTGTAAGACAGTATAAATGTAACTACTCGACATATTTAAATAACTGTCTTTATTTGATTATTACTTATTCAAGTTACAAAATTGTATGCATTTCCATAGATGTAAAAATATATGTTAGCTTAGTTCTCTGTTATTATAACATACATCCTTTTTAATTTATCAGGTTAAGAAACCCACATTACTCCATCAATCAAAGCTCAAACTTTCCAAGTAAATAAAGAGAAATATCAAAATAGGTTATTAATTATTATTAGTAGTATTAACTTTGTTCAAAACTTTTATTTTGCTCTCGCGGGCCACGTAAAATGACGTGGCGGGCCGCATTCGGCCCGCGGGCCTTGAGTTTGACACATGTGGCGTAGACGTAGACTCGTAGAGGATTAGGCGGTTTCTGATAATGAATCGATGGCTGACCGGGGCATAAAGACATACGCGGCAGCGTCAACAAAACAACTTTTATTTGAACGCCAAATCCAAAACATCACACACATTACGTAATACTATTAGATACAACCGTCATTATATCCATTAAAAAGATAAAGTCACACATTTGTTCCGAAAACCTTTAAAGATTGTAGTGGATCGTGAGTGGGGCTTTAGACACTCCTGTCAGGAGGTGGGACCGCACACATACACTTGACTTAATAACCATGGCGGCAAATCCCAATCCACGATTCAACAAAGTATTCTCATTGACGAAAGTGTTCGTCGGTATAACAATCAAAACGGCTGACTAATAATGCTGTTCACTCTTAAGCGGTTATCTAAATCAAAATTAAACAACAGGACACGATAGGTCATAATTATGTAAAATTCTTCCCCCCCCCCCGGACACGCGGCTCAGTGGAAGAGTCCGCATCGAGATGGCGGCGAGCGAGGACGTAAGTGGATTCTTCGCACCTTTCTGTCGATACAACCGCACATCTGTCGCTATTATCGGGGTTCCATCAACTCCACTGCTGTTCTTACAACTTCGCGGTTACGGTTGGAAGGATTAAAGCCCGTGCCGGCTGCCTGAGGTGCCGCGCGGGGCTGTGGTCTGAACGTGGAGTCGGCGAGAAGCCTCCGCCGCCTAGGCCCGACTGCACTCGCACTTTAACCACATTGATTGACTCCGTGTATCGCGCTTAGTAACACTTCGTCCGTCGAGTTTTGTTCACCAACTCGAAACAAAATCACCGAGCTATCGTAGTGCCACAAGTACCGCTTGACAAATGCTGCGAGTGAAATACACCCAGATGTTGGCCTTTATGTTAATACGTGTATACGCAAATTGCTACAGTATAGGTACTGGGGCTGTTGTACGTAAGTGCACGTGTCAACACAGTCGATTCTTCGCGCTTCGAAGAATCGCAAAGAATAAGAATCCTATCCGGTCGATAAAATACCTGTGGTGTGGGAAAGTCAGCAGTTCAGTTAATCTATCGGCCCTCACAATTGGGGATCTGAAATGTTAACCTCTGAACCACTGCCGTTGTTTAACCTGTTCATTGCGAAGCTCGTATTCGACCTTAGCATTGTGCATTTTACGTTATTAATAACTGTAATTATCATATGGGTAGCTTGTAACCGGCCATATAAATATGGGACTTCCACCATCGCCAATACAGATGAACACTGATCAACGCCCGTTTCAACATGGATAACTAGTTCTGCTAGGCTGCACCAAGACCAATGACGGACATGCTGACTTCTTAGTGGGGATCACTTTACAGAATTGTCACTGTTTAGCTTCTACAAAGTGATGCTTAGTCTATAGCGACCTGCGGTAACTGGCTGAGATTTAAACTGGGTCACAGGACAGAGTGTGATGTTCTTTCAAATCTAAGTTCTTCTGAATTCCAAATTACATGTTTATTCTATTCTTGACGTTTTTCTTTCCATACTTAAGCGCTATAAGTTCATAATTGTTTTGCACAGAGTTGAGAGAGAACTGGAACAAAGACTCTCAATGCCACGTATCTCGTGTATGATCAATAAACGTGACTTGATTGTATATGCTGTTATATACGATATTATATTTGAATGCAAATCACGGTTCACAATGTGTTGTAACAATTAGCACAAGAACACGTGGAGCAGTTGATAAAATACGGTTCCCGTTTTCAGGAAGGGACAAATAACCAAGCTCCATTCTATATTTGAGGCGTTTATAAAGTTGGTTTGTCACAATGGACTGTAACTTGGTTACATACGTTATGTTATCACAAGGTCAATTTTACGTTATTAACCACGTAGTGCTACTCGTGCAAAAGTAACCGACATTAATCAACAGTGTAAATCGATATAGAGTCTACATGCATCGCAATCTCATTAAGGAATAAGGTGTAATAGGAATAGTGGTGTTGGCAGGAACACGTGGACGTGCCAGACAGAGATTTCTGTCTGTCTGGCACGTCATGGTTGCTAAGCGGCATTAAAATGTGCAATTTGCAGTGAAGTTGGTATCGAATAGCTAGTGAATTTTCTGATTTAAAGAGCTATCCTGTAAAGCAGCATGTATTGTCATAGTCACATGGCCTGTTGCGATGCTTGTCTTGATTTTTCATTATGCATTATTGGTATAATTGTTGATTGAAAGAGAATGCCTGCAAACTGTATTGTCTTTTTAATATGGTATGCATTTTTTTATATTACAAGATTAGTACATTAAACAGCGCTTTGTTATCTTTTGAGTATTTTTGCCTAATACCAATGTACTATTTTTTCGTTTCAGGATGCAGAATTGGCAGAGCTGAGATCAGCAGTCCTGGCCTCTTTGAAAGCTGTAAGCTGCAGACTGGACAACACTTGAGTGCTAATGGTCTTAACTGGGCTGCATTAATATCTTATTGTCTATTCATTTACAAGGTGGCACCGTTGTAATCAGTTCTGTAACGTGTATGTTGCTGAAGTTGGTTCTATGTTAAGTTGCTGGTTCTTGTTTTATGAGTAGGATTATTCCACTCTTACTATCCTTATAAGAGGTTCAACTATAATAATAATAGCATTTATAGAGCGCCTTTCACCAGAGGGTCACAAAGCGCTGCATAGGGCTGCGGAGAGAACATGTCAACAACGACAGAGAACGGAAAATCAGCAACAATTTTTTTTGGGTTTTTTTATCCGAGCTGTGGAGAGAACGGCATGTCAACAACATAAAGACAGAATAACTGAGAGTCAGAATACCTGTTGATAGAAACTCAACGCATGTTAGTAATATGATTTTTAAAATAAAAAATGTTATTACAGGCTTTTAAAAATAATATAATTTTACTATTAAGGGGTTGTTTTATTTTTACAGTACACTGTTACTAACGTATTATTTAAAAAAACCTATTTTTCATTTTACAATATGTTTAGGTTGAAGGAAGCCACATCCTAGCTGAATGGTTATGTTTTTTGGTAGCTTAGTTAATAACTAAAATTGTTCTGTTCCTATTTTTAGTGTAAATCATGGCTAGAATACTATAATTTCGTCAAAATTTAAATACTATTCTTGGAATGTTTAGTGTTCTGTGATAATGTAACATTGGATTACACCATTGATGCCACAAGCTTTTGGAGGTAATTATAAGGTTTTAATTTTCTGTGACACCTATCACGCTGTACATGATGTATACGTGTTTATATTTAACCAGTATAAAACCCCAATGATCACAATAGTATAGAACATGCATCATTAAAACAGTGCATCACTAAGCAAATGGTCCTTTACACAAATGTGCAATGTGTATTTGCAAAACTTTTATGTTAGAGAAAAACAATATATTCAGCCTTCTCACCATTGACCTGTACTGTGTTGTGACATCTTGACTGATTATCTTAGCCATGTTGTGAGTAATAATGTTTTCATTATATTGACTAGAAGCTAAATTGATGTATCCCATTTTTCTTATAATCCAGTATTAACATGGCATGTTGTGTGGGTTGCTCTTCCAATATGTCGTCTGTGTAATGCATTTGATTAAAGACAAGAAAATTAAGCTGTATAATGATTGCACTTTATTTCAAAAGTATTGCTGTTTCATTGATGGTGATTAGCTAATGACTAGCTAGGGCCACGTGTTACATGTGGTTATGTAACCTTTTGGGTACATATGTGGCTGGAAGAATGAAGAGATGGCCAGATGTCAGACAACATTTGGTTTGAAGAATGTTATCAAATATGCACAGCTGGGCAGAGAATAGGACACATGCATGTGCTCAAATATGATAAGCCATTATGGCATATTTCTAATTAAGGCTTTACTACGGTTGATAAATGTGACTCGAGAATGCCAGAATAAATGCTGCTAACATAAATTACTGACTTGTGCATATACAGAAATCTGAAGATAAGAGGATTGAGCAAGCGAGCCTGTCTGAGGATGAGAATAGCAGCCAAGCAGAGGATGACGAAGACCTGGAGGTTTTGCGTCTGGCTGCTTTACAGACGAAAAAACTGTCAGCCTTCACAGTAAGCTCTTTTAATCCTGTGACGGTATTCTGTTTTCATGGGCAAGTACACAGTGTCCTTTGACGATGGGAAGCACAATGCAACTGAGAATATTTTGTAACCTTTACGTGTGTGGTTTCATTATATTTATTATACCGTATTCGTTTAATATTAAGGTCATAAAAAGAGATTTCCCCCGGATTAACATTAAGTTTAATATAGACTGAGCTGTCTGGAAGCCTGACCTACGTTCTTTTAAATGTTAGATCTCCTGTCACATACGCTAATAGGCTTGTTGATTGTCATATCTGTTGCAGATGAGACCCAGTTAACTAATTACATAGACACATGTATATATGTTAAAGGGATGTCGGACTGGTGTCATTACCGACCAACCAACATTTTAAAATCTAGCTTTTGGTGCCCCATTATATTTTTGGCAGTTGACAACATTCACTTGCCTGCCAAGCTCAGTGAGTGGTATGCTATCCGCTGGATAAAGCATGCTTTTGCACATTATGACGCTGCCAATACAATACAGTAATGTACTGCTTTGTAGCTCGTGCTATTGACAGTTTATTTAGATCGGTAGATGTTTAATATTACAGCAGAAAAACACCCTGTCAGCTTGCAAATCTCTGAAAGCGGGATTCCTGTGATACAACAAACGTGCAAATAATGTCAGAAATAGTCAAGTTATTATTATTATTAAGTTGTGAGTTTACTGTGTGTTTGTGGGGTGCATAGGAGTGGGAAGTAAAAATAGGGTAAGGTGAGTGGTGTTTTAAAATGTTTTTATTTTTAGATTTTGGTTTTGAATTATAACATTGATTCAATAACCTGCATTTGCAGATATTATCACGAGGTCTTTGCTGTTTCCTGTTGGTGCAATTTCTTAATGTAGACATCGCCATACAGATGTATGATAGAACTGACCAAACTGGGTTATGATGAATATTAAGCTGTCCAGCTTTCCATTACTGTGAAGTACTTTATTATTTAATACAGCAATAATGAGAAGCGGTTGGTAATTCACCACTGAATGGTGCACCACGTGAAAACTAAAACATCAGTGGCCCTACAGCAGGACGTTTCTAATTTATTTGAAACATTCTCTGTTTAGGCCATTGAAACAGAAGATGATGGTACTTATTTGCCTGTAAGTCCCGACGAAAGACTTGAAGTGTATTCTCAGCGGAGTAACTTGATAGTCATTCCACTCGTCCACAATGAGAATGACCTTCAGACATATCCATCCCTGGGCGAAGAGTGCAACATGAGTCTGAATGAGCACCTGCCTCGCAACGTCATTTCTGAGGTGGGTTTTAAGAAACATCACCAGAGGGTAAACACAGTGATTAAAGTATAGGCATCATTTTTTTAGTTTCTGGGTCTTAATTTTAAGCTCTGATTTACAGAATCATTTAAATGTCTTGGATAACCATTAGTTAAGGTAAGTACTGTATGCGTTAAGTTATAGGATATCAGATACTTGACTGAATGTGGCTGTGTAGATTTGATGTTTAAAACCATGCCTGTAGCTGTATTGTCTGCACATCACCATTGCAAGTAAGATGCAATTTGGGAACCTAAAAAAATCAAGAAGTCAAGTGACCAAATAATTTACAGTGTAGGTTTCCACAACTCAATGCATGAGAATTTCTTTCCAAAACTGTTCTTTTGGATGGTCATGTAAAGTGCTCTCCGTCTCGAAGGAGAGAGGGGGAGCGCTCAACATGGCTATCCCGAATGAACAGCTTTGGGAAGCAATTATCTAAATAGTTTAAAATATATTTAAATATTATGGCGGTTGCATGTTGTAGCTCTTGTTAATTTATATACAAATCTTATGAAATAAAAATACTTCTAATTTATGCAATCAAAAATAGCTATAAATGTTTCTATAACCTTATGGCCATTAGGCGAGCTTATCTAAACATTATAAGCGCTTGTTTAAATGGGCTTCAGTCATGAGCTTCATCTACTAATCCATGCTAATGTATTAATTTAGGTAGGGAACAAAGTTAACCTTAAAATAGATTTTGTTGCAAAATCTTATTCCAAACTAAAAAAGTATAGTCATGTTTCATACATTGTGTTTTATACCTCCTGAAATTGGTAGCTTTTACAGAAAAAATGTTTGACAACATGAGAGGCTTACACTTCCTGCCTTTTTGCCCTTGTGTTTATTTATTTTCAAGTGAACAAACGACACTCTGTCTGATAAATGTAATGTTTTAAGTGTGCTAATTGCAAGAACAAATTGTTTTCAGTCGAGACATCAAAGTTGATGTTGACATGATAACATGCGGAATGTGTAAAAAAATGTAGAGCGTTGGAACTACAGTAGTTTGCATAACATGGAGGATTTTAATTATATTAGTTTTGGTTTATAGTGCTCACAATTAAATGTGAATTATTCGTGTCCTGACAGATTGCGGAAGGATCACCACAGCAGTCAAAACGGGATGACAAGTTTAGTCGCTTTAAATCTGACAGTGACTCGGACAGTGACCAAAGCCAGTCGCAGTCAAATTCGGATGAGATGGACGACTCAGGAAACCAATCTGGAAAGCGTTCTTCCAATTCTGATGCTACTGATTCTGAAGAAGATTTATTTGATAGATTTTCAAGGGAAGATATAGATAATGCTCTACCTTCTGATGCTGATGTGAGCACAGGGATATCCAGTGCTGAAACTGTATTAGAAAATAAGTCGCTGGAAGGTGATGCCTCACCAGAGATGAATTCTGTGCAAGAGGAATTGATTGCTGAAGCTCAAGAAAGATCTGATAAAAGCCCACAACAGTATATAGAACGTTCCCATACTGCTACAACATCGCCTAAAGAATTATCTCCCTGCAAGTATTCAAAAGATAACAGAGTGGACAAAAAGTATCTGCATTCAGACTTGCATCGGCCATTGTCCTCATCTTTTTCACCTGGCAAGGAGAACCTTTGTGGCCACACAGTGGATGACAGTTCATCATCACAGCATAAATGTAACCATACCTCACCCAATACAGAGGATGAGTTATTGAGGTTTAAAGAGTGTTCAGACAGAGACTTGGGTTCATCTAGTCGGCAGTCCAGGCATTCTCATCCATCACATAACATTTTAGATAGGAGGAAACATGAAGTAAGCAATAATTTACAAAGAAGGTCTCATTCTCAATCTCCTTTAAGGTTTTGTGGCAAGGAAACAACAGAGGCCAAAACATATTCTCGAGAACGATCTAGGTCTCGCTCCCCATTGCATGCCTTTCATTTGCCAGCCAGCAGAAATACCTTTTCAGAGGATGACAAAGGTTGTCGACAAGGCTATGATTTGCTTTTGTCCAAGAAAAATAGCAATGCAAATGTCAGTGAAAAGGAAAAAAATAGTCTAAAAAATAGGTTAGGGGACCTCATTCCAATTCCTGATGAAGCCACACTGGTAGCGAGAAGGAGAAAGTTTGAAAGTCAGGAGGTGAATGTCAGCTCTGCTGAAGAGAAACGTATTTCCCTGACACACCTAAAATTAAAAAGTGATATGGACAAAGAGACGGATGCATCAGCATATCCAATTTTTAAAGAACTCCAAGATGGAGAGAAAAGGTCAATTGAAAAAAGACTAGATAATTGTTCAAAGTATCACAGTGGAAGTTCAGTATTGGAAAATCTGTCAAGTGAAAAGGATAATGGTGTTGATAATTACGGGCATTCTGATAGTGACAATTCAGTGCAGCGAACAAAAAGAGATAAGTCGTTCAAAAAGAAAACCCATCATTCAAGCAGAACTGATGGGCTTGTGGAAAAAAGAAACGAGTCTGACACCTTTCCTCAAAGAAAGCAGTTGGTTCGGAGAAGGCACGACCTCGGAGATCAGAGGGACAGCAATGCCAAATGGAGTCAGGTGGATGGCAAGAAATCTCTTCAGGAAAAACTAATGTCTCTGGCTTATGGTGGAACGGACAATGATGCAGAGCAGACAGAACATTTTAAGAACAGAGATGAGGGCAATGAAAACAAAAAGTCGCTGAAATACAGGCTTGGACCTCATAAGGAAGACTGCAAAAAATTTGTCTCTCGAACATCAAGAGAGCACGAGAGGACATTCGATGCAAATTATGTGCCTTATGACCCCATTGCCATTTTAAAAAGTGTCATAAATGATAAGAAAGATGAGGTCAAGCAGACACCGGTGCACTTGGAGAGATACAGGCACAGGATGGAAAAGGCAGACTCTGTGCCACGAGAAGATAAGATGAAGAGAAGGAGCCAGAGTCCACATAACGATGATTCAGATGCTAAATACAAGAGAAGGCAAGAAGGCCAAACATCCAGCAATGTCGAACGAAAAGTCCTCATCCTCAAAGGTATTGTCACCATTCACCCTAAGAATAGCGAGGTGTCATTTTGAGAGCAGGGTGTTTTCACAATCGTTTTTATTGCGACCATGTGCAATGTTAATGTTATACCGTTAATTATCTACCCGTAGCCTGTTGTGCTCTTCTATAGGTATTTTTATGGTTTTGTTTAAATAGTTATATGTAAGCATATCACTTTAAAATGTGTATATATTTAATGTAACATTTTTATACCCTGTTTTGTTTTTATGTTTTTAATTAATTGCTCTTAAGAGCTGCACCTTCTGGATAGCTGTCAGCGTTCCACCTCCCACGTTGGAGACATTTTTAGGCTCTACAAGTCTGAGAAACACAGGATTTAGGTGCATCTTCAGCCGTTAAGTCTGAAGAGTCAAATTAATGAGTATTAGTTATGGGAGCTAACTGGCGAACCCGGAGCAAACCCACAGAGGCGAGGGGAGAACACACAGACACTCGAGGCGAGAATCGAACTGCCTCAGGCAGGACCTTCTTCTTGTGAGGCGTGGATGGTAACACAAACCACCCTGCTGTCCAAAATCAGTTTTGTCTCTTTTTCAATGGTAAAATTATTATTGAGGATGCTTGTTTTTGCGATTGAGTCATTTATTTTCTTTGTAAATAAATTATTTAGTTCATGGATCCACTATTTTTGATCCAATACCCGCAGCTGCTTCTTTGATGAGCTAAAGTCATCCTGTCTGGTCCTAAAACATTTCTGGTTTTCATAGTGTGAAGGGCACTGGTTATCGCTTCAAGTGTGACATCTGGGACACCCTTCTCACCTGAAACATTATGATTTTATTTGCAATGATCCGCAATACTGTATTATCAGCTTATTTAGGATCTAGAAATAATATAAGACGCAAAAATTACGTGTCTTGAAACGGTTTAATACCAGAGTACGTAATTGAGTGGGCCTCTGATTCACCTCACTGCAGAGTTGTGGAGTGTAAATCTTGAGCAGTTTATCTCTCAGAACCTCTTTCACACATGAATCTATACCAACTAGCACCTGGTGCAGAAATTCATAACAATATCTTTGTACACCACAGTAATTTAGTTATTGTTTTCACATAATACATACATGTGTCAATATTGTAAACAATTCCAGTCTCTAATTGCGATCACTAAGAGCAGACGTTGTAAGGTTATTGGAGCTGTCGTTTTGCTGTGTTCATTTGGTGCTTACAATTTAAACTATCATTGTCTCTTTTTTCAGGGGAGGAGGAGGAGTCACTCCAAAAACGTCTGCCAGTGCACCTGCGAATTGGTGAAGTCAAGCAGCACATAACTGTAAAGAAAACGTATGATTGTTTAATTCAGCAAAGCAACTCCAAAGGTTCTTATCAAACGGAAAGAGCAAAACTAAAGCAACAAGAGGAAACAACATCAAGCGAATGTGGAAGCTGGGAAATGTCAAAGCAGAGCAGAAATAATGAGCCTGTTTCAGGGCTGGCTTCACAAGTAGCTGTTCCCCAGAGAAAAGAGAAGGCTGAAGTACAAAATGATGTTTCTACAGACAAAGAGAGTGAGCTTGATGAACGAATTAGGAAGATCCAAGAAAAGAATACAGAAATTCTTCGTCGAAAGCAGGAGATCGAGGCAGACAAGAAGAAATATGGCTAAGAAGTGAAAATATAAACCATTGTAAAAATGCTGCGATTGTCTGCTTTTGTTAAATTATGTAATTATTGTTTATGTTCAAAGTAAACATCGAGAAATTAGGTGAATGATAAAAGACCAAAATGTTATCCAATTTAACTGAAGTGTGCTGATTTATTCTGAGAAAAAAATCTTTGTTAAAGTTGTATATTTGTCAGGTTAACAGTGTACTTAAATAATGTAACTGTTATACGACAATAGTGGAATATGTAAAGGGTCTTTTTGAACTAAAATCTTGACGAACTCCCCAGCCACTACTCAGTGGTTTAAGATACATTTTGAGTAACGTTGAAAGTGCAAAAAAAATGCCCACACACACACAACCACAGATTGCCTTTAATTCTAGCAGGATATCTGCCAGCTGTTGAGTTGTGTTCCTTTTCATTTCAGTCTGCCATTTAACACAGTCATATTTGTACATTGATTTAATTTTATTCCACCTTGTAACCTTTTGCAGTGCCACGTAGTTTTTGTAGATATGTAATAAATGAAACAAGCCTCAGGTCTAAAGCCAATTACGGGATTTATTGCATGTTGTTTTGGCATCTATACACTTGTTGAAATGTACCCAAAATTACTATCTGTTAAATCACTGCTGGAAGATTTAAGTGCTGAATAATCATTCACAATAACTAATCCAGTATTCATGGTACTGATGTTGACATTGCCAATTTTTTGGCTACTAATTTTTCAACTGCTTCTATAATAAATATCACTTGTTACAAAGAGATGGGAAAAGGTGTTGATATTGTAGTATAAGTGAAATATCAGAGTTTATTACTGTACAAAAAATGTAAAAATAACTGAAATGAAGCCATGTTTAAGTATTGCCCTCGTGTTTGTGGCGCTTTAGCAATCCGTTTTCACTTGTACATGTTTTCCTTGCAAATTTATTTTTTGTGTAACAAATAGCTTCCCTTTTTCCACAATGTGCTTGTTTGATGTTTTGTTATTGCAGAATGTATACTGATGTGAATTGTGTTTACTATCTGCACAGACTACATATCATTACAATACATTGATTATATCAAACTAGTGTACTGACATTTTCTAGAATTGTGTTATGCTTTGATTAACTGAACATGAAAATCCTGTATCTTGTGATATATGTTAGTCGGCCTATGGTGCTACCAATGTCCACAAAAACCTACATACCCAGAGTTGGCACAAAATCATATCTGACCATCATATTTCTGCCGTGCAGTATTTGTGTGTGGTGTAACTCATTTTCTATAGACGTTCACAAATCTGATAGTGGACCATGCATATACACATCAAATAAATAGTACTACAATCCCTCGGTCATTTTCATTTTTACAAACTGGCAAAACCACTACAAAAATTACGTATACCAAATAAAATCCCTCTGCAAAAAAACGGTTCTCTTTCAAGTCTCAATATTCATACTTGTTGTCAAGGTGACGAACATCACACGCTATTGACATCTGCAAACACCGCCCCAGCAAAACCATGTGTATCGTAGATGTTAAGGAAGGTATGTTGTATATTCTTTACACCGAGCTGCTGTTTATTTTTCACATAACACAGTGACCTGGTTTTTAGGAATTCGTAGCGAACAGTGCTGAGTGATGGAGTCCAAATAAAGGTAAGCGTACTGCAGTGTTTTAGAGTACAATGAATTTTGAGCTGATGACACGCACCAACTTGTGTCCAAACAGGACAAGTGCGAGTATACCACAAATACAATTCTCACAAGCACCGCTAGACGGCGATGATGTATTCAGCTCCGAGCCGAGAGAACAGCCTGCAGCTGATTGGCGAGATCCTCTGTAGAGTCTCGTGACACGACCAGCCAAGAGGAACATTCAACGCACGTGGAATGAAACCCCGACTGCCGCATATATAATAAGATGGCAGTGTGCCACCGATTCGCAAATCACAGCGGCCACTGTTGATTGCTGTTCTGTTCTATTGCTGCTATATTCATGCCCTGGGTATAGTTGTTTAATTGATTTATGGACGTAACCTTTCTTACCCTGCTTGGTCCTTTTCATGAGATCACCGCAGAGATATTTCTCAGAAATGCTGCCCAAAATGTCCCACTAGCTCGACTGGTCAGGTTTGCAGCAAATCAACATTTCAGCCTCGCCTTTTTTGTATATCACCATCGGATTGACCTACAGTAATTCAATCCTGGGGTAAACGTTCAAGAAAGCTTTTAATGCGTCTACGTATCCACGTAACACACAGCAGGCCTGCTGCTGAGCAGTATAATCTACCCCCTTTGAAGTGTTTTTTCATGACACCAAGTGAGATTTTGTTACCATAGCAATGCACTTTAATTTCTATTGCTACTCTTTGCTGGTCCCACGGTCACTGGGCTACATCTCAACAGCTTATCATCCTTTGCGCATCTAAGTTTAAATTAATCTCTTAATTTTTAATTCACTAATGTGTACTGAGTAACAAAAAATCAACACATGAATAACGCCACCTTAAAAGAAAAACAATGACGCGACGTTCCATAAATGTGGCCCTCCATAGCACATAAATAAGGACCAGTGCCCAAAAAGTCGCCTCATTTTCCCTTCTTAAAGCTGCAGGGTTATTTACGAATATATTTTCTTTATTGTTTGTGAATGTGTACCACTGCTAACACGTTATGAACACATTGTTTTATTTACACTGAATAATTTACTGTATATACTACGTGGAATAAAACCTGAATAAATACAAGAGCCAGCACACTTGGCAATGCTTTGGAAGGCTTCTGTATGGATAATATGGATTTGCCATGAACAGTGGACTAGACTCGCAAAGCACATAATAGGATTTATCCATGCAGAAGTGCTAGGTAATGTAATACCTAGCACTTCTCTTCGCGGTCAATTTAAACGCGGTACAGTATGTTAAATTGCAGAGAAACCCTACGTCTGCTGTGGAGGGCAATCTGGCCTTCAGTAACCACCGTACGAAGCCAAGTGCGAGCCGTATGATTAGACAACACCTTGTTGTGAAAAGAACATCAGTGTCTTCATAGTGTCTCTTAAGTTAAATGGTTGCACTCCACAAAAAGCCAAGGGCTGCACTGGAATTGACTGTTTCACAATCCATTGCTTTGTTGAAAGCATTGTCGTGGTCAACACCGAGCACAAAATTGCGATTTTCACACGTGTCTCGTGGCACGTAGCAGCAGCAACAGCAGCTGGTTTGCAATGAAGTCAACAGTTGCCGTGTAGACTCCTGCTCAGCCGGTGCGCATCCCTCGTCCAGTGTGTTTTTTTAATGCACCTCTTTTTACAGAAAATCCGTGGGGCACGAGATTAAAACAAACAGATGCCTCACTCATGCTTTGGATCAAGGTAGAAGCGTTCACGTCGCGATCCCTGTCAAGTAATACTTGGTATTACCTGCAAATTCTACCAAACACTTCGAAGCCGAGGAGCTGAAAGACAACGATGTCCAGAAGCTCAACAGATGCCAGAAGCCTCTCAGTCTGGAGCAAGAAGAGAGGCCAATGCCCGCCTTTAAGGCCAGCACTCATTATTATATCTCTAAATCTTGAAGGGCTGTCTGCGACTAAAGCAGAACTTGTTGCAATGGGAAACTGTCCATATAACCATCACGCTTCGAAGAATCGAATCGAACTCATGAAATAATGGCGCTACCGTCCTCGAAAGTGGCTCGTGACTCGCGTTTTGATGTGGGATTCGTCGCCGTGTGAAAGTGGCGGGGCCGGCTCAGAGAGCGCCGGTGGCCTCTCCCGGTGCTTGTGCAGTCACGGGCCATCCTTGTGCTTGTGCTGCATCTCCTCCAGCAGTCGTCCGTGTGCGTGCCGCGCGCCGACCCTGCGCGCCATCTCCATCGCTGCGCGGTCGATTTGTGCGTAGCTCACCGGCGAGCCTACTGGGAGTGAACGCGTGAGATTCGAGGAGATGGAACAGATAGATGGCAGAAGACATTTCAGACGGCCCCGGCGCGGTTTTGTGAAATATTACGCGTGCGTTCGGTCCGCGTGGCAATAAATACACGGCACTGGGTGCCGCGTTCGGTTAGGATATTCACATCCGAGGCGCGGTTTATCAGTGACAATTGAATATAGGTATTATGGAAAGGTTGGATATTTATTGTTGGACTGAACGTTGGAAGGATTATCAGGCGTGGCACGCGAAACGTGGCGAGGAAGAGAGGGAGATCGCTCGACACGGCTATCCCGAAAGAACAGCTCTGAAGAGCAACCATTATGAATCAAGCCTACATCCGTACACTGTGGCGTTCTTTGTAATAATAATAGCATTTATATAGCGCCTTTCACCCGAGGGTCACAAAGCGCTGCACAAAGCTGCAGAGAGAACGACATGTCAACAACGACAGAGCACGGAAAATAAGCAATACATTTTTTTTGGTTTTTTTTTTATCCGAGCTGTGGAGAGAACGGCACAACAACAACGGGGAGACAGAAAACTGAGAGTCAAGCGATAGCAACGAATTATAAGACAAAGGACAAAAGAAAATGCAACAGGGAAACTAATAATAATTCTACAACAAGCAAGGAGGGAACAAATGTCCCCTAGCAGACACAGATCGGAAGAGAGAGAGAGAGCCAACATCTCGGCACGGCACCGATAACCCACTCCAACAATCCAAGCCAGAGGAAGGAACGAATGCTTCCCAAAAGGTAGGTAGTCAGACTCAGTATTTCATAAGTGGTTTTTTTTATCCAAGGCAAGGATGAAAAGATGTCGAGCTCTTACAAGTACGGTCACTAACAATGTGTTGTAATGTTACTGTGGATTGCCTTGGTGAGATTTGTATGTTTCCATTTTATTTACAAACTTATTGTAAGTGGCTCGTTTTCTAATACATGGCTTTGATCATTTATGGGTTTTTTTCCTATTACAACCTTGTTTTGATAAACGCTTAATTTTCCAATAAAACATGTTTCGTTTCATAGCTTACAGACGTCAGGAATAATAGCATTAGTTACTCATGTCCCTCTTTAGGGTCTAATTGATAGTATGTCGTTAATGGTGATCAAGTTTTTATAAAATCCAGTTTGTTTACATGGTTGTCAAGTAACTTGAGATTGTCACAGTCTCTTTAATGAGTGTAGAAAATCCAGAGCATCAATTTGGAGTATTAGTAGAGCATGGCATCGATTACAGCACAATTTCTTTCAGAGAAGCATCCTGAAGCATTCCGCCCTGGGATAATTTAGCATCACGTTCGACACAGGTGTGATTCTTACTTTGTGCTCCACAAAACTGATTCGGCTGAATCCTTTTTACGAGGGGTGTACATCGGATCGATCATAATCAGAAACAGCTCTACCCCTGCCTCATCCGATATGGCGGTGCCGGAGATGGGCTTAGCATATTGCTGCAATTGGAATTGATTGCAATGAAAATCAGATTGTAAAAGAAATGCTGCATTGGATTGTCCCATCTATCATTCACATGCAGAGAAAACATTAAAACCTTCATGCATTCAGCGCCTGTCATACTTAAATATGTTTTCATCACATTGTGCATTTAAAGGAAATGCTAACTAACATTGCGATTATGTTGTGAAAAAGTAAATACAAATACCACATGGGCAATAGAAAATATAATTTAGAAAGTTATCGTGTATAAATGTAATAGTATCTCAAGACACTGTACAGAAACAGCCGTCAGTTTAGAGAAATTGAGAAAGGTAGATCTTGAGCCTGGGCTTCAACAGTAGCAGGGGTGTGTAGTTCGGATGGCTGGGGGGATGGAGTTTTGGCTTTTGGAGGCAGCCTAGAAAGGGTGATTTCCAACAGAACGAAGATTGACTGAGGGTTTTTAGAGAAAGCCTTGTTTGCTGGAGCAGAATGCATGGGGGAGAGGAGCGTGAGATGAGAGGGGACAGGGAGGCAGCGGTGAGTCAATGGAGGATCTCTTAGAAATTGAGTGTGATCTTGAAATTTATCCGGAATTGGATTTGCAGCCAGTGAGGTGATGTTATTGTGTTTACGAATGCCGGCAGGGAGGCTGGCAACAGAATTTTGCACATGGATTAGAAAGAAAGTGAATGACAATCGCCAAAACGTGCATAGGGAGAGCTGAGGTTTCCTCCCGCCTATATATCTATGTCTCGTCCATGACCAGGCTTGGAATTTGTGCACATTATAAATTGTATTATTATTATTACGATGAAACATTTTTTCAATGAATTCATTAGTATTGTATTATTATTAGTATATTCCATTATCAGGATGGTTATTCTAATTTCCCAGTAAACTGTGCCAGCCCACATTATAATCGCACAACCCTACTATTAACTATTGAGCTTCTAAGCTCTAATGCCTTGTAATAACATCTCGCTCTAAGGTGCTATATGCCCTTTTGTTTACAAATGTGAAGATTCTGTGGGTTAAGTTTTGCTTATTATTTTTACTGGTGCTAGCATGGCAGAAGCGTTTTATTTTTACCCCTATTTTACCAGCCTGATTTACAAAACACATTATAAAGTACGTTTATCATTTTAATAGTTTAAATTACAGCACAGTTTATTAAGCAATTTTAAATATACTGATATATGGTCTCATGGCTCGACGGAGGAGAATTGCTCTCCATAGCTGCTCGTCCGGGATAGTCGTGTCGAGTGTTCTGTCTCTGTGAAACACATTTTGGCTAAACCAGGGGTTTTCAGCCTTTTGCACCTCAAGGCCCACTTGGCAATGGTCTCCATGGAACATTAGGTGGCACTCGTGACCCACTGATGGGCGATGCGAAACCGTTCATAATGCATGATGATGCCTCCAACGTGGGAGGTGAAACGTCGTAAAGAAGAGAAAAAGAACACCTAATGTGGCTATCCCGAAAAAGCAGCCATCGAGAGCAATGCACAGTTTAAAATATAGCATTATAAACAACGGTGGATATGTTAACCAACCGTTAGTTTATAAAAACAAATCGCATTTTAAAAACAACACTCTGTGGTACGTTTACTTAAAAAAACGTCAGATGGAAATAATGTAAGCTTTGTCGTAGATTCTAGAAATATCCCAAAATCTGGCCGCAAACACAAGGCCATTGCCTTCAATGCAGTGCATTGTGTCTCTCTGGGCAGCTGTCTACCGTAACGTAGCTAGGATTAGTACACTGCAACTGTCTACATTTATCAATTATCATTGTGCCCCTGCTGTAAACTGGTGTGATTGTGAATTCGCACTAACATGCTTTTGCGTTTAGCAGCTGTTCCAGTTCTGTCAAACGATGCATACACAATGGCACGATTGTCTCGCGCCCTTTCACAATAAGCTGTTGGGACCAATTTTAACTGAATTACATTTCCATTTGTTTCAGACATGGTGCATTATTAAAAATGGCGTTTGCATTGGGTCACCCAGATGCCAGCATTACAGATATTGAAGCTCATTTAAGCATGACTGGCAGCACATGTTGATATACTGTAGATTTAGAATATCAATTTTGCTTGTTATTTTGTCTGATGTTTTGCCATAAAAAAAACGAAATGCTGCCGAGATGTAATTGTTATCCCACTGTAGAAGTCGCTGGATAGACCTCCCATCGTCATCTCAGTTGTAACGGTATTTATAAAATACTGAGTCTCTGCCTACCTACTGAGCAGTATAACAAAGTACGCCACAGTGTACTGATGTAGGCTTGATTCATGATGGTTGCTTTTCAAAGCTGTTCTTTCGGGATAGCCGTGTCGAGTGCTCTCCCTCTCTCCTTCGCGAAATTTCGCCTCCCGCGTTGGATAACGCCTGGTGATGCTTCCAACGTGGGAGACAAAATGTCTTTAAGGAGAGCGCTCGATACGGCTATCCCGAAAGAACAGCTGTGAAGAGTAACCATGAACGTACACCACATTCAATCGGCTGGTCACATGTGGTAAGAATAGGTTGATTGTTAAACGCTTGTACCCCCCCACGTGCTAATTCATTTGTTTGGCTAAGTCGGATGGTGGAAGGTTTATAATGCCACAGATTTGGTCAGATCATTTGGTGTCCCAAACAAAACGTCCATTATGAACCAGTGAAATTCAGTATTTACGTTTTTTATTTCAAATCGTAGACCATCAACACTAACGGAGCTTCAGATCTAAAAGGATCGTGCCACAATGTTTACTGAGTGAGTGAAATGTGTGCTCTACTGAGCCTTTGCTGCCTCCTCAGTCGGCCCCAGCTGCCAGGCTGCATGCTTGCTGTCTTATACGATGAGAATCTGATCCATCCCTTTGCTCAGATCAGCTTAAACATCCCCTTGCTTACCGTGCCTGCTTGACCCACACGACCCCAGTGTACAAACCATTATTTCACGCGGTGGAAGTGGAGTTTTCCGAGTTTCAGGTTTTTTTAAATTCAAACTAGATATCCGCTCCAGGACTATGAACAGTGCAGCCAGATTATTGTGTCAACACCTGCAAGTCACCGTCGGCTCTCTTCCACAGTAACACTGCGTCATCTCTTCAGTGGAATTTCAATAACCATCGAATAACCATTTGCTATAAAACAGATAAGCATATAGCGTGGTGCAGATGTCTTGAAGTGAGAGTACCCACACTGTACCCCACTAAACCCTTGACCCCGCTACATGCGATCGACTAACTGTGATGTGCGAATATAAATAACTGGGCGGACAGAGGTACGTGGTGTGGAGCGGAATTGAGGAAACGTTGCCCCATTGTTTCAACTGTTGAGCCGGTGGCTTGTGAATTTCAGGTACAGTGTACACCCGTTCCAGCTAATCAAGGGCTGATAACACAATACAGTCTCTCCTCGACTTACGACATATACTACCGACGACCACCCGGACTTATGACGGCCGTACCAGTAACCCTATTGTATCATTTTCGAGTCCTGACGGTTGGTCGTAAACTCTAACGACGACCGCTCCAGCTGTGGTACGATAACATCGGTTGGCCTCAAGGCAACATTTTTTTGTTATTGTCTGAGTCTCAGTCTGTCTTTGGGTGTCTAGCAGCCGGTTGTGGATTTTTTTTGCAAACTGTTACGAAGGGTATCTTCGACTTACGACCAAATCGACCTACGATGGGGTCATCGGAACGTAACCCCGTCGTAAGTCGAGGAGAGCCCGTACCGTAAGCCAATCCCCCTGTGAAGCGTCCGGAATGGGTGCGAAACACAACTACTCACCACGCAGGCTCCTGTGGGCTTGCAGGTCCAGCTCCATGTAGTTGAGCTGGTGCCGGCCGGCCTGTTCGTGCGGGATGTTGACGTAGGTGTGCTGAGGTGAGGAGAGCGTTAGGGCAGACACGATGGACGTGGAGTCGGCCACACGCTCCACAGGCTCCCTCCTGTCTGAGGGTTGGGGCAGACGCACGACGGGACAGGGCACCCCTGCTCAGTGGATGTGTTGTGTGTCCAACGAACAGCAGTCGAAGCTGTTCTCTTCCAAGTTAGATTTGGCAGCAATGCCGACCACCCCCCCCAACTATTGCCCTATACATATATAATAATAAAGACAATTTATTACGCTCACATATTCATTCAATCTCGAAGGTGTCAAATCGAAGAGACTCAGAGGGGCGAAGAACTGCAGACAGGCTGGAAGGGGAGGAGGCAGCCAGGCGGTTAGCGGGCGCCAACATTTGCCAGACACTGCGTCCAATATATTATGATGGTATTGGCCAATTAATTAATTAGTGGGTTTTTTTTAGTTGTGGGAGGAAACCAGAAAACCGGGAGAAAACCCACGCGGAACAGAGGAAGAGCATTGGAATTGTGAGCAACCACATTTTATAGTTTTCCTTCACAGGTTAATAATGTTATGATTCTCAATTTAAAACGTTTAGAGTGAAAGCAATGTGCATGTACGTCTGTATTAGCGTGTATGTAAATGGCCATTACCAAAGATGCATGCTAATTTAATTACATCAACTGGACAGCAATGTATGACAGTTTTAGGGTTAATAAATAAAGTATGTGGTTGTTTTGAGACTTGCTCGTAGTTCTACACGTATCAGTTTATTCACCGTACGTGTCACCCGGGAATATTTTCAAATGTGTACGTAGTTTAACACTTCTGACTTTTGTATTCTGTTTCATTCATTTGTATTTTGACGATGAAGCACTCGCAGTAATTGGGGCTGTTTATATAAACATTGTAGTATCAATATATGTTTTTTTTAACAGAACGATTTCGCTCTGGTGGTGCTAAGCACAAGCAATCATTTAGGGCTCCAAGTACCTGAAGGTGTGCTGGATTCTCAAATTCAACTCCTACTAAACATAAACAGCGACTTAAAATAACAGAGCAAATTAATCGTTCTCATCTGGCATCTTGTATCTCTCTTTTCTCATCCAACTCCACGTTTGCCTCTCGTCGCCATCTCTCACCCCACGACATATCTATCCCTTATCTATATCTCTTCTGTAGTCTTTCATAGGCTTTATGCTTTGAAATGCTGGCCTCCCAGTGGGCTAGCAGCACCGCTGAGGACATTGGCTGCCAGTGTCTTATTGAGAAATAAAAGGAGCACTCTGTAACCTCTGCGAGGTCCATGCTGACAAGCTGTTCGTGATTCTGTCCATGCCTTTGATTTCACAGGGCTGAAGTGGGATCTCAGACCACGACACGGGTTCGCGACGCCACTGAAACAATTCCTGAAAAAACGACGAAAAAAACCCCATGATACTGCAGAGATGAAATCTAAATCCAAAAAAATCAAAATCTGTATTTCCTAAAATGACGGGGAGGAAATGTGTGACGTGTCTAGCTATCTTGTAAATATGCAATACATCAGTGTGCTGTCTGCTACAGTGCAGGCTTAATGTGAACAATATCTGTCAGCCAGCTGAAATAAAGCTGCCAGAAATGACAGTGGAGGATAGCGGATTTCATATGTTTTACTCTGTTTCACTTTAAATGATTTACATAATGCAATTTCCTGTTACTCGAGGCTTAGGGAGATTATGTTTTGAATATATAAATGCTGATTGCCAATACGGTTACTTTTGACATTAAATCGAGTCTCGGGGTTATCGTTTGGCATTTTCCCTTATGTACGAACAACATGTTATTAAACTAGATACAAAATCGAAATAATAGTGCATGCATGTATTCAGCTACACTTGCACGGCTATAGCAACGCTGTATGCTGTGTGTAGCGGTGCATGCTTTTACCAACGCACACCCCAGTGAACGGGTGTGGTAAATTACAGCATGTGCCAAGCCCCACTTGGCGTATTCAGCCAGATTAACCTTGGACTGTTACTGAACCAGCAACCACATATAAGTACGCACAGTGTCTCAAAGTTTCATCCGTATGCTTGAAACTGCTTAATGGGCCAGATCACATCACAGACTGTTTATTACACTCTCTCCATCTTGCACATATGGGGGATGGGAGGCAGTGGGAGCCCACAGACTCCACCTCTCTTGCACTGGAATCAATAGAGCTATCCTGACACCTGACCCCCTCCTCTATCAAATTCACTGCCACAATACGTCCTCCCCTTGGTCTCTCTCACCCCCAAGGGTCCTTTCGTTCCCATCAACAACGGCCGCCGTTCTCGTCTAAGTGCCGGTGATGTCACCGAGGTGCTTGTGCACGGCTCCGTGCACTTGGAGGCCAGGTGCCGTGTTCAAGGCTGGCGGTCAAGAGGTCACGGGATGGACACAGGTGTTACGGGGTATGTGACTGAGGGTTAACTGACAAACCGGGAAACTCGGTTTGTTACCAGCAAACACCGATTACACGCACACAGACGCATAGAGTAGGGTTGCTGTCTCTGAGGTATAATATAAACAACCAAGACATAGCGTGGCAGAACATATGCCATGATACTATTGACAAAATCGGCGACTATTTTTTAAACAATACTCCTGGAAGTACTGATGTAGGTTTTCACGACTCGATTCATTATGATTGCTGTTCGGAGCTGTTCTTTCGGGATAGCTGTGTCGAGCACCTTCCCACGTTGGAAGCATCAAGCATCACGTTGGAGGCGAAACGTCGCGAGGGAGAGAGGGAGATCGCTCAACACGGCTATCCCGAAAGAACACCTCTGGGAACTCAAATTTACCCAGGGCAAACTACCTTACCAACCGTACTTCACCCCGGAAAATCAGTACCCATGGCAACCTCATCTCATTGTTAGAAACCGCTTAATCCTGCACAGGGTCGCGGTGAGCCCCATGCAACCGTAATACAAATTCAAAGCTCTTTCTTACCCTGCTCAATGCAACTGACGCTGCGCTGGATGGAGCCTCTGGAATTGCAAGGGGCAGCAAAGGGCGCCATGGGTTCATAGCAAGACTTCCTCTTGCCTGGGACGGTCGAATCTCCTGTCGCCAGGGGGCAACAAAGCACACGCTGCATCAAGGCTCCAGTGCTGCACCGCTCTGGTGTTGATCCACGATTCATGAGACAAGGCGAGGTTAGTCGGTACCACTTGGGGTGGCAAATACTACGAGTGTTAATTTAGTACATTTGTATACGAGTGCCTTTCACCCGGACGTCCCAAGGCGCTGCAGAATACTGCAGAGAGGTGGGTGGGGGCAGGCAGCCACGGGGTTAGCCGGTGCCAACCCGCCAGACACTTTGTCCTATATATTATGATGTTATTGGCCGATTAATTAACGAGTGTTTTTTTTAGTTGCGGGATGAAACTGGAGGTAACATAAGCATAACAGAGGGAGAACACACAAACTCCACGGGAATGGAACCGCCTTGGGCAGGACCAACCTGCCACTGCAATATCCACCGTGAACAGAAAGCTTAGCGTAAATAGTGTCCGTTTTATAAATACACACTTATTTATATTCATATTCCACGGTTGTTTAATGAAGTGACTCATGCCGCACCCTGTATTTGTGGATTATCAGTTAGTTGAGCCTCTCCTCCGTTTTTGCTTCTATGTTACCTTTGTGATGTCACGGGAGGGTTAACTGGCGTCGCGGGGAGGTTGCAAAATGCATGGGTCGAGTTGAATGGATGACGCAGGATTGTACAGGAATGTGTATCGTAATTGTTCGGCCAGGCTGCATAGTTTCAGAGGGGCTTTGTTTAGCACTCGTGGTTGTGCCGCATCTCGTGATCGGAGCGAGCGGAGGACAGTTTCGAGGTGGATCTGGGAGGATGGGTGCGCGGGAGGAGCAAGCGTTGGCACCACACCTTCATGTCTCCGGAAAGGGGCATCAGGAGGCAGCCGGCTGGCTGCGCTCTCTCCAAGCGGGCAGGGCACTTGGTCCTGTGAACGAGCACGAACCGAGATTCAGACCAGCGTTGCGAACCAGACGGCACATTTCACAAGCCACGAGTGATTAATTTTAGATCGTAATATAGCGAGGGTATGTTTATAGTAAAGCGATAAAAAAAACACAATTATTCCAACAAGTACGTACTACGGCGTATCTTCATTAAAATGTGATGATGGCTTTGAAGTAGAAAAAAATGCAGCATGAGCAATTATGAAATTACGTACCGTTTCAGTGCTGTGTCTGTATAATTTTTGAAATAAAAATTACATGACCTTAATTAGAAACTTTGTGAAATGTGTTAATTACTTTTTTGTTTTTCAAGGTTGAAAGATCACTTTCTAAACTGAACTAAACAATAATAAGTCATTTTGTTATTAGTACCAGATAACATGATTACCATAAAGAAATAGTCGCTAACGTCTGATGGTAAATATTATGTGTATATTAACATCTGAAAGACGACGATGTCCAGAAGCTAGCCATCGTGCTTCGAAGAATCGCAAAGAAGAAGATCAGCCACTGTGCGGTCACTGCTGGTCGAGGTTCTCCTCCCCATGTCGACACCATTGCTCATGGCCTTAAAAATATTGTATACCAAGGCCTAGAGTAACATTCAGTGGGCCATAACGGGATGAAATCGAATTCCAATCTAAACCAACGATAGACCTATTTGTTATTCAAAACAATGACGTACACTGAATGTGGTAACTGTATCCCTATTAGTAAAGAGGAGAATGTTCAAGGTTATAGATGAGGATCTGTACTTGGATACTTAGAGACTAATCAGAGAGAGTGAATATCTCTCCAAGCACAGTCTTTGCACATAGTGCCATAAACCGCTCCATCACGTGTTCTGCTTGTTTTGGTCACATCATATGTGAAATCACAAATACTGTAAAACATGTATGGCAGCAATTGTCAAAAATTCTTGTGAATACACTCTCAGATATTTTCCTTTTTTTTTCGTCAGAAAACGTTTCAAAATTGATTAAATTACCCGCGTTTGATGTTGGTGGGATGTAAAAAATAGTATCAGATCAAAAGCTCTTATGACATATTCTACTTGTGAAAAAACACTATGGCTTTTTTTTCTGTCTGGGTGAAGAATGGTTAACCCCAACAGAACAGCTGCCTACAGTATTTTGCAGTAAGCTGGTCTGTTTTGGTAGATTTTCTATCCACCTAACTTTGCAAAGAAACACAAACCAGAGCCACTTAAAGAGATATTACACATTCCGTTTATGGTTATGCTTTGACACTTACAAGACAACTTATACGCAACAAGATATCAAGGATATGAAGATTTAGATATAATTTTGACTGAACAAGTAATGCACTCTAATCCAATATTGAGTTACTTTGAGCCAAAATGATAAAAGTTATTCTGTTACTCTGTTTAATGCACCAATTTAAAGTCAGGAACAATGCCAGAACATTGCACGGAACCCGAAGGATTTTACAGCCCATATGCTCATATGGCACATAGCCCTCATTTGTCTTCACATTAATCTACATCACATCTGGACTGAAAATAAACAGCTAATGATCTAAAACTGTATTTGCCTTAATCTTCCACTCAATATGCAGCCCGTGGAGGTAATCTGAAGTCGTAGCTCGATCGTCATTTATTATATTTTTCATTATGTACTGTGATACACATCAAATTTATATTGACATTTACTGCATAGGTGTAATCTATTTGTTTAGATCGGGTTATTACATGTTACTGCAATAAACAGCATGGCAAGGGGCAGTGCATTTAAAGTTGGAGGAATTAATGTTTAGAAAGGAAATATAACAACTTATCTGAAATGACGCAAACATGTTGAGGACAGATATGAACATACTGTAGATGCTAAGCAAAACATTGACGCCAAATAATTGTACTACGATTACATATCTGTATATCAGAGATCAACATATTAAAATGATTGAAGACGTTTGAGCAATGGGATCACAAAGGCAGCACGAAGGAGGCTGATGAGTGGCAATTTACAAACGGTCGCCCTGACGGAGACAGAATGAACCATAATACAAGATGGCGATAACATCTTTAAAATTGGTGGAATAATTGATGCAGATCTCTGTCGTGAAAATAACCATAATTCCCGAGCGTCAAACCATGTATCAGATGAAGAGAAGGAATGTATAGACATTACACTTGAAGATGTAAGCTCGTCACAGTATGAAAAAAAGGAAAACTCCTAGACCAGATGATGCAACTGTGGACATCATCAAAGAAGTCGGACCAGTTGTCATAACAAAATATGTGAATCGATTTTCTAATCTCTTTAAATTTTCGTTCATCATATTGCGTGTCCTTTTTATTCTCAACGCCCTCTGAAAACACCAACTCTCCAACGCTTCTACGCTTCCGATGGTTTCAATTTTCCATCCATTTCCAAGTCTCGCTTCGCTACCGTGCCTTCGACCACACCAAGTATATGAGGGACCTAGAGGCAACGTTAAACGTCTCTGTAAACCTGCATGTGATGTTCCGTCTTGCCCCAAACTTATTGTTTTATCGTCTGCGGCAACTCCCCGTGCTCATTATTATAACGTTGTTTATATTAATTACACATTTAAGTAAATCTTTAACTCTGGGTTATGACCGACTCGGCAAACGACACGGTCCTGACCCAGGCGTCGGCACTCTTTGAACGGCGGTTTGTGCCACCTTTGTGGCGGGCACCGTGCCATCGATCTGCACTCACGACAGGCAGAGACATCACCCACCCCCCACCACCAAGCACCATTAACCTTACAGCTGCGAGTGGCAGGGTTCCAAATGAGTTGATGAACAACAGCAACAAAAAGCCCCCCCAAAATGTCCCAAGTTGTGAGTAAATATGGAATATACTTATTATCATTGTCAGAAACTGCTTAATCCTCTACACAGGGTTGCGGTGAGCCGGGGCCTATCCCGGTAGACACAGGACGCAAGGCAGGGCTATGCTCGGGACAGGACGCCAGTCCATCACAGGGCACCGGGGGAAATTTAGTCCACAGGCCAATTCACCTATGCATGTTTTTGGACTGTGGGAGGAAACCGGAGTGCCCGGCGAAAACCCACGCGGACACGGGGAGAACATGCAAACTCCACACAGAAAGGCACCGGAGCCGGGATTCTTGCTGTGAGGCGGCAGCACTACTCACCGTGCCACCCAAAACATATGTATATATACTATCGTAGTTTTTCATGGCTCGATATGAGAATTGCTTTCCATAGATGTTTCGTCTCCCACGCTGGAGGCATATTCAGGACGCCTGAGCGCCTGAAGATGCCTCCAACATGCGATGCAAAACGTCAAAAAGGAGAGAGGAGAAACGTCGACACGGCTATCCCGAAAGAGCAGCTTTGGAGAGCAATTATTCATTCATTCATTCATTTTCAGAAACCGCTTAATCCTATACAGGGTCGCGGTGAGCCGGAGCCTATCCCGGCAGACATAGGGCGCAAGGCATGGCTATACCAAGGACGGGACGCCAGTCCATCACAGGGCACCGGGGGCAATTTAGTCCGCAGGCCAATTAACCTATGCATGTTTTTGGACTGTGGGAGGAAACCGGAGTGCCCGGCGAAAACCCACGCGGACACGGGGAGAACATGCAAACTCCACACAGAAAGGCACCCCGAGCCGAGGCAATTCTCATACTGATATATACATTTGCTCCCCCCCCCGTCATCATACATGTTGAACTGAAGATTATCACGATTAGTGTTTCTGTCGGCAATACCATTTGCAATGTGTTGTAATCTCTGCTGCTGCCTCCGCTGCTAATTGCACAAGGACACGTGTATAAACAGGCTGGCGTTCGTATAACTACATTTATTTTCACCTGGTGCAGTCTTTTTGGAGGTGAACACTATCTACATTGAGGATTGGCATGCGGAGCGAATATGGACTTCAGATGTGCGCCTTACACACGTTAATAACACTGCGGTGTTTAATGCCACGATGCCTCCTGTAGTTCAATGTAGACTGACATCCTGGGTATAGCCCTGCCTCGCGCCCTGTGTCTGCCGGGATAGGCTCCGGCTCACCGCGACCCCCTAAAGGATTAAGCGGTTTCTAAAAATGGATAGACATCCTGTAAAGCAAATGGTCAGCCACACTGAATAGCGTATGTGTGTAGCTTATGTCGGGACTAACCATTGTGCATCGTACCAGTGACCCACGACAGGACCCACCTCTTAAACACTGCAGCCATTTATCTCCCTGAACGTGGCTAACAAAGCATACATTTTACATTAGTGCCCTATTTATCATTCGGCCGTAAAAACCTGTAGGCGCTACCTTGCTGTCGCACTTAAGCACCTACACAGGCAATGCCCATGGGGAGGCAGATGGGAGAGCAGTTTAACCGGAGTGATTATTAATAATGTATGCTGCTAGGAGCAGGCGATAACATAAAAACGGATGGTCTTCTTCCAAAGCCGTACGTACGACTCTATGAATTTGTATTCATCTTTACACTTACCGTCCCTGCTCCCTGCGACTTTTGCGGTGGACATGACTACTTCATTCCAGTTCTCTGTCCATTGAGTCGCATCCCATTGCAGGACCTGACATCCACACAGAGAGTGGAATATCCAGCTCAATTCTTCATTTGATATGCCTGTGGTAACATCTCATTATCAGAAACCGCTTAATCCTGTACAGGGTCGCGGTGAGCCGGAGCCTATCCCGGCAGACATAGGGCGCAAGGCAGGGGTATACCAAGGATAGGACGCCAGTCCATCACAGGGAACCGGGGGCAATTTAGTCAGCAGGCCAATTAACATATGCATTAGCATTTTTTTGAACTGTGGGAGGAAACCGGAGTACCCGGCAAAAACCCACACGGGCACGGGGAGAACAGGCAAACTCCACACAGAAACGCACCCGAGCCGGGATTCGAACCAGGGACTTCTTGCTGTGAAGCGGCAGCGCTACTCACCACGCTACCGTGCCACCTCTGGTAACATAATCCAAAAATAGTATTTTCCACTGGTTGCAGACATTTTTTTACAAAAAGAACATCACTCGGCTGTGAGAATTTTCTGTGCAAGGGTAAACGAAAGAGGGGGATGAACCCAGACTTGAGTTCAATTCCTGTACAAAGTGATTTCTGAACTAGCCTTGGGCTTCAGCAACCAGCACTGATCATGGTGGTGACGTATGGTCAAAACAACCCACATGACCGATCCTGTGCAGGGTAAGAGTTACCAATTAATATCATTAACCAGACATTGGTGGTATTCGAAAAGTAGAAATGCACATCTCCTCACCTGAAGAGGACAACCCACTATTTTCCGTGAGAGGACCATGGCCACAGATTTGGAGTTGCTGACTTTTGTTGTGTCGCAGAAGTCCCTAAAGAGCTTGCAAGCTCACTGCGTATTTTTCTGCTGTAATAATAAGCATCTATCAAAGTGGACACTCGCCATATCCCGGCTGCGCCTTGAGATCCTGTCCATGAAAATCACGAACAGGAACGGAGACAAGACTTCACGCCAAGTATACGGACACGGCTCTCGCTCTTGAAATAGAGAGACCGGATTGCTCTCAAAAGAGACACCAGCATCCCATACTCGGGGCACACGGTCATAGCCTATCTCCAGATCTACAAAACAAATGTAGACTCGATTAGCAAACTCCCATGACCGCTCAATTATCTGTGAGAGGGCAAAAAGGTGGTCCACGGTTCCACGGCCAGGACGGAAATCGCATTGCTCCTCCTGAATCTGTGGTTCGACTAATAGGCTTTACCTGGGATGCTAAGGAGTGTGATCCCTCTGTAGTTGGAGCACGCTCTTTGGTCCTTATTATTATAT
>JAZEWU010000002.1:3468686-3479002 GCA_036362915.1 Geotria australis
TCCACACAGAAAGGCACCCCGAGCCGAGATTCGAACCCGGGACCTTCTTGCTGTGAGGCGGAAGCGCTACCCACTACGCCACCGTGCCGCCCTAACCCTAAATTTAAATACGATAATGAATTATAATTCGTGGACTTTAACTCACACACAAAGTTGCAACCATCCATTTTCAGAAACCGCTTAGTCCTATACAGGGTTGCGGTGAGCCAGAGTCTATACCGGCAGACACAGGGCGCAAGGCAGGGCTATACACAGGATGGGACGCCAGTCCATCACAGGGCACCGGGGCTATTTAGTCGGCAGGCCAATTAACCTAGACAGCAGCATGTGTTTGGACTGTGGGAGGAATCCGGAATCCCCGGCGAAAACCAACGCGGACACGGGGAGAACATGCAAAACTCCACACACAAATGTAACCCAGCCGAGATTCGAACCGGGGAGCTTATTGCTGTGAGGCGGCAGCGCTACTCACCGCGCCACCGTGCCACTGTATGTTTGGACTTGAGGGGAAACAGCTACGATATCCCATGGATGTCTTACCTCTACTCCTCTGGCAATGTCTAGTCACACTCCCTGGAAATATATGAAATGGACATACACGCATTTGCCATTTAAACAATATTTGGAATAATAACACAAAGCACAAGGTATAACCAAATGCCGTCCTCTTCGCGGCCCATGTGCAGCGCTTTGTGACCCTCGGGTGAAAGGCGCTTTATAAATGCTATTATTATTATTGTTTTATGTTGTCAGTAAACGTGTTGGTTTAATGATTATGCGATGGTGCTGGGACCAGTGGTATTTGTCTTTGTATATGTTATTGATTTGGCACTATCCAATATCGGACAAGATGAAAATATTTGAAAGCGGTTGATTCTGAGCAATAGACACAATCCCTCTTTTTTTTATTGGTTTGTATTATCAAACATACGAGAGTGAATAGACACAGCCCTTAGGCAGATGCAATCTGTTAACTTGTCTATTTAACATTTTCGTAACGAATATTCAATAGACATTTCTTCCGGAACGGCAATTGACTCAATAGTGCACCTTTGTTAAATCCACCCTCCTCCATCCACCCTAGCAGTATACGGCAATCTGCAGGTCGCGTGTGATGGGGTGAAGTGTGGGTAATCCCACCTCTGCCAAGACGTCTGTCCAGCGTGAAAGAGTCATCCAAATATCCTCTGAAGGAATTTTCCCAGAGCTTTCTTTAGTGAAGGTCCTTCTGCGAGCCGTGGCGTGAGCGAGCAGTTGCAGTGCTGCACCTTTACCGTTTTACCAAAGGGGACCCACTGCTGACGAAGCTTGTTGGGCGTGTACCTGGAGCAGTTGTTTTGTGATTTAAAAACAAATGGGAAAATGTCATTGGTGACGAGATTGAGATAATCGAGATGACTGCGTGCGTGAAAGCACTCACAGACCAGAGGTGTGGTATTCAATATTGGTCGGTATGCCCAGTGGCCTCAACAAGAAGATATCATTGGTGCTGGCTCAGTACAACTGAAACGCGCACATGTACTATGAGCCACCTAGCCGTCTTAAATTCATGAAATGTTAATCCGTTGTCTTGAATTATTGAATACTTTAAACATTCATATAAAGCACTTTCTTGATTTATACCACGCATTTTATTGCTTTGTAAGTCTCAGTTCGAATCTTCCTGAAACATATTTTAATGAATAGCAAATTTCTATTGTGCCGCATTAACAGATGTCAAAGTTGAGACAGATTTAATAAAATATGACGGGAAGTTCGTACGCAGCAGTATCGCATTGGAAATCATTACGATTGTTCCACACAGTCTGAATGAATTAATTAATCAGCTTTTACCTCTATAAAAATGCTTGAGTAGCCCTACGCACATTTACATAACAACGAGTGACACACCGTCGCCTATCAAGTGGAGTCTATTTGCTGTCAGGATATTTGTTTGGCTCTGGAGTGTGACGATATGATGCTGAAGGCAATAATCAATGCTGGCAGGGAGAAACTGAAGCTAGGTGGTAGTATCAGCTACCTTGTTAAGTAATTACGTGTCTAGCATGCATTCTAAGCAATTTTCTCTGCTCAGCTTTCTCAAGGTCGACCTGCCTAGACCCTAACTGTAACCCTATTCCCAGTTGAAACTCACCCCTGGGAGATGGTGCATAGGCTCTGCACTGTTACTCAAATTACTCTCGTGCCTAGCGTTTAACATCACAGCACGTGACGCAAAAGTTCTCGAAGTTATTTGCGATTTCGGAAGAATATTTTACAGAATCTACAATGCAATGTATATTTCAGTGTGTAACAATTTAAATATGATCTCTGACGATATAAAGAATAAAAGTAATTTTTACTAAATGTATTTGACTATGTTTTCCATGCCAAGTTGGAAATCTGTCATTTAAATTTCTCCGTTTCCACAAAGCCAAATAATGCACTGTACTCTTATGACTGAAATGCCGAGTGACTTTACGGCACTTTCATCACGAGCGCTTTTTAAAGAGCATTGTGGAAAGGAAAAAGCAATAACGCGAATTAAATGAGAATTATTAGCTGGGATGTACTTTCACTATTTTAATATGGGAAGAGTCTTAGATGTGCATCAGTAAACTTTACTGTACAGTATTTTGGGACACAGGCATGGATGTGTGTAAATTCCGGAGACTTCTTAAGACATATCTATTTAATCAGTACTTGTGAGATAAGCCGTGGATCACAGCTGTCATAATTGTTCTCTGAATTGGATGTGTTTTTGATTTTGTATTTTGCCCTGGATAAATAATAATGTGAAACTGGCTCGTAATAGATAGGACAAACATATTATAGAATATATACCACACATTTATATCACAAGGGAATTGATTCTTAAAAATATATATCTTTTATATATTTTCAGCAGAATTACATTTCCGATAGGAAATTAGTTTTGATTACGATAGGAATTTCATCAGACGAAGCAATCGTGAACAAATCTATCTTCTATAAAACGCACAAATGAAAGGAAATTAATACCAGGATAAAATAATAAGAGGAGATAAAATATGAGGCCCTTCATCCACGGAGACCACATTCGCAATTTTATTTTTGCCTCAAGGTGTTGCTTTCATTACAAACATAATACACAGTTTTCCTCCCAACACTACGGTGTGCTATTGATCTGTTTATTACCCACAATATCAAAGCACCATTGTCATGATCCCAAATAAGCTTCCAAGAGCAATAAAGAATGAAAATACAAAAAAATATCCACTACGGTATTAAAGCCACCTTTTGATCCCAGGAACATCAGAAGGCCATCTGAGAGGGTGTTTTGAGAGTAATGGCAAGTGTGGGGTGGGGGGGAGCTCCTGCTCCTTAATTTGCATACTTAGGATCTTTTTCGAGAGCATACCCTACGTTTGTTAACGAGGATGAAGTTCCAGGAAGAACACTGCTTCAAATTACCCTTCGGCGTGTTGGATTTGCCAAGACTTTAATGCATACCATCTGTCAAGTGTCTGCTGAATCCTGATGTAGCCTTCAGTCCCTGATGACGATGACGCAGCGTTCGAGCCATCCCCGCAATCACCACGAGACGCGGCGATCACGTGGGTGGCCAGGTGCTGGCGACAGGTGTGAAGTCACGCCTGGTCTCATTGTTCAGAGTTTTGTCCACGTGGGTTTCTGCCGGGCAATCCGGTTTCCTCCCACAGTCAAAAGACACTGCTGCTCTGCTCCAAGGCTCTACGTCCTTAGTCAACTCAAACAAGGTTGGTTTCATATCTCACACTAGCGGTGGGGGTTTAATGCAGCCTCTCCTCGTCCAGGTATCTATGGCCGGAGCAGAACGCATCATAGGCAAAAGAAGATTGTTGTGAGCTCCTCTTGTGCGGAGTTTGCATGCTCTCCCCGTGTCGCGTGGGTTTACGCCGGGCACTCCGGTTTTCTCCCACTGTCCAAAGACATGCTGTTGCATAGGTTAATTGGCCTGTTGACAAAAATGGCCCCGGTGCCCTGTGATGGATTAGCGTCCCACCAGGGGTATAGCCCTGCCGTGCGCCCTGTGTCTGCCGGGATAGGATCCGGCGCACCGCGACCCTGTTCAGGATTAAGTGGTTTCTACCAACGGATGGATGGATGGATTTAACGTTTATGTTTAGGATTAACATTGTGCTGTGACATAACCCCCTCTGCCGCGATTTTAAACAATGCCTACACAACAGGGCTGGGTCCAGTGTTTAAAACATGAGCCCGGTCAGAATTATACATAAACAATTCCACAGAATTATAACAGGAGTTGTTTTTCCATAGGATCTGTGTTCTTGGCAAATGCTCACAAGAGCTGCTTTTTCGTGATAGCCGTGTGGAGCGATCCTTTATCCCAAAAGAGCAGCACTTGAGAACAATTCGTATATATCGAGCTGTTCAAACCTTCATTAATATGATGTGTTTTTGTTTAACCTTTATTGTTACTGTACACGAATGAAGTTTCGCTCTTAAACAACAGTGAGGGCTGAGTGTAGTGTGCAATATTCACGGTATTAGGTGAGTGGGTTCACTTGTCTAACATGGAACTTTCAAATGTATTTGCAAAAACAATACGAACACATGTTGAAATACACGTGCCAACATTAACTGACTTGCAGAACCTTTTTAATATTTTTACATTTTCATCTACGTGCAGCCAATTCTACTATATCCCCAGAAAATAATGTTTGGCTGGAATGCAGGGATGCATTTTCTGGTGTCTTCTGCTGTATGTGTGTCTTAATAATTCAAGATTGCACTAGGAATCCAGAGATGCACAGCCCTGCTTGCCAGATGTGTCTTGGGAAAGCTAGCAGTTCCCATAAGAACCTGTATGTCGACGATAGGATCCGTGATTTATTTAATACATTGAGCTTGCCATTCCTTGCAAAGCAAGGGATTTGATTGACTGGTGTCATCATAAAAATAGCCAGAGGTAAACTTGTTTAAAAAAATACTAGGCATGCAAAGATTGCCATCTTTGGCAGTCGATGGATAGTCATAATTTTGGGTCGTGAAATCGATTTCAGAATACACTATACTATATACACTATAGTATTCGCTATTTTAGATGATTGTAGCGCCTCCAGTGGTTGCAGCGTTTCCGGAATCCATTTACAGTCATGCGCCTCATAAGATCTGTTTGGGCAACGTCCGACCGCAAATACGTCCGTGGTTCCATCGGGTTCTAATAGAGTTCAGAAATCCCGATCGGAGAACGGGACGTAACCGGACATATCGAAGCCAACAGCTTCCCGCTTGCAACACGAGTATCTCATGTCTCTTGTATACAAAGCGATTGTGCTGCCAGGCCTTATAATGGGTACAGTACATATATAACCTATAATACATATGTCTTGATAGTCATAAGAAACGCCTATGTTACTGGCTTATGCATGTGCATTACTTTATATCGTTATTTTAACGTGAACTTTCCCTAATTACAAATAGAGTACTGTATGTGTACAATGTCTTGGCTATTTAGTCAATACAGGTACACGACAGTATCCCATATAGCTTTGCTAAGTAAATAATATGGTGTTCGCACAACGTCCAAATCACATAACGTCTTATTTCACAGAACGTATCGTGGACGTTAAGCGACGCATGACTATATATAGTAGGGTACACGGATGTAGTACGCTACACTGGCTGGAAGTCTAGTGCTGCGATTTTTTAGTTCAAATAATGTACTTGCGATACAAGCATTGACTTATGCATAATCATACGGGAAGGAGCACAACTATACAAATGAGAAACAAATAAAACTATAGCAAAACAAGGATTGAATGTTGGCCCTAAACAGCTACCTTTCATAAATTACTGCTGGCAGTGGATGCAGGGAGGGCTCAATTGTTACAGCAGGTCTAATGCTCTCACCGTGACACTTGTTTATATAGACTTCAGAGAAGGAGCATTTAAAGTTTGACAGGCAGCTTGTGAAAATGGTGACGATCATTGGCCTGGAGACCGTGATGTGTTCTATCCAGCAATCGTGCACACACACTGCCTGCTCTGCTAATATGACATTATATTATTAATTACTGAGAGCATGTGGGTGGGCTATGGTGCATTCGCTGGACTTTCTTGGTCAATGAAAATGAATGTTAAAACGAGATAAATGTGTTTTTAACATGGCGTGCTCGCAATGTTATTTCAACATATCACGGCCAACTTGTTAAAACATGAATTACTAATTGTAATGCAATGCCTTAGTTAGTCATTAACAGGTCATGTGCACAGATTACTCATCACCTGTGCCTGCAGCCTCGACATTGGATACTGCATTTCAAACGGCTGTGAAATGGACATGTGACATCTACAAGATCTGTTTTGGAAAGATGGCCCATTGACAACTGACAGGAGGAAACTCATTTCTCAACAACTGCTCACCAAAATAGCCATCACGACATTCATAAGAGAATCCGGTGTGAGTGATGTCAATGTGACTAGGTGTTATCAGTTAGAGGCGTTTAAAACATCGAATGGTGCATCAGAGTGACTATAAACCCTTCCTTTCCACCCACATTGTAAATGTTAGCCCATAAACTCCGTACACTCGCTTTGCTAAAAGCCAAACACTTTCGCTGAGGTCAATGGAGAGGCTCGGTGGGGTATATGCTGTGACTGGTGGGTGGTGAGTCTCACTCCTAATATTTAAAGGTCATAAGCCATCACAGTGAAAGCCTCTCGCTATTAACTAGCATGATTGTGACGGACCAGCAGCACAACGAAAACACTCAAATAACTTAGTTTTTTTGTATTTGCGATTATTCCCCTACGTACACAGATGCACATACAGAGGCGTTATTAATGTACACGGCTGCTAGCAGAAAAGCTGTAATCATGAATGATGTGTGTCTGCATCACATGTATACGCTAGGGCAGTCTTTATGAAATGAGACAGCTGCTAGCCATGAGTGGCGATAAATGTTACCTTGATAAGCATGTTTAGTCGTGCATTGACAGCGCCATGAAAAAGACCTTAATAATGCAGCTATTAGAGGCGGCTGGGTGGCTTAGAGGCGTGTGGTCTGAGCGCTGAGCTCACTGCCGTGATGCTGGATTCAAATCTGGGCAGCCCACCCATTCATTATTAATTAACAATGCTTGGTGCTCTGGAATGTGTTACGAACGACTGCTCGCACGAAACCGAGCGGCGGTGGCTACGCACTCCTCTAATCAATCCATCGCTGCGGAGGCGAGGGGTAGGTGGCTCACGCACGTTGTGAAACTAACTTCCCATGGCTGCCGAAGATGTGCCGTTACCTTGACTAGCCGGACGAAGGCGGCACAGCATGTGGACTAATCGTCACGTGTTTACATCTGGGGCGCACGGTGGCAAAGTGGGTAGTGCTGCCGCCTCACAGCTAGAACCCTGTGTTTGAATCCCGGCTTGGGGGCCTTTCTGTGTGGAGTTTGCATGTTCTCCCCGTGTCCGCGTGGGTTTTCGCCGGGCACTCCGGTTTCCTCTCACAGCCCAAAGACATGCTGCCAGGTTAATTGGCCTACTGAGTAAAATTGCCCCAGGTGCCCTGCGATGGACTGGCGTCTCATCCTCGGTATCCCCCTGCTTTGCGCCCTGTGTCTGCCGGGATAGGCTCCGGCTCACCGCGACCCTGTACAGGATTAAGCGGTTTCTGAAAATGAATGAATGAATGAATGTTTACATCTGTGCGGGGATAGTGTGTTGCCCCTTCGCGTGAGTGGGTTTCTTCCTCCAACGTCTGTAAACGCTCATCGTTAGATAAAACCCAATGCCACACTCAGGCGTAGAGTCCTGCGACTGAGTGTGACTTTCCTGAATAAGTAGAATTATTAATACGTCATACTTTATTGGACCTTGTACAGTACTTTATTTGGCTGACTTCGGACCTCCTGAGAATAAGGCATCACGTTATGGGATCTTTGGAGAAGTTCTGCGATATCTGCTATTGCTGCTCGATGAAAAGTCCAAAGGAATTATTTGTCTTGTATTGTAACATGATGTAAAGTTACGTGCATATTATTGTGAATATCAAGCTATTTGCTTCGCATTTCTTTTACGTAGTTCACATACATCTTGGCAGCCACTAGGGGTTCGATAATCAGCACAATTTCAAGGCAAGAATCAACTCTCGAATCGACCCCAAATCGTTGCAGTTCATCAAATCAGGAACGGTGCGTGAATGTTCCATGATGGCGTGTTCTCGTGATTTAAATATTTTGGTCGGAAAATTGTCACAAGCCTCTAAGCAATGTGATAAATATGATTTAGTTCGAACGTTTGTTGTATCGCAGGAATCCCGCCTCCAGAGCTTGCAATCTCACTGGGTATTTTCTGCTGTAATAATACACATTTGTATAAACATCTTTCTAACCGAACCATGAAAGCACAAAAGAACCGTATAGCAGTAGATAGATCACAAATAATTATTCTTCATAGCAAATATTAACCTAATTTAGAGCGTCATGCTAATAAGGCTGTACCAAGAAGTTGTTGCTTTTGTAACTTGTACGCGCTAATACATCTTGCTGATAAGAGCATGGCATTCCATTCCATTATTTTAGAGCCTGATAAACACAGGAACTCTGACCCAGGCTGATTTTAAAGCTCGGCAGTGCTAATCTATATTCAGTCTCAGATCTCAACTGTTATCTAGTAGATATAAATACAAGTACTGTACAAGACTCTGAGCCTACATACTAATGTATGTCAAAGATAGAGCAAACAGCTTCTTTCATACGGGAGGTGGTGAAAGTGGCATCGTGAATGCGACTACCATACAAAGTTAACGTGATTTTCACTGAAATGTTGCATATCAGCACAACATAGGTAATCACGTGAATTTAAACTTTATTTCAGATTTTTGAATAAATGCAAGCTTTAATATGAACAGAAAAACAACACACCATCACAAACAGTGCCTGAGAATTATTATTTTTTACATTGGCTTTTTTTGACGATGACAGCGAAGTTAATTCCAGAGAGATTTACTGACATACGGTGTAGTTGGACTCGAGTTGACAATGCGGAATAGTACATATATTTCAAGTTACATTTCTGTACGGCTTTCCCAACTCGGCTTTATTCACAGTTCATGTCATGCAAGAAACACGAACGGCAAAATGTGTTCTGCAACAGAGATCTTTTCCGCATCAGTTGCGCGAACCAACCCATCTAAACATCTTCCATGACTTCTGGTAATGGCCAATGTTCAAAACTTTATAGCAGGACATCACCCGGTGTATTAATGAACTGAAAGGGACTGCATGTCCGTTTTCATCCACACATTCCTATTGAGTGTTTGCCCTATTGATTTCGGCCCGCACACTTTCTTACCGACATTGCCTCGTGCTCTTCTTAGATATTCCTCCAGCCGAGGCAATGGATGACCCGTGAGTTAGCCACGCTTGAACACTGTCGAAACCCGATGAAAGGAATACGCACCCTTGAACACCTAGGGGCTCTGTCGAAGGGATCACTAATGGGGTCCCCTTTTTACTGATTGGCTTTCGGTCTGCCCCTCTCTTCACGACGTGACCTCTACCCGAAATCCTTTGTCTGCCCTTCTTTCTCCCCTCTTTCTGCTATTTATTTCAGCCTCCCTCTATCCAGTCTTTTCTGTCATCTGCAGCATGGGAGGTGGTTACGTCATGTGGGAGCGGCAGGGGAATGCTATTGTTATGGAAGGCCCATTTTTGAGTTGAGAAATATCTTCACATTGCAAGTGAGCTTTGCTTGGGTTGCCACCTCATACGGGTTGTCTCCTCGTAACGACATACCATGGCAAGATGAATATCTCACAATACTGGATGATGGGGAAAATATATGGACATGTTTTGCCTTGAGTGAGTGGTGTATTATTACTTGTCCTAGTAAGATTTACAGGTTTAATTTAAAAAAGCTACTTCAAGAATAAGAGGGCTATCCTGGAAAGCTGGACAGGTGGCAACTAGCATCCTGCACCTCTGGCAATGCGGTCCTTCGTTTCATTAGTTTAACTAATACACGAGAGATGTGATGTTTATTTGTAAACGTTGATTTATGCCTGGCATGTATGATCATGGCGCGTTAATATGAATCAAAGAATATACAATCGATGCTTGCTATAGAATTGGAAACCTACAACTGGAATCCTTTAACAATGCAACGCGTTGCTTGTCCAAATGGTTACGGGCTACCATGGGATGTGGGTAAATTATGGTGGAGTGCCACGTTGCGGTTCAAGAATGAATCTGAGAACTATCATGACAACTCATCGGGGCCTTTATAGTGCTGTAATTTTTGCCCATGTAATGCTCGGCAATGGAACAAAAGGTTGCCCTTTCCCCATTCTTAT
>JAZEWU010000002.1:3485302-3507263 GCA_036362915.1 Geotria australis
TGAGCCGGAGCCTATCCCGACAGACACAGGGCGCAAGGCAGGGGAACACCGAGGATGGGACGCCAGTCCATCACATTCAATCCCATCGCATTCAATGTAATGAACAGGAAAAATATGGTGGATTAACCGGAGTATTTTAGCAAGTGCAGTATTTCAGCGAGCATGTCGACAAAGATCTGTCACATTTAATCGACGTGATGAAAAAATGCTGAGTATTTAAACTCTTAAATATATAATGAATGTAACATGGTGAGCAAGATTCGAAGTGAACAACCTATTGTAAGCACTGTTGCTTTCTCGGTGGTTCAGCTCTTTTTAAGAAAACGCTCACCGAAGTGTTCAGCAACTTGACATGGCATGCTGTCAGAGGGCATCTCATTTTGGTTTATTGAAAGCTACCGTGTACAGTGTCACTTGTTTATCATAGCATCAGGCACGAACAACAAAGCAACAAGAAAAAAAGATAATTGTCAACACTTTATTGTGTGCGTCTCAAAAAACAAAGCTTGCTTCTTTAACAGATAGCAAACACGGAGGGTAACATGACATTATACTGTATCAACAAATGTCCAATACACTCGGTAACAGTTTGTGAATGGTTCTAGTAATTTCCTGACAAGCCAGGATGAGCAATTCAGAAAAGAACATGTGGCAGGCAGAGTTGAAAGTAAACCGGTACAGTCCGGTACAGCGTACCGGTAACAAAGTGGCCGAGGCATTCAGTCCAGTAAAGGCAGGGAGGTTGCGATTAGACTGTACTGGTAAACAAATCTCCGTTACTTTCAGCCGTGATGGCAGCAGGTGAGCGGTGCCGATATGTTGAGACACAAATGGTTGCGTGGTGAGACATGCCTTGGATGGAGGCGAGCCAGTTACCAAGGCGGGCATTGGAATTGTTTCCATGAGTCTGACAACCAAAGGAGAAAGGACCCAAGAGCAGACGTGGGATCCTGTCAGGCAGATTTTGGAGACCGTGTGACTACTGCGCAGCAGCTGCTGGAGCTGGCGGACGGTAGAAGGCATCGGCGAGGTGGGGTGGTATGAACGCCTTGGGCCATGCGCCGTTACTTTTGGAAAAGGCAATTGCTATCATTGTCCATTTCACTGGCAGACGGTGTAAAATTATAGGCCTAATGATCATTGGTTTCGATTAACAGGTCAGCAGTGTAGTAATTGGTGGATAAATAGCCACTGTATGTGGAGCTGGTTCAGAATTACATCACCAAGATTGCAAATGAATAGCTTCATTATTGAATATCTGCCCAAATCCTGTATTTGCAATGCTGTTTTCAAATGCGTCTGAATGTCTTCCAAACATTGTGAAGAGTTTCATGCAACATTTCATTTCAGCTCTTACAGGCGTGTGTAGTTTTGCCATCGCGCTGTAATATTGTTAAATCAATTTGGCCATCTGTTAAGCCATCCACTGCCAACGCTGTTTGTCATCCAAATGTCTTCGCCCGGTTATGGGATCTACAACATTTTTCTCAGTATATTGCTACAGTCCAGATTGACATTTGATCAATAGCAACTTTAAAATCACACTATTCAGTATGACATTAACTTTTCAAATACTGTCAAAACGTCTGCTTAAAAAAAACCCCAAAAAGAGTGAAATTAAATCACTCTGGAAATATGTGTAGTGCATCCACTTTCTAGGCTCATGTACACATCTTCAGCACCGGGTGCTGACAGTGCATTCACGAATGAGCATCACAGATCAAACCCCGAAGAGCCCTCAACACTTGTTTCATGAGCATCTTGCTCAGGATATTTGGCCAATTTCTTAGTAGGCATGTTTTGTGTGTGTGTGTCAGAGGGACCCTAATTACCCAGGGGGAAAAGAATGCGTATTAGAGGATAAGACTTAAAATCCATACGCGTAAGTCGCAAGGCTATCTTTCATATCGTTATTAACTGGAATCATACAATACCCTGCAGGTCGGCAATGTCACTCACGCCATGTGCGTGAGCCATCAACCCTGCCTCCAAAGTGCTGGATGACAGGCTTGCGCCGTGAAAACAAAAACCAACTCTTGGCTTCCTCCGCATAACGCTGCATTAGTTGCCAGTGCTGCACATTCATGAATTTGCAGCCTGTACCCTCAGCTCTCTTTAATGAGCAACCAGCACTAATTATACACCTTGCCATCATGTGCAATATTTAGCCTGAAGCCACGAAAGACTGGAATCAAACAGCACAGACGTAATGAAACAACCGCGTAATGAAATGGAGGCGATGGTAATTGCTATGTAACACCCTCAGAAGGGGCCGTGTGGGAAAATAATGGTGCCAGATCGGAACAACTGCTATTACTTTGTTTACATTTGACACAAGACGTTATAGCCTGGACGTTTACATTGTTAATGCACTAAGCGTGTGCATGTTGTGGGCAACATCGCTGCCTTTTTAATGCACTTGCAACTTCACCTGCATATGTTTATTTCATATATAAAATCCAGCACTAGATACAGCTCTAAACTTGAACCTTGCATTGCACAGTATATTCAAAAAAAATAAATATTACATCGGCACATTAAAATAAAAACAAACACATAAAACATACATTATTGTGACAATTACCATGTTAGTTTCTTCTTTTCGCTAAACATTTATATGTTTTGTTAATACACTTAAAATGCGATTTGTAGTAATATATTTCTGTAGCTACCTCTTGCAGAAGAGCTGTGACCTATTTCGTTGTAATTTCTGGCCATGATATTTTCCTTTCTCCTTGGGCTGTAGTTTATTTTTCTTTTTTCGTTGGTGTTAGTGTGGAAATGTTTGAGCACTCGCCACCCTTTTTGTCCTGTCTTGTGAGTGAAATACTGCAGTCTTGCCAGTGTGTTAGTATCTTTTCAGTTTGTCTTGTCAGAGTGCCGGTTGTATCCTAAGAATCCTGACTGTGGGCAAGCACAAAAACAGCCTGTTATTCTTACCTCGTAAGGGACGCAGCTAATCACCCAGCAATATGAAACGTAAAGATATGGACACATTATAGTATTATTTTGAAGTCTGGCTGACAGTGGCCAGTTTGAGAGTTCCCATGAAGAAACCGTACTCTACAGTTTTATAGAAAGCATTGGGACTTTCAAACTACAATGTATCAACGGCTTTGTATTGCAGATTGTTTTTTGAGTAGGTTTACTCAAATACGCGTGTAGAAAAAATAATATTTACATGAAACTTGTGACTATAAAGTTGAATGCGTATTCTTATATGGTAGATTGATGAGTGTATACCTATATATGTATGTATATTCATGCCCCCAGAATATTGACATACAATATGTTCGGTACACAACGGTACTATTTTTCACATCCCTGTTCCATATACAGTACAATGATGTACGTATACGAGGACAGCATCAATGCAAAAAAGAAACATTTAGACACAAATATAAGCAACAACAAAAACGATGGAGTTACAGTTGGTGGAAGAAGATATTTTTTTTTGCCACTGGCAAAAAAAAGATCTGTAACTCAAACTAAAGCCACCTTCTTGCATGTGAGTGCATTTATGCATATGCGCTCATGCATTAGCTGTACGCCTGCACTCTGCCCCTGCATGCGTTGGGGCGTGCGTGTGCATGTTTTCACAACGGGGGTTTGTGTGACAATGGTTGTGTGTGTGTGTTGGGATTTTCTGAACCGGTATGGTCTCCACGGACCACTAGGTGGCACTTACGGCCCACTGGTGGGTCGCAATCCACGGTTGAGAATGGCAGGACTAGTGTCACGTTGTCCCCAAGTGTATGTAATTTGGTTGACGGATACTAGAGCCTGTTTGTGTCTTGTGAGTGCGCGTGTATACATTTACATGTCATCAATTCAAATTGCAGCACTTTGAGTCAACGCAAACGATTGATGCCGCTGCTGCCTGCATTTCTAGCTATTACCAGCACACATCAGACTCAAATATAAGTTTGGCTAACAGTCTGTGAAGGCTGCTGCAAACCCACCCACCCAGCACAGGCCCCACAGCTCCCCGTTAACAAGACTGCAAATCACGACGTGTTTAAACAAAAAAATAATTGTTAAAGCATTAATGCACATCTGTTTTAATCGTGGTGCTTCTGCATTTTTTAGAGAAAGCAATTAGCATGTTTAAAAGTTAATGACTTTGCAGAAAGTTCTGTGCACAAGAGGTTGAAACTAATGGCTCGGCTAAAAAAAAGCTATTGCCTAATTCGTTTACCGAGAAGTGAAAACAATAGTCGAGGTAAATGCCCTGGTACTGTTTACCTGTGGTGCGGCATCTCCAAGTCGTACATGCACATGCAGGCATAACAAGCGTGAGAAAATGAGGGTCAAAGTTCATAATGTGATATTTTCTTTTCAAACAACATGACGACGATGCAAAAAGTGATGGCCAATTAGCGCAAATACTTCCTGCTCTACTTCTGTACATACGTGAGCCCAAAAGTTTAGAGAATGTATTTTTTATTTTTTTTAATACTCTAATGCAAGTTTTATATTTTTCATTAGATTACCCTCAACACAACCGCCTCTCGGCTGTCATTTTGTGAGCAAGGCGAGCCGTAGAATATCAAATGTGTGACATCACGGTGTTATTATCGAAACATTTTGACCCAACCTCATACTCACGTGTACAATACACTGGGTATACACGACGGTATACCAACACACCCACGTTTTTAGACTTTAATGTGATAATACATAATGTTGATGTTAAAAGTTTCAATCTGTTCAGATTAGATCATGAAATGATTTGCCAAACCATAAAGCTCGATGAACTAGCAGGCCAAATTGGTATATTTTCATGTACAGCACCAAATACATATTTCTGTAAGAACATTAATGAAAAGCATTAGAATATTGCTTATATAGTGTTGGAGTATATTGCATACATAGTTATGCAACATGCCGGTGTTCCTGGAATCGTGCACATTTTTGCATTGCTAACCTTGCATTAGATATGTTATCTCGTGATATGGAATCTGTAATAGCACGATATGTAATCTATGAATTTTTATTGCCACAATTGCACTGGCCAAATATCTCCTTATCTAACCAATGCAGACGTGCACCTATATTTCTTATCTTTGCCAAACATAAGCTAGATAGATATTCATATTCATGAGTGTCATTTAAGACGTATACTCTAAGGGCAAACACTTGCAAAAAAGTCACTAGTTTGTACACTTATTAGAAACGTTTCCTGTACAAAATGTCGACGTTTCCAAATTCTCATTATATCTATTTCTGAAATATGTATCAACTTCAAGAAGCTTTAAATATATAAAGCAGGCACTCGATGTCCCATCCATTCTGTCTCAAAAGTAGGGCACGTTCACATTTTCGGCCTCTGGCAGAGCAACGCAATTAATTACAAGTTGTCACAACCGCAAGTGGAAGGGGGGAACAAAAAAAGGTGCTTATCATCTTACCTTCTCAGCGGTGATCTGGCCACCGCTCGGCATCCTGTGGGGTCCCCTGTAATCTTGTGTCAAAGTGTGGACAGCGGAGCACTGGAGTGCCGGCTCGAGTTCCGTCTGCGGCATCTCGCCGGAATGGCCCGCAACATCTGCCGATGCGACCGCGCGGCTCCCTCGAGTGCACGCTCCAGACGCGGCGCTGGCCGCCTCCTGTGCTGCAGAGGACGTCGAAGGTTGCGCTTGCACCAGGGAACACCTCATGAGCCTCTGCAAAGCTGCCTCGGCTAAATCCCCCTGGAAGGGCTCCTTCGAAGGCCCGGCGGCGCCACGGTGCCCGCTTTGAAAATCATCTCCGGGCTCGCTCGCGTGTCCCGCGGCGTGCGCTTTGGCGGCCTGTCCGTCGTAGGCGGTGCAAGCCTCCGTCTCCACGGGGACGTCGCCACCTCTGACCGAGGCGTGCCGATCGAACGACGACGCCGCCTCCGCTGCCATCGCGCAATCCATCCTGTGCGCCGAGTCCGAAGTTCTCGAGGGGGCCGACTTGCCCGCCTCGTGCGAATGCCTCTCCTTGTAGAGGCAGGTGCTGGGGCAGTTCGAGTGGAGCTCCCTGCGCGGCACGGCGTACCACCAGTTGGTGACGTACGGAAAGCGGCACTCGGACTTTTCCGCCCCTCGATGAGAAGGAGGCGGTGGGATTGTTGAGGAGGCCTCTGGCCCTCTGGCCGGGATGGAGAGGGATTCAAACTCGTCGCTCGCCGAGCCACCGGCACTGCCAGAGCAGGAAGAGAAGCTGCCCGAGGCAGACCCGGAGCCTGAGCGGGTGACCGCTGTTATGCCGCTGTCCGATGATATCCTCCGGGATGGTTCTGTCACCGTCGATGGCAGGTGGGGCTTCGTGGGAAGTCTGGATTTGTCAGTCAGCACGGCCGAAGCTCGGTGCAGGAGTGGGGACCTGGCCAGCTTTGCTTCTGGTGGAATCTGTGAAGCAATGTAACAGCAGATTAACTTGACAACAATCTTCGGTACACGGTTATTAGGAAACATACCTGACTGCAAGGGTAATATTAACACATCACAAACGCAATTATTTTTCTTTGTTTGCAACAATTGGGTTTCTTAGAAATAATGGGTTTCCTAAATTGTTTTACGCAACTTATGAAAGTTTCAGAGCAATACAACACAGATCTTCCTATACGATCGCACCGTTTGTAAATGAGTTGCATTGTAGTCTTGGTTTTTGTCCGTTTAAATAGAAACACGTTTTTACATATCGTGCTCTGTCTGCTAACTAGGCAAATTCTCATTAAACCATACCGTACTTTAGGTTGCCTCTGCCAAACCGAAACAGAGGCCAATTAAACCACTTTAGATTCACATCAGCAGGTTCCATCATTGCCACAGATGACAGCTCAGGCAGTAGACGTTGTTGGCTTTAACAATATAACTTGCTGAAAAGTAGCTTTATGCAGAGTTGCTATAATGAGGCTTTACTGTTTGTGTGTGTGTGTATATATACACACAGGATAATCCATGAATAGCTAGCCCACTCATTTCTAATGATCCTCTTATCTTCTGAACCGGTTACTGAATATCGTGAATGCTTAAGGTTTCATATCGTACAGGTGAACAGAGGAGGACTGTGGTGGTAGGTTTTCACGGCCCAATTCATGATGGTTGCTCTTCAGAGCTGTTCTTTCGGGATAGTCGACGTTTCGCCTCCCACAGCTATCGCGAAAGAACAGCTCTGAAAAGCAACCATCATTGACGGTTTTGTGGCTCACACATACACACGCACAAAGTCTACTCCGGGATAAATCTGGTCGTGGTCCACCGCAGAGGAAATCGAATTACGAATAGTATTTCAAATTTCGTGACAGGTTCCATTAAAACACGTAAAGGAAAAACTAAGCACTGGCAAGAATGTGTTGCACGCACAGGATGCCACGCTTAACAGGCCTCGATCACAATCGATCATCGTCTAATATCTCCCCGTCACGTTCGCGGGGTTACCTATACTGTAAACGGATCGCCCTGCGTATACAAACAGGGAGACCTCTCTATTTGCATGTTCTCCCCGTGTCCGTGTGGCTTTTCACGGGGCACTCCGGTTTCCTCCCACAGTCCAAATACATGCTGCTCCATAGGTTAATTGGCCGACAGGCTAAATTGCTCCCCGGTGCCCTGTGATGGACTGGCGTCCCATCATGGGTACAGCCCTGCCTTGCGCCCTGTGTCTGCCTCGGATAGGCTCTGGCCCACCGCGATCCTGTGCAGGATTAAGTGGTTTCTGACAATGGATGGATGGATGGAGATCTATTGGCCATCGCTGCTCGCAGCCTCTTGGCGTCTCGAGAGGCTGGCACGTGCCGCGAGCTGCTGGATGGAGGTGTAGATGAGGCTGTCTGACGGGCTGCCATCAGACTGCTCGTCTGTCGATCCGGAGACACCAGAGCTGTCGGTAAACGCCCGCGGTGCTTTAGCGCGAGGGTTAACCGCTGAAACAAGAGGCACAAAAACAACGGCACAGGTTTATATTTTCATTAGAAACTTTCCAAAATCACGCTTTTTTCAAGTTCAAACAAACGTACCAGCTATTTACATCACTTATCCCATTGCTTATTTATATCCACAGTTATAAATTGCCCCTTATTAATTATGAGAGTTATGATCAACTGCAATGAGCACATTTTTCATTATTTCCCAGTTGTTTTATTTTCACATATAGCCTATTTCTAATTCAAAGAGTTGTGCATTTGAATGTAGTAATGGAACACACTTTTTTAATGAACGTAATAAAAAACATTACATGGTTGTATTTCTCTCAAACATTTTCCAACACCATTTTTCAATTTCAGTTTGATCAAATGTGCTATTTGCTGAAACTTATAATGTAGCCATGAATCAAAGAGCCTTGCACATTTTCCAAGAAGATTTTTTTCCCATACAACTGACAACTCATTTGGCTAAGTTGATAAAAAACTTTGTGTAATGACATACATTTAAGAACCCAGTGCACCTAGTGTTTGTTCAGTTTTTGGGGCTGTGTTTGTTAATGATGTATTTTTAAGTCTGCAAATTTTCAGCTCCGTGTTATGCTTTGCAAGGCCACTGAAGCGAGCTTAATGTTAAAGAAGCTTCCATCCATTTTCAGAAACCGCTTAATCCTGTACAGGGTCGCGGTGAGCCGGAGCCTATCCCGGCAGACACAGGGCGCAAGGCAGGGCTATACTCAGGATGGGACGCCAGTCCATCGCAGGGCGCCTGGGGAAATTTAGTCAGTACGTCAATTAACCTGGCAGCATGTCTTGGAACGGTGGGAGGAAACCGGAGTGCCCGGCGAAAACCCACGCGGACACGGGGAGAACATGCAAACTCCACACAGAAAGGCACCCGAGCCGAGATTCGAACTCGGGCCCTTCTTGCTGTGAGGCGGCAGCGCTACGCACTACGCCACCGTGCCGCCCTAAAGAAGCTTGCATACCCTGTACATTGATTAAGTGTATATGGGAGATCTTTAACCGTACTTTACATTTAAACAAAATAATTAAGGATGCCCCCTGGGAGGCTCCCCAGGGAAGTTTACCAGGTACGGCCCACTGGGCGGAAACCTAGAGGCCGACCCAGGACACGCTGGAGGGATTATATCTTTCGGCTGGCCTGGGAACGTTTCGTAATCTCCCAGGAAGAGCTGGAATCTGTTGCTGAGGAAAGGGATGTCTGTTCCCGCGACCCTCACCAGGACCAGCGGTTGAGAAAATGGATGGATAAATCGAATTAATTTCATTGGTCCACGCAACTCAGGTGTCATGTGGCACTGATGAAGCGTCAGAAAAGTCATGTTAAACCAATGGAAGTTGAGTGTTCCGTGACATTGGCTCTAGTTTTGTAGCGTCCGTGGTCTGTGAAGCAACAGAATAAATCACAATTATACGAGACGTATTTGTAAATAAATATAACTAATATTGTGCCTTCAGGTTGTACCGCATGATGTAGATCCCAGCACGTGGAGACGTCAGACAATGTGACCGACACTCGGTATTACCCAAAAACACGTTAGAGAGCTGCACAGCACAAACGCAAAAAAACCACCCGACGCAGTGTCGTATATAACGACAAAAATATAATGGAGGCTACACGATCCTGTTCTATGTTTATGCTTTACAAGACCCAAGGTGCATATCATGGTCCAGTAACCACAGGTGTCATGTGACTTTCCGATTACATTGCTGTTGAGTGAAGAGTTTCCCTACTGGCTGCTGTGTTTTCAGGTAGAGTAAGCTCTCAGTGGCCATGCATTTTTGAATGGTCTGCTTTTTATGTTTCATGCTGATGTTGTGTATGACGAACATAATGCATTTCATTCATTCATTGTCAGAAACCGCTTAATCCTGTGCAGGGTTGCGGTGAGCCTGAGCCAATCCCGGCAGACACAGGGCGCAAGGCAGGGCTATATCCAGTCCATCACAGGGCACTGGGGGCTATTTAGTCAGCAGGCCAATTAACCTATGATTGATATAGTTGGATGAAAATGGAACATTTCAAACATTTACAGCAACAGTCCAAAATTCAGATTGTTTTAAATGAGAGATTTCTTCTCAAACGAGTATGGATTAGACTCGTTATCTATACCTCTGCTAAGTTACTATGATTATAGTCCCTCGATGTGACTCATATGCACAGACCCACAATGAGCACGGAATAATAATGGATCGGTGTGGGTGTCACTGACAGTTGATAAAATTGGTGTCTAAACCTCGACGGGATTGTGTATATGACTTAACATAAATTATAATTTGATAACCCTCGATTTTCATAGGGCAGACTTGTTGGTGCCATTGAAATGTAGGCTTTCCAGCAATTGGCACAAGATCGACATTGGTGATAAAGACAGCACACCACTAATTTTAACATGAGAACACTGACATAACGTTGGTTTCCCTCCATCAGACATGTATAGTCTAGCATTAAAATCGCAAACCCGTATCCTTAAAATGAAGGATAATATAGATTTTTTTTAAAAGCCTTTATAAAATACAACCTGAATTAAAATGAAATTATCCAGCCCCTGAATGTATAGTACCGTAAATGCGCTAACCTCTGCATTACCGCTCACCTTTACAACCTTTATAGTAGAGCAAAATGTTTAGGTATAATCACTTAAAATGCGAACTCTTATTGTGATGTAATGTGTTTTGCATATTTGAAGTAATTTACTGTTACACATTAATGTGATCTTTTTTCAATGGCACTGTAACTCGTGCAACCACCACGATTTATCACCAGGTCCTATGCTGCTAAAAATACCAATATATAAACATTAAGATAGAGGTTCACTGCATTGATACAAAACTAAGGCTTATGAGTAGATGAATGACTTCTGTAAACTGTGTAATTTTAAAGGATGCTCTTCGTCTCATGGTTTTTTTTTATAGATTCAACTATTTAACAATTTTCTCTACTTTTCCAATATGCCTTGTGCATGCATTGAATTGCTAGCCACCTTTGCAGTTTAACATTCTCAACTGCTGCGACAATAAGAGCTGAGTATGCATGCACGGAACAGATTGTTTACTTTAAAAGCTTAACCCTTAATGTTGAACCTCGCTTTCTGAATAAAACGAACACCCTCCACTGGGCTGACAAATTAATTTTAATTTCTGGTCACAAAGTGTTCCTATTTTGTACTCATCACATTGAGTGTTAATAAATAATATGGAAGCGCATATTTTTTGGGCCATTAAATAGTGAATCGTCAATGACTGGGCTGAGAACATTGCATTCGTTGCATGAGAGCCTCTATAAATCAAGAAGACAATATATTCATATTTTCTATTTTCAGTTCAGAGGCGCAAAACAAGGATCGTATATGAAGTTCTCTTAGAATTTATTTTTTCTAAATTGCATCTGAAATAGATCTCACTTGACCACTTCCCAAATTGGCACAGCTTGGTGCCTGTGATGTTATATCAATACAAATTTAAAGCTGCATGCTCCTAACGATGCAACTTGTGTCCTGTGTATACCACTTTACATGTGTTACACGTGTAGTACGAGTGATGTACAGTGTTTAAATAGTGCGTGGATTTGTTGGTTTGCATCAATAGAATAATACTGTATTATGATTTTATATCTTGCAAAACCCTCTATGTGACTTTCTTTGGTAAATAAGTACTTATTATTATCGTTCTCATGCCAAACACAAGCGTGTGTTTCCATTCCCAAATGCTGATTCGGTGGCGCTTATCAGTGCTCACATTCGCGAGTGTGGGGTGTGAATTCCTCAACCCCCATAGTGGATGAGTGTGCAGCATTTCCATGGAGCAACTGATGTTGTCAGGCACGATTCCGGCAGATGGGAATTAAAGTCTGGCCAGTTTTACGTGGGCCAGCGTGGGATATCTTGCAATCCCGTGGGCATTCGGTGGCCCATTAGGATTTCTAGCACCAGCAATGAGCAGAAATGTTACACTAATGAGAAATGAGTTGTACCAGATGTATTGTTTCAATTGTCTGGCACGACGTCATACCGTCGTGTACAACATTGCATATGATAATAGTGCTTTCTGATATCTTGCTGGGGACACGCATCGTTGTGGCAAGCGGCATCGCTATCCCTGTGGAAGCACCTTTTTATGTACTATAATGCACGTCTCATATGTCTTTAATAGTGCATAGAGTATACATACGACATGCACACACATTATCTTTGTATGAATATTTCTACAAAAGAGGAGAACATTAAAAAAACAACACATACCTAACTGAGTTACAAAATCAACTTTATAACAAAATTAACTCGAAGGCTTCCATGACCAATGTTATTCATAGTGAGGTTCTGTTTGTGAGTTTAGGTCATGTGAAGGTGTACATGACCTAAACTCACAAACAGCTAGCATCATCTTTGTCCCTGATGATGCTAGCTGTAATGCCAGCGAAACGTCGGCGCCATCTTTTGAGGTAAGTGATGCATGTGCTCATTCGTTTGCTCCGGTATATCGACGGGTGCACTTCACTTACACACCTTCACATGACCTAAACTCACAAACAGAACCTCACTATGAACTTTCTAACAGTATTTTTGAGAAAATAGTTAACCTTTTTCAGTCCTCATTTCAAATGTTGCTGCAAGAAAGTCATTGTTTGCCTTGTGTCAGGACTATGAATGAAGATGCTCTGCAGTGAGTTGCGGTTAGTTCCTTAGCAATGTTGGCTATGTGATTGAGAATATAATGCATTGGCAGCATTAACAATTCGACTATCAAAATTAACATACGTTTCTTTCTGAAAAGTTGTAGGTAATGCAGTACTGTAATTGCTTTTAACGAATCGACGTACTTCTTTCATGTATGTTAGAGTAATGTCAATCACCTTTATAAACGGTCAGTTTCCACATGCAACCATAATGCCTGATGATGCCTCCAACGTGGGGGGGCGAAACATCGCGCGTTGCGCCCGTTGATTCGGAGGCGCGGAGCCTGACTCAGTCGGTTTGATTTCCAACATCAATATTTTACATGGTATTAAAAATTGCTCGGTTAAATTCCTAGAATGAACGTTGACCAATCCCGTCTTGGAAGTCACAGCACCATAATTACTTATTTGTTTTCTGAACTATGACGGTGTGATTATGGTAACGTTTTCAATCAGGTATATTGAAAGTGATTTACCAATTGTACATCGTGTAAATGTACCATAATATGTAGGTCAGTTGCTGTTGCGTGGGGAGCATTCATCAAAGAATTCCAACTCTCATAACAAGGTGCAATAGCACACCAATGGGAAATGTCACACCTGTGCTTGGATAAAGGATGGGATTAACTAGATTTGTCTCATCGCCACCGCAAGCCGTTCCACGTGTTCTATTACTGAGCTTATGTGACTTTTGCCCAATGGTATGTGTGCATGTCATCTATCATGCCAAGGTATACAAAGCAGTATTGTGTTAGCTCACTCGCCAAAACAAAACCACTGATTTATTAGGCTTTTATCTAACCATGCGCACACATATTAAATTGCATATGTATACAGGAAGCGGCCAAAAAGCTTGAGAGGAAGGGATATAAAAAGTATGCATAGATTTACACTTAATATAATACACTCAACATAATACATTTCATCCAAAGACATTCCTATGAATATTATTATATCATTAGTACAACAAGTTTTGGCATTGAAGAGGCATCTCATTAGGTGACCATGAGCTTTCATGTCACAGTACTGTTATTCATTTCCAATCAATCTTTGCAGCTATACTGGTATGTTGAGATAAATACATAGCAAATTGACAGAAGCGAAAAAAATGGCTGCAGAAAATAGGTGCATGGTTACGTCATTTATAACGTTTGTTTGGAGATGACGTGCTGTTCAAATCACACCCTGTTCACCACGGCACAACCAAGGCCAGATTACGTTTGATGGGAGCCTGAGGGTGTTACAGTTTTGAAGCCCCTCTCTATGTATTTGGTTCCTATCCTTTACTGTTTAATCACCAGTGACGTGCCGTGATGCCAATGGCTGGGGAGGCACTGGCTAATATCAGAGCCAGATTTACAAACATATGAACCCGACAGAGGTGGCTTAAATTCACCATCCAATTTATCGACACGATGTATCATAGTGCTACCATATTGTGTTTTCTCTATTACCATATAAAGATGTGTGCTACTATATGTTTGGAGGCCCCTCAAAATGTGTGGCCCTCATAGGGTAACACTGGACCTGAGTTTTCCAGAATCGTCCTCCTTTTTCAGGCAGGTGTTCTCGGAAATCTCTACGTTTTCCTGGAACAAGTAATTCCAAGTAATGGTGTAGGTTTTCATGGCTCTATGTATGAGCCGAAACCGCTATCCCGAAAGAACAGAGTCGTGGTTTTTGCCAGTCGTACTGCGTTACAGCCACGATATGTCCCGGTTTTTTGGACTTCCAAGGTGGCAACCCTAGGCCCTGAGCTGTAGCTCCGAAAGCCCCAGCGTTAATCTCGCCATGGACACCACTTTCATCAGCTGAGTGTCACAGGACGGCTCGGAACGATTTCCTTACCCTGTTTTCCAAAGAGGGTGTGTGATGTTGCATAAGCCACTGGTTTTCTAAATCCCCAGCAGTCCCAACATGTCTCACTTCTATCAGCCACAGCTCTGTGGAGGTGGCTGAATATCTGAATCCTGGTTTGTGAGAACAAAACATAATCCGTAAAAAGCACACGTACTGTGGTGTGAAAGGACAGTTTTTCTCTGAAGACTTCTGTTTTTTTGTGCACTCGCAAACAACTTAGGTGCCTTGCTTAAGCCACAAGTTTTCAACCGAGCCACCATGTGTGGCCACTGTTTACAGCTTCCCCTGACAAAACAGGGCCTAATTTAGCTCACCAGGAGGAGTGAAGACATCGCAACCCGAAACCTGCAGCGTCAAAAAGTAACGTTGCAGCCCAAGCAAGTACTTTCTAGCCCCGTGCAACGTAACCCTACCGCCATGCGTGCCTTCATTCAGAAATCCTTTGATGAATGCTGAGAACTTTGGGCTCCGTGCTTTAGGGTAAGGCTTGGCATGGCGCTTAGTGACCTGCCCCCCTGCCAGGCCTGATCACTAATTCGTGCCGCAATTTGCCGGTGTCTTCGTTGGTTTAGACTCGTGGAAACTCAATTACCGGAGGTTTATGGTGCTACGACCTCGTGAGCAATTGAATGGAGAGAATGATGTGGTAATAAATGACTGCACTGTATCTTTAACAGCTTTCATTTAAATTTGAAGAAATAATAATTATGATACTTTTCAGGAGGGTTATGTAACGGGCTATTGGGCCAATTCCTTAATGGGTATTTTGCATGGAGGCAACTGGAGTAATTGCAGAAAATGTACACTTATGAGTGTATAACACTCAAAATTTCATACATGTGGGTGGTTGAAACGCTATTTAATTAAGGCAGTTTGGGAGGATCACACAGATCTGCATGCTCTATCAACATGCATGCTCTATCGACCTGTCTCAAGTGGCCTGTATTTAAGGTGTGTGCTCATGCCTGGTATAAATATGTGTTCACGTAAGAACACCGTTCGTGCGACAGATTACACATTTGAATGCTTCCAGGGACCGAAAGTTAATCCGAAGAGAAATACATACGCTGATACATAAATTGGTGTAGCGGTTCTCACATCATCCGAAAGTGCGTTAAACACTACAATGCCGGCAAACAGGATGGGATGTTAACGGATACGAAAAAGGGGAGCCTCTGTTTCATAACTGCACCCTTGAAGCTCAAGTACGGCCAAAATAGGACAGGCGGCCAGTCACCAAAAACTAAGCAAAATGCACAAGCGTCTGTGTGGGTTCTGCACGGTTCTGAAATATTGCCCGTGGCTTACCCGTTCGGCGTGTGACTTTAGCAGCATTTATATGCTGCAGATAAAGTGTGCCCTGTTCCCCTATAACCCCGCGCCAAGGGGACCCGGGTGTCGCAGACAGTTTGCAGTCTCCGAGGCATGAATACAGGCTGAAGTGAATTTCCTCCTCGTATAAATTAGACACAGACGTGTGCAAATCAGGAGAACAAAGATGCGGTTCATGGGGCGAACACGTACAAAGTGTCAAGCGATTGGGTGTACGACGCGGCTTGAAAGGCCCGTGTATAAAAACCCCGCATAAAATTTGCATGAATGAGACAAATCAGAGCCCTGTGAAGTCCAACAGTTCTGCACGCTTATTTGGATGTTAGTTTGTTTTTATTTTTGTAAGAACAGTTTGTTAATGTATGCGAATGTGCTGCAATGTTAGTCAGTACAGTTGAATGTGTTGCTCATTATATTGGCTCTTGAGAATGCTCTTAATGACAGGTCTTATTTTGATGGCATTAAAACAGCACAGTTACTGTTAAGTGTGGTGTTTTATCGTGACAATAACAGAAGGGCCTTTTATCCATAGAGGCATTCGATGACCAATGCTCCAATTTGCTTTCGCAATTTTTGACGTAAAAAAAAAACATTTACGTGAATTAATGCAGCAGCAGTTTAACTGACTGTTTTAGTTTAATTCTAGAATGTGGTTTCACAATTTTGAACGTTTATTTATAAGTGCTTGCCAGCTGTCCCTTTATGGTTATCTACACAATTCTCAAAAATGTATCACACAGACCAGCCAGCCAAATATTTAAAGATGGATCTTTTCTTACTTTTTCAAACCACTTCTGAAGCTTCATGTTAACTCAAGTCAACCCAACAGCAGAAAGTGCATTCACTCGACCAACCAGGGGGAAACTCAGCTATTGTGCTGTGTAAGCCGACTCCTGTTTCATTTATAAATGTATCTATAACTATATATAAACTGTTAAGTGTGTATTCCACCAAATAAGACGTAAGAGAATGTATTGGTTAAAGAATTATGGAACCGTGTACCGGCTAGCTATTTATACCGTAAACAGTTTACCGTACAGTAACATAAAGGCATTACAAAAAAAACAACCAGTACAGTATATAATTCAGCCACGGCACCATTCGAAGTGCCCTTTTTTCCCCAGTGTACCAGTGTACCTGTGGAAAAAGACTGCTGTGATTTGTGTGAATACGCAGAGGACCGTTCCTGACGCAGCCCATTTTTTTACAGTTCCATCAAATTCTTGGCAGCGGTGTCCTTTATCCTCAGAAGGATGTAGCCATTTCCTACTTAATTAACCATGTATTTAGTTGAATTTCTGCCAATTGCCCTTTGTGGGCCACTCCAGCAAGCGCAACATTTCAAAGCCAGCCTACATCCGGCTCAATTAGTGCCACAGTGAGAGGCCCATGCCAGCTCATACCCAGCGGTGGAGATGACACCCCTTGGCCAGCCATGAGTTGCTGGTATGTGAAACGAGAGCCCATATATCACATCGGTATGGCTGGCCAAAAGGACGTTCTTGGGGACAGTGTTGCATGGCTGGCATATAAGCAATAAGAGAGCCCGTTCTGACAGATGGATTCGAGGTCCTGGTATTTAAAATTATGTAATTTTCTACATACTGTAATTGAGAAAAATAAATGTTTAAAATCTATATCAATAAGGGCATGTACTACAAGCAACATAATCTATTTTTGCACGCGGATTATTTCATACTAGTCTGACATTTTGATTTGCTAGTACTGTACAATTTGTTGCTTGCAGAGTTTGGGGGATTTGGGCATGCCGGGGTGTTGTGTGCGTCTGCAGAATCCATCGTGCATTCCATTCAAACACATGGCGAGTGTGAAGGGGACAAAACGGAGGGCTTAGATTTCAGGTTTCCGCAGCCTTGAATATGAATTAATTCTTAAACGTTACTCGGTGTGACTTTGTGTGTGATTTCATCACCATTCACTGCTTAAGTTTCCCTCCTTTCAATACGTAATGCAAGGGCGATCGTTTACACAGGATGACTCTCGACTAATATCCAGACCGTATTAAAACCTGGTAGAATCCAAAAGCGAGCTGCCCTTTTTATATTCCAATTAATATGTAATAAGCGTGGGGATTGAATCCAAGGAAAAGTGCCAGATTTGCCAGCCTGGATGACGGCTTAATCACACATAGCAGGGAGATGTGTGTTTACCGGCCATCCATAGCCAATTGCGATAAAGTCAATGTTTAAGGTAACAACAGTACAGTAGAGGCAGTGACAGCTTTGGGATGGGAGTGTTGGTGCCATGTATTTCATACCATGTTCAATTCCACGTTGAACGCAGTAAACTGGAAGGAAAAAAAAAAGAGCTTGAGAAAAATCCTAGCCTGTGTCCCCTTTCACTCATTCAATTCGCCTGTTCCCAATTTAGTACCGCATGGCACAGTTAAATTGTTTGACAGATGTGGCCGGCCAGCTACGGTATAACAAAAGTTTTAAAATCTCGCAGAGGCCGATGTCTCAGCGATGGGAAAGTAATGACACGTGGCAGAGAAACCGAGTCTTCACGCCCGTGTTTTCATGGGTCACGGAGCATGGGTGAGAGAGCAGTGACCCAATTCTGTCCTGCATGACCACATTATGAAAAAAACTCGAAGCATACACAACTCGCTATGCATTACCAGAAAAAAAACATAAATATACTTTAGTTTACGCAATACTCTAGTTGTGCAACATCTGAACCAATGTATGAGTGTGAAGCCCCCATAACGTTCCATTATTTAATTCATATGCAATGGAAAAGCACTATTAGTCAACACAGCAGTGGTAGAACCTTTTACATTGCAATGATTTATGCCTTCCTATTAATTAACGTTAACAACTGACAACCCTTTATCAAATCTCTGTTGGATAAAGACCTCCCCATAGCAGTCGTAGGTTTTGCTTGACTATATCTCACCATGTGAGTCATTGTGGGTTTGTGAACAGGGTACCCAAGACTGGATTAGAAATCACTCACCACTGATCCTAGCCTAGCCGTGGCTTGAAATCAAACTAACGTCCCCAGTGCAGGGCACTAACCTCTCTGCCTCAGCTCCATCCCCCTTCATAATTATCATTAAATAAATTGGTTCAATTAAGATGCATTTAGTTTATTGAACATTTATTTTTAGTTGCTACTCGATTCAAATTTATACCACAGAGAGGATTTGTTGGTAAAACACGATTCAAACATTATTACATTTCCACGGTATCATCGTTGCGCCTCAGTTTGCCCTGTCAACACGTAGATGTGTTACCCCTGCCTCAAAATGACGTCGTTATGTCGAAGCCAAGCTGAAAGACGACGATGTCCAGAAGCTAGCCATCGTGCTTCGAAGAATCGCAAAGAAGAAGATGGCAAAGTTGAGCTACCCATGACTGATAACAATTCGAGCTTTTTATAAGTGGAACTGAAAATAATTAGAGAACAGGCTGGACACTTTTGAAAGTGAAGCCTTTATCGAAGAACCATAGAGGGATTTGGAGAGTTTTCAGTAGTTTAACTTTATGTTAAAAGGCGACATACCGTCCATTGGTAATGTCCTGTGGGGCTTTAAGTGGTCACATAATTAAGGCGTGTAATTAAGGCGTCTAAACTGGGAAAATCCAGAACAACAGTAATTATTTTGAAATTATGCCTATCCACATGGGGCAGAGACAGCAGAGTGTGTTCCTCCGGTCTCAACCAGTGCGATTGTTGAAATACAAACATTCTTGGATTGAGAACAAGGTACCTGATGCAATGCACACTGAATAACGCTAACCTCGTAGAACTGGCAGCACGCCACCAGTCATGTTATTTGCAAGTACTGTTCCATATTCTCCATGAATACTAAACCAAATGTCGAGATGCATAGTTCATCTGGTAGGTTTGTGTGTGGGTGTCTGTGACCAGATTTTTATAATTTTAGGACACTGGGCACAAGTTTGGGATGCATCTCGATTATTGAGCATCTTATAGTCCAAGCACTAGGGTAACACGGGCCTCATTCCTCATTTTCAGGTGTTGCTCATGACAACCTCTGAAGTATCAAGCGTTGGCAGTTAAACTGCACCATTGGGTTCAGGATGTGTAAGGCGAATTTACTCCAGACAGGGGAAACGTGTGGGGGTGGGTGGAGCGATTCATGGACGAGGAAACGAACCTAATGGACAAGGCATGCCACGGCTGTCTGGCTGACTTTCCCTCTTCCGAGAGGAATTAAATTACATGCGTTGCATGCTATCTAAGCATGAGATTTCTGGGTAATTACTATTTCGATTAGCAGTCATTATCTGTCCATAAACACAAGGGTTTAGACTTGCATCCTGGAAAATGTCACTATTCAACCGCGTTTGTACTTTCCTTTAAGTACACCTATCATCCATACAGTGTAATCTGCACTGCCCTTAAACTCAGCAAAAGCAGTTGGATTAGTGTGTAAAAGTCATCTTTTAAAGTCTGTGAAAGTTATTTTTGCAGAAAAAATATCCTGGATTAGGATGGCAGCTAACATAACTTCACAGAATTAGAAGTCCCAATAAGTGCTTTTACTTTCTATTATAAATCATTGCAACTAGAGTGTAACTGCATTGGATAGATCATGTCTTAAATATACTTTGCTAATTTTCAGCAACTGTGCACAAGATTTGTTATTATATTAACCTTTCGCTGTGCCACAAACGAAGAGAATTAATTCTCTGTGGTGTAGAAAATGGGCCATATCAAATGTTATGCTTTGTCTACCATTTTAGGCCACACTGTGAAAGTATGATTTGTCTTTATGAATTATTAATCATTGTTTTGATTAATGTTTTTCTTTCCCCAATAGACACAGCATTCCAATTACTGTACCCTATAAATGATATACATGATTAATTGTACACACTTAGAATTTTGGCTGAAAAGTATTTTGATGGCAATATAAATTCAAATAACGCAAACAACGCTATCCTGAGAGCATTGTGATTGTATTTTATTGTTATTTGAACAAAAGGATATACATTTTGATTTGTAGTGTGCATTATTTTCAATGTTGTGATAACAATAGTCGTGTTGTATGCCTTTGTTTATGAATGCTATGGCATTACATACAAGGAAACAGCTCTTGTGATTTATTTGTTTTTCAGTACTTTTCAACTAACTAACGGTATTTGCATAAGCGTTGTGATACCAGTACTGTACACATGCATTCGATTTACACATCACAACGTAGTTGGAATACAGTTGATACTAACTACGGGGTGGATAGTATTCTGTGAATCGGCTCATATGCAGGCGCCAAGCAGATCATCCATCCATCCATCCATTTTCTAAACCGCTTGTCCTGGTGAGGGTCGCGGTGACAGCAGTCCAAGCAGATCATTACATGGCAAAATCGGGAGAGATAGTGGTGGACAGGGGATGCCTTCACCCAGCAGTGGATTGATCGTAACTGATTATGATGATAGTGAATAAGTACCCTGGATGCCACAATAGGGCGGTGATAACATCCACGCCTCACAGAAAGAAGGCCCTGCCCAAAGCGGTTCAAACCCTGCCTCGGGCACCTATGTGGAGTTTGTGTGTTCTCCCCGTGTTCGGCATGGGTTTTCTCCGGGTTCTTTGGTTTCGTCCCGCAAATAAAAAAAAAAATTGGCTGAAAACATTTGCATATATAGGATCCAGTGCTTCGCAAATATTGGCGCTAGCTAACCACGTGACTGCCTTCCCCCCACCGCTCTACTGTTTCCTTACGCTTCTGAGACATTTCTCTTTGAACGAATCCCTTCAATATCAAACAAACGCTTTGTGCGTGATAAATTGTAAAATTATTATATTATGTGAATTTAAATTGATGTATTTTTGCAAGAAATACCCGGATAACCACTTTTACATAAGAAAAGCTATTCACTTGTTTTCTATTTACTTATTGGTCATTTTAAAACCAATAATTTGGGTAATAAGCAAACAGACTGAAGTACTTAACAATGATCGCAAATGTGTTCTATTTTTATTAATCCACTATACAGCAGAAGGTGCACTTTGCTGATTCCCACATGAATTACGTGAGTTACATTGGGAATCCAACTGTTCTTCTTCTTTGCGATTCTTCGAAATGCGATGTTAAATTACAGTTTCCCATTTTCTTACACAGCCCCTTGCATTTTCATTGAACTCCGCAAGGTCTTTTGAGCTGCAGAGGTTTGGTAGTAGAG
>JAZEWU010000002.1:3513004-3562499 GCA_036362915.1 Geotria australis
AACCACTTACTCCTGTACAGGGTGGAGGTGAGCCGGAGCCAATCCCGGCAGACACAAGGCGCAAGGCAGGGCTATACCCAGGATGGGAGCCCAGTCCATTACAGGGCACCAGGGGAAATTTAGTCTGCAGGCCAATTAACCTATGGAGCAGCATATCTTTGGACTGTGGGAGGAAACCAGAGTTCCCGGCGAAAACCTACGCGCGCACGGGGAGAACATGCAAACTCCACACCGAAAGGCCCCTGAGCCGGGATTTGAACTCGGGCCTTTCTCGCTGTGAGGCGGCAGCGGTATTCACCGCGCCACCCTAGGGTTCTATGTAGGCACGTACATTTTAGTTGGTGCCGCACTAGACCCTCCACTGAGGGAGGATTTATTTTTGTATTGGCCTTAGGCTGCCAAGTGCTGTGTGATGTTCGTGAAACAGCCTACAGCAGACTACAGAGTAAACCGGTAAACAGATCCCAGCTGACATGCCAATTTGCCTACCTAGGCAGCCAAACAATCAGTCTTGCTATGCATATGATTAGCCGTACTGTACTATTTGATTGATCCCCTTTGCTTACCGCTGGTTATGGTAAAAGGTAAAAGCACAGTGTTGCAATTTCTCAACACAAGTGCTGGCGGAAGAAGCTCTACAGAGCATCTCTAGAGGATGTTTGGCCTACTCTTCCATGCTGGCCAGACATCTTTGAGGGTTTGGATGAATCTACAAGTTATGCCCCTGTCTAAAATAGCCGATTAACTCGCTGCAGTGTATCTAATCGTACTGCTAGGTGGACAGAGGTTGGGGGGGGTTTAAGAAGCTTGTCATATTGCGTCGACTAGCGAGCAGATGAACCAAACTGGCAAACCAGGGATTGCAAGGGAATTGCTCTCAAGGCTAACGATCATGTCCGATGATGCCGCCAACACGGGAGGGGAAGGGAAATGTCGTGAAGGAGAGAGGAGGAACGCTCGACACGGTTATCCCGAAATAGCAGCTCTCGAGCGCAAGTCTCATGCCTTCAAGCCGTGACAACCTATGGGGTTGCAAACCTTGCGTGATAAGCAGTACACCATGACAGCTCACCACAGGAAGCAGCCTCAAATCTCAAAAACACACACACACAGACAGAGACCGGGCCCCCGTTGCTCCCTTACCGGACAGCGTGGGTGCCCTGCGGAAGGTTCTTGGCGACGCAAATCCTGCGACGAAGCAGTCGAAGAGGAAGCAGATCTGGTCGGCCTCCGTGCACGCCAGGAAGAACACCCCGGCACCTGGGTCAAGAGCCAAACCCATTACCCAGACGTCACCCCCAGTGCAGAGCTGGGTGCATTGGTTTAATACAAGGAACAATAACGGAGATAACCGGGCACCTGGCAATAGAAAGATGTCCTTAACGATGGCCCGAATCAACTACCATTTTAAAGTGAGCATGCTGAGACTGAAATTATCCCTGCCATGCCATCTGCTTGTGAATGCTAAACCTCCCACAAGACTCTTTGTAAATGCAGCCAATGTGTGCCAGCGTTCTATCAAACACACTGAAAGTTATTTGCCAAAGAGCCCCATTAAAACGTTTAAAAATCAGTTTCTGCAATTACTATCAATTGCACTGATGAGATTCATGCAGAACAGGATGAATATGCAGTGGCAAATGCTGCATGTATATTGCACTGTGCTACATGGAGGTGCTGTGCAAGTGCTGTGCAGATCAGGGGCGGCACTGTGGCACGGTGGCGTGGTGAGTAGTGCTGCTGCCTCACAGCTAGAAGGCCCTGGGTTCGATTGACGGCTCTGATATCTTTCTGTGTGGCGTTTGCATGCTATCTCTCACAGTGCAAAGACATGCTGACTAGTTTAATGGTCCCTGACTAAATTTTCCCTGGCACCCTGAGATGTTGTAACTCGCTTACCCTTCCCCGCTGGACAACTGTTAAAAAGAGCTCCAAAGCACAACGGTTTCTTCCTACTTAACTAAAAACTCACCGACTGACGGAGAGACTAGGCGAGACGGGGGTTGTTGGAGTGATTCGCATTGTGAGAAAGCTGATTCTACCAGGGGAGCTGAGGCATGGGGCATTGCTAGGCCTTTTCCCAATGCTCACCATCCTCTCTGCTACTTTTATCCTCTTAAGAATTTGCACACACCACCCGGGAGAAAGCAGTCATGCCCTTGTACACTCAGTAAGCAGTGGCATTCAAAGCTGTCCGCATTGCTATGATTTAACACGGAGAGTCCTGTTTGATTGCAGGGTGCCCAGAGTTATGTTTCCTGGGGTTTTATTAAAAACCACAAAGGTCACCAACTTAATGCAATGAACATTTAGTTACATCATATATAGCTTACTATTGCTGATTTTCCGTGCTCTGTCGTTGTTGACATGTCGTTCTCTCTGCAGCTTTGTGCAGCGCTTTGTGATCCTCGGGGGAAAGGCGCTATATAAATGCTATTATTATTATAATAATATTCAAACCCTGTTTTAGAAATGCGGTGTCAATTATAGAGAGGATACATTATAAGATACTAAATTTGCGGAATTGGTGTCGTTCTTTGTTACGTGCCAGATGTAAGAATTGTGAAAACCTTCAAGAAGCACATACTCTGACGTTATGTTCCTTGCACGGATAAAGCGCTGCGCTAATGGGCTTAGCGGCTCAGTCGTCCGTACTGGACAGAACTAGGGCACAGTTTGCGGCCCTTTTTTTCAACCGAAGGTTCACATGCGCAAGTGTGCGAATGAAAGTCACATCACATGACTCTCCAGTGTCCAGTTTTATGATTCATAATTCAACTGTATTTCAATGCCAGCAAGAAAAAAAACATTGCGCAAGAGTAAACAAAAGCAGAGAGAAATCGTCCGGCTGCAAACTCACTCCATGCTAGGAGAGACGTGGCTGCTCGATGGTTATTATGTTTGAGTATGTCTATAGACTTGGGCTCTGACATATTCATGATTTACTTAAATCAGATTTAATGTGTAATTCCCACATAAATTACCAGGCGGCTGCAGAACAAAACCGCTGACTATGGGACAAACTAAGTTAGCGTACGCAGGGGAGGTAGCCACACTTTGGCAGTTGTGGGAGTCCTACTCGGCAATGGGTCCCAGTGGTTGTTGGTTGGATTACAGATTGGACCCATGAAGTTCACCCCCTCTACTTTGTCATTGGTAAGAGGTGTTCTATTGCAACATGGTTATATTAAATCTACACTCTGTAGTGAGCCTACTGTCCATGTGCCTACCATGTGTTTACGTGACAAACCTTCCTAATTGGCTGTATCGGGTGGAGGCACGGTTATGACACTTATTTTTTACATGACCTGACCCATACAAGGGATATACTCTAGACTATATCAAGATGTTTTTCTCCTCGAAGCAAGTCGTGGGCTTCTCTTCGTCATATCTAGAAATAAACGGTTATCAGGACACCCTCAACACCCATAGTAGCTGTGCATGACATGCTGAGAGAGACATGCTGCCTAGGTTAATCATCCTGACTAAATGGGCCCCGGTGCCGTGAGGTCTTGCAACCTGCTTACCCCTCCCCGCTAGACAGCTGTGAAAAATATCCTACACAGCTCAACGGTTCTTTCCAGCTTAAAAAAAAACCTGACTGAAACTGAATAACCGAACCTAAGGGTTGCTTTTCCAAGTTGTGCGGGATAGCCTTATCGAGCGCTTACTTTTATGCCTTGTGAATGTTGTGTGTAAATGTTTACTTTATGTTTTAGTGGTTTGTTGTGTAAACGTGTGATTTTTTTTATTTTTGTCAATTCGCCTGTTTGTTGCGTCGCAGAAATCCAGCAAAGAGCTTGCAAAATAATGTTTAAAAAAATGCAAGGTATAAATAAAAGGTAAAGCCTTGTATGTTTTTACATTATCTGCACACTGGCAAAACGGTGCTCATAGACAAGCTTGCAAGCTCCCTGGGTATCTTCTACCGTAATGATTAAACATCTCTCTACCTTTGACTAAACACAGTCCAGTGTCATCTACGAGCCAGGATCTTGCGGCGTGTGACAAGAGCAGCGTGGCAGGCGCTTTCGCCGATGCCAGAGGTAGTAGGTAGGTGGTGACGGTGATGCTTAAGTAGGGACCTGCAGCCGATCGTGTGCCGCCCTCGAAGGCAAACCCGCCGGGCACGGCCCCGTAGCGACGCAGCTCTGCCAGGCGCCAGTGAGCCAGCAGCGCTGGAGGGGAGTGCCGGGTCAACACGAAGGCGTTGTGTCGGAAGTGTAGCGTGGCCGGCCCGCTCTCCAGGCGGCCGCCCGTTGGCACCCACACGGCGAAGCTGTGCACTGGGCGCACGACGCAGCCACGCGGTCAGCCACGCCGACATTCGCGGACGGATAGGGTAAAAAAAAAAAGACAATAATCACGAATTAGATTTAGAACGCGTGGCATGTATTCATTCGGTTTCAAAGATATTCATTCGAAGGGAGAACGACTCGGAGGCGCGAGGAAACCGCAGAGAGGCGGAGGAGGAGGCGGCCACGCGGTTTGCCGGCGCCAACATATTGCCACACACTGTGGACTATGTATTATTATGATGTTATTGGCCAAATCATTAATGAGTGGGGTTTTTTTTTTAAGTTGTGGGAGGAAACCGGAGAACCCGGAGGAAACTCACAAAGAACAGGGGGGCAACACGCAAACTCCCCATAGAAAGGTGACCGAAGCGGGACGAAAACCGCCTCAGGCAGGACTTTTTTTCCTGTGAAGCGCAGGTCTTACCACTTCACCACCCGTGAGAATATTGCTGGCTCTGAGAGGATTCGGAAGAGTAATCAATAAGTGGTAAATAAAACTGATATAAGACGTAATAGTCTTGGTGTTGTACAGATAAAATGTGCGATTGTGAAGGGTTTAAACCCGGTACACTCAGTGCGGAAGCGCAAACACCACAGATTAAAAAAGGAGGCCTACATTGTAATGAAACTCAGACTATTAAAGCTGAAGGACAGAGAATAGAGGGGGAGACCGAAGCGGACATGGTGAGAAATTGTGGACATGAGAGCATGTGGTGTCACTGTGGTGATGTTGATGGATCGAAGACTGTGGAGAGAGAGAGAGAGAGAGGACTGGAGAAGAGCTGCTGAGCACGGACCCAAAGGCCCAAAATACCAAGTAGTCAGCAACACACAGCACTTTTGAAGGCGTTATATAGATAAGAGCTAGCATATTCTCTGCTCCGGAAAGTAGGACCAACAACAAACATGTGCCTGGTAAATAAAATCGCACAAATCTGATCGCAACCACACGTACAACGACATAGAGCGCATTCTAGTTTTGCTTTCAAATGCATGAAAAAATAGTCACTTTATAATCCAGAGAATAAGTTTAAGACTTTTCTTGCCTTGCGTACGGTAATAATAACTTGCGGGGAGGGGAAAAGGATGGAAGGCAATTCCGAAGTTGAGCAGCGCAAGGACAGATGCAGAAAGAGAAGGGTTTTGGCGTTCAGTATGAGAGGAGCAGTATGTGTCCTCAACCTGAGCGAAGGAATAAACAGAGTGAAGCTAAAGGAAATAAAGTGAAGGCGGTGGCATGTATTGCCTGCTCACACACACACGGTTTCACTTAAGCGTGTAATAAGTGTTCTTTTTGTTGTTGGCAGGTATCCCTTTGTGGCAACTCAGGCCCATAGAGAACCACACCCGTTGTGTAAGCTCAGTAGCATTTATTCCGACTAATGCAGGCCTCCGTTGTAAAATTCCTCTGAGTTTATGCAGAGCAGTGGGGCCCGCCAATTACGAGGGCGTAAGGTTATAACTGGAAAATCTGAAGGAACGAGAGATCGTGGACTACAGAGATTGACTTAGGTCAAGAGTCTATCGAAATAGATGAACGTGTCAACAGTGGACATTCTTAGCACATCAAAGAGCAGAGATTTGTGGAAGGCCATTGACACCAACGTCCTGTAGGATGGTACCTAGAAGAAGAAGGTTACAATCCCAGCCGGGGATTACTCGGTCTATTTTTCAACCACGGTTGAAACCGTTAGAATCACCTGGTGGATAAACGGGAGGTGGGAAGGTGACCGTGGCTGTGCTTTACTCAGTTTTATTTCTGCTGCAGGTGCAAAGCAGCCAAGTAGCCAAGTCAATTCGCTATTGTTGGTACTTTTTAGCACATTGATGTGTTTTCGTAAATGTATTTAAGCTGCTTAACGACATAGACTTTGTTTTACTCCTTGTGATATTGACATGGCGTTGTATACAACATTATCAATATTTTAGCTCCAATATAACGTATTAATATTCTGCTGAACATATATAAACCAACGCTTTAGTGACGATGGCAATAGCACTTACATCGTTGTTTCAGCACAAATGAATAGCTGTATTACAAATAATAGATTACTGTATTGGAAAATATAGATTTTTTTGAAAATCATGTCCTGCTATCTTTTATAACTAAGCAAGTGCAAATTCAATTTCATATATTTGCTAATAGGTTTATCGCCGGGCACTCCGGTTTCCTCCCACAGTCCAAAAACATGCTGCATAGGTTAACTGGCCTGCTGATTAAATTGCCTCCAGTGCCCTGCACGGTATCGGCTTTCCTTGCGCCCTGTGACTGCCGGGATAGGCTTCCGATCACCGCAACCCTGTACAGGATTAAGCGGGTTTCTGACAATGAATAAACGAATGAATATTTACTATTAATAGCCCAACAGCAAGTATTGGCAAAACACAAATTGGCTGTGTATATATGTATCCTTTTAATCGCTTAATTATCTTCACTAGTGATGGCTGATAAGGGCACTTTGCAATGACTGTGAGTGGACTGTGGGTAATTAACGCTGGGCCTCAGATCGTCGGGACGTATTGGACGTACGACACCGTTGGGAGAGCAGTGAATTACTGATTTAATATGAAGGTGGGTGCAAGCTGAATAACCTATGTCAGCTTAATGACTGCGGAATCAACAAGAGTGAGGTGATACATGTAAGGGGTCGTACGCGGTGCTGAGAGCAGACTGCAATCTGTGTATTTAATTATCCATACGAGGCATGAGGGGATGCTGCTGCTGCTGCGATGTAACGGTGGGCAGACTGAAGTTGCAATCGAGAAGTCACCCGTTTAGCTCAATCTCCTGGCATTTAAACAACGGGACAAGGGTAATGATGTAGGTTTTTACGGCTCTATTACTGATGAGGGCGGCACGGTGGCGCGGTGAATAGCGCTGCCGCCTCACAGCAAGAAGGTCCCCGGGTTCGAATCCCGGCTCGGGTGCCTTTCTGTGTGGAGTTTGCATGTTCTCCCCGTGTCCGCGTGGGTTTTTCGCCGGGCACTCCGGTTTCCTGCCACAGTCTAAAGACATGCTGCTGCATAGGTTAATTGGCGTACGGACTAAATTGCCATCGGTGCCCTGTGATGGACTGGCGTCCCATCCTGGGTATGGCCCTGCCTTACGCCCTGTGTCTGCCGGGATAGGCTCTGGCTCACGGCAACCCTGTCCAAGATTAAACGGTTTCTGACAATGGATGGATGAATGGATTCATGATGGTTGCTCTTCAGAGCTGTTCTTTTGGGACATCCGTGTCACTGAGCGTTCTCCCTCTCTCCCTCGCGACGTTTCGCCTGCCGTGCCTGATGATGCTTCCAACGTGGGAGGCGAAACGTCGCGAGGGACAGAGGGAGAGCGCTCGACACGGCTATCCCGAAATAACCGCTCCGAAGACCAACCATCAACGGGTCAAGTGTCTAAAATTCTCCCGTCTCTGTCCACCCAGAAGAGTAAATGAGTACGCCACAGTTACTCGATCAGTAAGGTCACGTTTGGTGGGGTGTGGGTACGGTCACCTCTTTCAAAGTGGCGGAATCAAGCTAAATATCCTCTAGGTGGGCTCTCTAGGGGTCTCCTTCCGCCAGCAGTGACGTGAGCCAGAAATGGCAGGGCTGCACCTTTAACTTTTACTTGGAGTTAACAAGAGCTATTGTGAACACGGAGCACGTACAGCTGATCTCTTCCGCCACTGGGTACGTGTGATTGTGCTCGGTTTGTATCGCATCACAGTTCTGTAATCTATATTGCATCCCATACGCTTCACAAACAAAATACCCCTGTAATCTTAAATAAGGCAACACACGGCTTAATCAGAAATGCAGTCTACTCGACAGACATTATGAAGACCCAGCACATTTAGCGCAATATGTACAAGGTAATTGAATTCATATACAGTCTTCAGGAATGGGTTTTCACTGCATAACAAATAATACAATATAATTTGCTGTGTTTACGGCTTTAGAGTTCATCGCTAATGTATGAACCTGGGCTAAATGACGTTGGGCCATTGGTTATAAGGTTGCCACCTGTCCTGGTTGTCTCAATATCGTCATCCTTTTTGAAGTAGCTGTCCTGGGACATCTGTAGGTTTTCATGGGCCAAGTCATTCAAAGCCTGCGTTTTTGCCACTTACACGTGCAGCGTACAGTCCTCGCTCTCTTATTCTCTTTATGTCCCGGTTTTTTATGCCTTCCAGGTGGCAACCCTAGCTATCGGTATGACATGTTGGTTTCCTTTAGTGTTGTACAAAGGGCTCATGCAGTGTGATTTAAAATGGTGTGATTTTATTGGAACGGGGGAAGTTGTATAGTAATATGAAACTATAATAAAAAGAGGAGTCCTTGAAATGATTTGTTGACGTGGCTTTATATATATTTTTATAAAAAGAATTTAGAGTATAAAAAGTGCTATCATGACATAGATTTCATTAAGTCGCTGCCATGAATATTGAGATACCCTTAGTAATTTTCGGAACACCGTGAAAAAGCCTTTTAGCGATCACCTTGTTTTAAGCGATTGAATACATTCCATATTAATTTCAAATGGAAAACCAAGGCTACATAAAACGATTGAAGACCACGGTAATATATATGCTGAATCTTATAATGAAATGTATATTAGTGCATATTAGTTGTGGTGAAATGGTGCCCATTTTATCTCCAAATCATTTAGGGTGTTTTTTTTTTTACTCATTCCAGCCACGGAAAGGTCTTTTAATGTGATGTATTCAACAGTCACGAAAATGGCAAATATTGGATAAAATGTCAACAGCATATCTGGGTGGTTAATTAATAATTAAGGGCACCACATATGTGAGGAATGTTGAATGCAATCGGGAGGTTATTTAAAGTGATATTCCGAAATGGCTGCAGGAGAGTCATGGTTTAATAAGACCCTCTTAATGCCACAAAAATCTATTCCAATGTTGCTAAAGTCGGTTAATTATTTAAGCTCCTCAGTCGTGAGTAAAATGTTACTGAAGCAATATAATATTGTGGCATACACTGATTCTTTTTTTTTAATTAAGTCAATATCAAATGTCTTTAATTGTCACTACAATTTGGAAATATATAATGTTGTGTACTCCTTTGCGGATCTGCTATTGCATGAAGGCCTCCCCGCACTTGATTAACTGTCTACGTTTCGCTCACTGGTGTAGGGAGCGGCGCGTCGCAAATCCGACCGTCGAATATCCGCCGCGATACACTCGCCGTCTCTGCCCAGTGTCGTGTTGGTGTGCGGTGTAACTACGTTACGGTCGCAGGGCCCCAACTGCGACGTTAACACGAACACGCCGACATCCTCTGAATGGCGCGATGGCTGTTTATCAGCTGTTGATCGCGGCTGTTCAACAGTGTGGTAGAGGTCAGACCCCATCAGGCAATCGAGCCCTCCCGGGGAGGCTTCCTGTGTCATTAATCCTGTGACATTGTTTGCCCATAAATCTAGACCACAATTATAGATACGGTGACGACTGCACCTCCCATATGTTGTGAAATGGATTTTGATTGATCAAGTTAGGAAAAATGCATTTCTTTGTCGCTGATTGATGGTATGTGGCTGCCTGAACCCACCATGCCAAATTGGTTTTTTACCATTTAATGTTGTCCTCCTAGGTGCCGTTCACCTTGTTGGTTGACGACTAAATCAGTCCTTTATCTGTGAACATATTCTTTCGGCCACGCGTTCGTTTGAAACCTCTGCGCATTTGGTTCAGAATGATTTGCAGCGTTCATATACGTTTTGAGTCAATGCGTTTAATTTGTACAATTGTAATGTGCAGCTCCACTTAGAATTGTCATTTAGTAATGTTACCTCATTATATGCCACGAGGTGTAACACTGTGAAAATTGTCTTAAATAAATTCTGCTGTAATGGCAGCAGCAGCAGCACCCCGGAGAGTGCCGCTCGTGGCAAACTTCTCCGGCTCAGCTGAACACCTCTCCCCCGGGGTAGGGGCAACACCGGGGGAGAGGTGCGGACGGATGCTGGCGTCGTGAGAGCCGCGTGTTCAGTGAAGCTCGGATCCCCATCCGCCGGCACCGCGCACCTTCTCCCAGGCAGTCGCGAAGCTGCTCGTCCCACTCGGCGAGGCTGCGCGGAGAGTCGAAGCCCAGAAGCAACACCTGCGGGATCAGGGTAGAAGCGTTCACGTCGCGATCCCCTGTCAAGTAATACTTGGTATTACCTGCACATTCTACCAAACACTTCGCTGCCGAGCTGAAAGACAGAAGCCCCCTCAGTCCGGAGCCAATGCCCGCCGCCTTTAAGGCGAGCACTGAATATTATATCTCTAAATGTTGAAGGGCTGTCTGCAACTAAAGAAGAACTTGCTGCAATGGGAAACAACTGTCATATAACCATCACGCTTCGATGATTCGAATCCGAATTGGAAAAAGCAGCACCTGGGTCAGGGAGATGATGGCCAGGACGTGGTCGCAGCCCTCGAGCGACAGGCCTCCCTCCAGGCCGCACACGCTCTCCAGGAAGAGGTCAGCCCGCTCCCGTTCGCTCTCCAGCCTCTCCTTCTGCTTGTCCCTCTCCTTGTGCCGCTCTGCCTTGCCCCGCTCCTTCTTGCCGCTCTCCACGATGCAGCTGTCGCGCCTGTCCTTGAAGGCTAGGAGGTTGAGGCAGTCTGCGGTCGACATCGTTGAGTCATTTCAAAATGGCGCATGGGAGGATGTGGTCCCGATTTCCGGATTGATGTTGAATGATCCGAAAATTATTGGGACAAGCGTTTTATGTCACGTGAAATTGGGTAACTTTCATGTTTTTACTTCGAAAAGTGATGTAATTTTTTTTTTAATAGGGACTCGGTAAATGTCGTCAACATCCGAAAACGTGAAAAGCCTAAATCTGAGTGTTTAAAATCTGAAAATCTTCTCTACAACACCCATATATTGTTGGTGGGAACATGAGCATAACCCAATACCGAGGGGACTTTCATTTGCATGCAAGGTGGGCAGGTGTTTGGCTGGTTAATTGGAATACAGGGGTTAATTGCTTAATTGAAGTACAGTTCAATACACTAGTGCCAGGCTTTTAAATGAACCAATATTTTTCAGGCAACAGCAATGCATTCAATTATGTCTGCGTTTTGGACAAACAAAGTCTCGCCTGTTCCACTCTAATTAAGCAATTCATGTTGCTATTATTATTATTATTATGTTCTGCACATGTTTACTGAATGTGGTCAAATACTATGAGTGAGCTCAGCTAATAGACACGGGACACAAGCACTTGCTCAATTGGTGAACTCGTAATAGTTATTTTGTGTTTTATAATTTATACACAACTGGTATATGCACCAGCATATCTCTGGAACAGTTCAATTCACAAATCTTTGCATGAAAGTCATTAAATTATTTTTATGTTGCTTGTTTAGCATTTAATTCAGTCTGTACTGTAAATATTGTTGCTACGATTAGATCGTATTGGGGTCCAATGTTAAAAAAACTAACTCTCGATGAACGTTACGTTTACATAGAAAACAAACTGTACTTGAACATTTCAAATATTTGGTTTCTTTTGCAAATGCAACAAGGTAAACTATCTTCATAAAACAAGGTTCTATGTGGTATATTTATATAACTTTGCAAAATGCATTTGCAGTGTTTCCATATGCAATACATCACTGATTTACCCAGTCCGTAGCAAATGTATTTTCTATGTTAATTTTAGCACAGTCATTCATCTTTCAGCTGCATTTATGTAACTTGGAATATTTATTTAATGGCTAATAAAATGTTAAAACTGTTTAGATTTTATTACACCTGTCTGACAACCACAAATGATCACAAAAGAAAGGGCTCAGTGTTATTTAGATTTATATCGCAGTTGCAAGCAAAATAAAATCCCAAAAGCACTAAACAATATTTCACACCATGTAACGTGTTGACTGCAAAGCCCTCTTTTTGTTTATTCCCGTATTCCTCCGCCGTGTTCAAAAGCAGGATTAGGGCCACAGTGCATTAGTGGTGTGAATGTTTTCCACGAAGCTTCCCAATCTTGAAATCCAATGTTTGGTATACGCGGACAGCAGTGATGACTTGAGTGATATTGGATCACTGTGAGACCATACAACCCACTGACTTTCCAGATGGCTCTCAACAGAGGACATAGACAGTTTTTTTCCTGTTGCCTTTTTCCAGTTTGTTCCTGTTTCTCATAGCTAATAATACTAATATGTACCACTTGTAATACTTAGAGGCGCGAGGAACCATGGAGTGGCGGGGAAAGGGAGAAAGCAGCCATTCGGTAAGCCAGCGCCAACATGTGCCACACACTGCGTCCTCTATATCTTAAGAAGTTATCGACGAAATAGTGAGTGTTGTTTTTTTTTAGCCTGCGATATCACGTGGCTGCTCGTCTTTATTTCCACCGTTGTCACCAGAGAAGCGCTAACGTTGCTGCGTTGCCGCCATATTTCACGCGAGAATGTTCCAACAGTCAGCACTTTTGAATAAAATAAGCATGCTCTATGCTTTTTCATTGTCTTCAAAAGCAAAATGAATTACGCGACTCTTATGCAACAAATACTAAAGAACACATTTATATCCATCACTGGTATGTTAGTTGCTTTGTCGAGCAAAAGTCTTAATCCGGATTTCGCGACTCTTATGCAACAAATACTAAAGAACACATTTATATCCATCACTGGTATGTTAGTTGCTTTGTCGAGCAAAAGTCTTAATCCGGATTTCCTGGTTCAGTCGTGAACAATAGAGCGAAAGAAAACAGAATATAAATTGTGAATTTATAATAGAAGTAGACACCTTCAATAGGCCATCGCACAAGCCGCATAGCAATTCAGTGAGGGTGAGAAAGTAAAGCGCCTTTCAAACCTAATGTGGCAAATGACCCACAGGCGGGTTATTTGAACCCCACAGAGAAAGTGCCATCGGACCCACAGGCGGGTCATACTACGTGTTCAATAACATAACGCCAGTTCATCTTATTACGATTACGTTTGTCTGGACTAATAGACTTGTATTACACAGCTCCAGCTGTTCAAGGCAATCACATGGTCTGCTCAACATTCTCTATGACTCTGGTCATGTTCTCATGTTAAAGACTAAGTGAATCACCTATGGGTTTTTTTTAACTTTGGTTTCCCTTAATAATACGCCAATTACAATAAGAATGCAAGAGACTTACATATCGGATACATTAATATCAGATAGCTTAAGCAAAGTATTGGCCTGATAACCCTAAAATAGGACGATGGAAGCGGTCACCATCACGTGTTTCTTGTCATGTATGTAAGATTTTACCCCCTTGTATTTTTCCTACCTATTAATAAACGGAGACGTAGTAGCTACGAAAACACACGCAGCACCTTGCGACTTTAAATAACAATTATTACGTTACATAATATCCCGCCGGCACAGTACCGTGGATCCTCTCCCAGGACTGCCCGAGCTCTCTCATTGGCCTACATGTGTGGACTGCGGCCAGAGCATCACGCTCCTAGATAGATCATAGATGTTTATTATTACAGCAGAAAAATACCCAGTGAGCTTGCAAGCTCGTTACGAGATTCCTACGACAAAAAATACAAACAACACATTTACCGAACGAAAAACATTTACACACAGCATTGCACACATTTGATTAAGTAACCAAGTAAAAATACAGTCATGCATTGCGATGGGAAAAAAAACTAAAACCAATTATAGGTAGCTTATTGAACATCGAGGGAACAAGTGCAACATTTGCAACATGTTGAACACAAATGAAGATTTGCAATCACAACTAGGCAGAAATGTTAATTCTAACTGGGATCTAAGGTAAGTCTTTGACGGTACACCACTGGGATAAAGGTAAAAGCCTTGTTCACAGGGAAACGTGCCCCCATCAACATAAACCTGTGCCCGAACCCTTGCAGTGTGCATATGTAGATATGAACGTTGTTGAGCTCTAATGCCACAAGCTTATAGTCACAGTTATTAGTCTTAGAATTAAATTTCGTCACACATGGAATATTCTCAAAAGCAGCTTATGCTGGCAAAACATGTAACGAATATGCTTTCCTCGTTTTTCTTATCTTGCAATGTGGAATGACCGGAGGCGAAACGTTGCGAAGGAGAGAGGGAGAGCACACGACAGAGCTAGTCCGAAAGAACCGCTTTGAAAAGCAACCATCATGTATCGAGCTGTGAAAGCCTAGATCAGTACTAATGACGTATCGTTATCGGTAGCCATAGTAAATCCACTGCTGGATGAAGGACTCCCCAAGCTGCCACCATGTCCTAAGATCCTGCGATGTAATTATCCTCTTCGCACCTCCAACCTCCACATAAGCTGATTTCATCGCTCCATCTCTACAGTGGGTGTTCTCAAAGTAATATTTGATGAAACCTCGCATTGTGAGAGTCAACAAAGCTCCCAAAGACAAGGAAAAAGTGTATGAGCCTGGAATTTTAATATATCATATAGTACTGCGAAAGCATTGCATGTGACACAATAGTGTATAAGATATATACCGTGTCCGAGCTGAAAGACAACGATGTCCAGAGGCTGACCTAACATCGTGCTTCGAAGAATCGCAAAGAAGAAGAAGACCGTGTCATATAAATCATATTGCATACCCGGGGACTGTATCCATCATTAATATCTGATACTGATGTTATACATGTCTTATATATAAAATATTAAGAAGAATGTCAGAATGGAATACATTTCATTTTCCAAAACCTTTATATAATACTTGAAGTGTACCCTTATGTATTGGCAGATACTGTAAACTAAACTTTTATTATTATTATTATTATTTTGCAGCATTTTAATGCTATGTACTTGTCACGACTGTGAGATTGAGATGACGATTTTGCACTTATTAATTTTGATGTAGTTTAAGATACAAACAAATGTATATATTATGCACACACGCAATAGTAAATAGTACTTCAATCATTTAATCAATTTTTAATCCGCTGCTGGATGAAGATAGTTTAACACCGTGTCATGGGTCTTATTTGTCCATACTTCACCAGTATAGTGAGTGTGTGTTAATAAAGGAGGGACTCGGAACCATTTCCGATTTAGCTGGGAATCAATTCCTAGCATGGCTGGGGACTCAAACTCAGGTGTCCAGATTCATGGCACAGAGTGCCACTGCAGAAACTTACCCATGAACGACTTTGCTACCGGGTATATTATCACTATAATTGTATCTTTTAGTGTGAGGAGCATACGCTCATAACGCTATTAATATGATGTTGTAGTGGCGGCACAGCAAGCAAACACATACTGGTCCCTTTATGAAAATGAAGCCCGTTTCCAGTTAACGCATTTCATCTGTTCTTGCGAAAAGCACTCGCGGCTCATTAATGCCTTGTACCGCCGGTCATGCTGCTTGACCAGCTGTTGGCATGTTCAATCAATCACGCTGGAATATAATCGAGAACCATCCCCAATGAACACACGTGGCGTGTAAACAGGTATAGATTTCCGTGGTTCATCCGCGTGTTTTCAAACATAAAATAGTGCACACGTGTTAACAACGGAGCATTGGTGTATTGTTTTACCAAAAGAGTTGTCATGAAAGATTAGTTCACGTTTTAAATGTATGCGCCTGTATATGTACTATAAAAATGTTAGCATACCAATGATTTGATAATAAAAAAAAACTAATCTTGCAGTAGTTTATTTACAGGGATCTAAAAAGGCAGTTATTTAATAATGTGTTTTATAACGTGGTGTGAAAACATTAATTGGTCGGCGTGCACACGCTTCACTTAAATAAATATTGTTTAGTATGCTATACGTCAGGTTTTAATGATTAAAGCAAAGAAATATCACACACTTATATAATGATTTTCTCACGCTATTAATACAGCGCTATCCCTGTCCTTACTATTCCAACGTGTTCCTCTTTAGTTGTGTTGCTGTGAATCAGTTAAGCTATATCTGTGTACATGCACGGGGTAAAAGACATTGGTATTCAGCAAGCCCACAGCAAATACATCGGGCTGGCCAGCAGGAACCACCTTAACACATCACTGATCTGCTTCTGAGTCCCAGTCTCGCACACGTGAAATGGATTTGCAGCTTGCAAATACCTTACATAGGTGATTTTCCACGGAGGGAACATTTGGTCAATAATCCTCACTTTTGTGCGAGAGAGATATTGGCCAAGAAAAATCAGATCTACGTTAGGAGCGGGAAAGTTCGGCGGCCAGCCATCCCGCCGCATGTCGCGCTGTCGGCTCCAAGCGCGTTAGCGTCAACAGCAAACAGGCGGCGTCTTCCTTGCGCGGCTTACTCACCGGCCACGGGCGAAGGCTTCTTCAGCACGACCCATCGCGTTTTCCACTGGACGAACAAGACACAGTCACCGTGAGAGAGAGAGAGAGAGCGACCGGTCGGTCGTTGGAATAAATTAATTGGAACTCGAAAGAAAAAGAAAGAAATGTTTTTATAAAAAGAGGAACGGAACAAACCTTTTTCCCTTCCCTGAGTTTCACGGAGCCTTCAGCCACCACGACATCAGTCATCTTTCGATCGGGGCACACACGGATACATTTTCAAGCCAGAGTTTAAAATTAGTCTCAAAGGGAGAGGCCCGGTGCCTGCCAACTCAGGCCTTAGCGCTGCCCCCGAGAGGGATCCCCCAGGCCCAGCACGAACCACAAGCAGCCCTTGATTCATGCCACGTCGCAAGAAATCGCTGAGCGTACAGTAATGAGAGCACACTTTCATAAATGGGAAGTGGAGGAGGACACGAGCACTCTATCTGTCAATGGCAGCATGGCGATGCCACCATGTGATACCTTTTTTTACTGCTGCAATTACTCCGAGCCAGACCGGAGGCACATAACCGATTTGTAATGCATGTTGTGAATAATATTAACAACAGTAGCGAATTGCAGTCCCCACGGTGTTGTGATTTTTCAGTGCGATGTGGTTGAAAATTATTGATAGTGCTTTCATTGGTTGAGAGATATTTATTGAAATGTCCTATGCGCTGTGGCAGTGCAATTTTAGTTTTTAAAAATGCTTGGCGTATGTTACTGCAATCTATTTTCTTTCCAGACTTTGCTACTTAAAAGGTCCCGTGTTAGAATCCCGAATTTGCATGTTCTCCCCGTGTCCCGCGTGGGTTTTCGCCCGGCACTCCGGTTACCTCCCACAGTCCAAAGACATGCTGCTGCATAGGCTAATTGGTCTGTTAACTAAATTGCCTCCGGTGCCCTGTGATGGACTGGAGTTCTATCATAGGTATAGCCCTGCCTTGCGCCCTGTGTCTGCCGGGATAGGCTCCGTCTCACCGCAACCTTTTACAGGATTAATCGGTTTCCTGACAATGAATGAATGAATGCGTTTTGCTATTTAGATCGCAGGTGTATGAGGTCAACAAATATGGTGGTGGAGGGCTTTTACAACCACACATTGGCACAGCAGTGTATATATTTGCGAGTGTTTTTTTTGTCCTGCCGCAATTTGGGCGACGACTCTACGAATTGTGGCAAGGTTAACAATGGGTGGAATGCCTGCGATCATGTGTGAACACATTTGTGATGACAAAATAAGTGGTAAGCCAGTTGATTTTTCTGTTTCAGATAGCATTGTTTGCTTTGAGAGGGTGATTTTAGATGACAGGCAACAAGAGATTAAGCACATATGAGTGGCTGTGCAGAGACGTGTGTGATTAGGTGATTGAGTAATCCAAGTTCAACTTCCAAGAAGTGTGTGCTCAATAGGTGTCAAATACGAATTGAGCAAATGAACGTGATCTGTGTTTGTGGTGTCTCATTTGCTATATTTGTATGTAAAGGAATGATATATATTTGTCTCAAAGCAGCACTTAGACGATGTATTAATGTTGTCACACGTTATATGGTTGTCAACATTTTGCGTGTTCCTTATTAAATATATTATTACTCGTCTTTATTCCCACAGAGGACACATATTAAAAGCAGTTCGTTGCATTTCTAATTTGCGGTTGTGGCAAGGACACTGCCGTGTATGATCACATGATATACCTACCATTTGGTGTCATAATTAGTACTAGAATCTTACCCCATTCCGTGCATTTTTTTTTTACTAATATCACACCAACACAGGTTAAAATATATGTTAAAATTATATTTACTTCCTGAAACACTCTGTTCTATAACTATACAACGCACTCGTTTCAAGCAGTTTTTCTTATAGACGTCTGTATGCTTTATTTAGATCTTCTTCTTCTTTGTGACTCTTCAAAGCGCGATGGTTATTATACATCACAACTAAAGATTACATTGGTGGAAATTGGTAAGGTTGAAAGCATTTCTATAATGTGCATATAGAATTGATTTCCAAAGCTGTTATTTCGGGATACCAGTGTCGAGCGCTCCCTCTCTCTCCTTCGCGAAATTATTATTACACTGGAAAGTTACGCATGTACAGTAACTCACAATCTACAGGAAGGTAAGGAAACATCTGTTTGCTTAGGGTGGTTATTGGCCGTGCTTAGAGAAAATGTGTGGCAATTCTGTATAAAACAAATTAGCAAACTAAATAACACAATTGGCATCCCACTCAAACCTTGCACACTTTAAATAAACACTGTAGAAAGTTGAACCCATCCAAAGATAACTAAAGCTTAACAATAGAATGATATTCACCTAAAAGTTTCCACCAATCAATGTCCTTTGGCACATGAAGCCATGATGACATGCGCCACAATTACAATTCATTGTCGTATTTTACAAAACTGCTGCAATCTTTTTTTCAGACAAACAAATAAATGTTGAGACATGCAATAGTCCATCTATCCATTGTCAGAAACCGCCTAATCCTGTACATGGTTGCGTTGAGCCAGAGCCTGTCCCGGCAGACACAGGTATAAAGGCAGGGCTATACCCATGATGGGACGCCAGTCTATCACAGGGTACCAATAGAAATTTAGTCAGCAGGCTAATTAACTTATGCAGCAGCATGTCTTTGGACTATGGGAGGAAACCGGAGTGCCCGGCGAAAACCCACGCGGACACAGGGAGAACATGCAAACTCCACACAAAAAGGCACCCGAGTCGGGATTCAAACCCGAGGATTTCTTGCTGTGAGGCGACAGCAATAGTGGTGCAGCGAACACAACTTGGTTGAAGGTAACAAACAGCCTGCACGGGCTGATTAGCGATAGCCATCACATGGCCGCTATTTATTGCCTTGACGCGTGTGCCTCTGCTTCTCATTATCTTCGTGAAGGCCTGCTCGCTTAATTACATAGATCATGGTGATACCATGCAAACAATTATCCGTATCCATGTTGTCACACTTCTGCTGTGGTTGTCAAAACATTGCGCAACCTAGCACGTGAGCTAAAATACAGCTAACGCTGGATTGTAGCTCCATGCATGCATGGGTCATTTTTTTCCCCTAGGATCACGTTTACCGCAAAGTGCAGAAGCTATCGCCGTTTTTGCTCCTCTTTATGAACGTGTATCTTTTCACGTACCCGTGTGCATTTCAACTGAAGTAAATTACAATAATACTCAGCGGAAACGTTGACAATGTCAACGTGCTCATTTCCACGCTAGCCGGCCTTCGTCAAAGTCGTGCCACGTGGAAACACGGTGAGGTAATGTTTTCCACGGCACCACCCGCTTATTGTCAGAATTTCAAAACAGTTTTACACTTTGCTCACGTACGTTCAGAAACAGCGCCATGGAAAACTCGCACAATTCAGTGCACTTTTGAAAGTAAGCAATGTTTTAAGACCTGGAAGCAGTGGATGTAATTTCTTAAGTAAGTTTAATCGTCTTTTGTGTAAATCTTGGCATACAGTGCATAAACAGTATTTAATTTTGCTTTTCACTTACAGTTATACAATTAACGTCGGCCAAAATGTATCCACGACTGGGTGAAGTCCTCCCCAAACTGTCTCCATCTCTCACTGTGCCGTGATATAACAATCCAACTAGCAGCTACACATGAGACAATTTCATTTCAGTCAAACCAGTCATAAGCCGGATGATGCCTCCAACGTGGGATGCGTAATATCGCAATGAGAGAGGAGACACGCTCGACACGGCTATCCCTAAAATCACTTCTAACAAAAAAAATCAATTTGCTCAAACGTTTGGGAAACGTATATCCGCGCTGCTATCCCCACGTTTCTGCAACCTCCTTGCTACTGAAATACAGCTTGCTTCCCGACCTTCTCTTTATTTCCCGACTAGACCAAACACACGAAGCTCACTTGCACCTGCACCTATTTTCTGGCACACCTTGCGCCCACATGTTTGCTCTGTCGATTTTGAGTTGCGTGTGTTTAGGTCACTGTTTAACACGCTATTCCATCACCAGTGTAAATATCGCCATTCGATGAATCGACGCATCGTTCAAACCCTGCTGTGAACCGTGGGAATCACGTGGCTTCACTTCTTGAATCAAGCGGTCTCCTTCCTCTCCGTATCGGTGCAACGGAGTCACGTTATAGCTCCCCCACTTGTCAAATGGTGGCACTGTCCATGCCTGTTCAAGATCAATCAAGATCAAGATGTCATCATGGCCAAAGTCGTTAATGCCACCGCGCCTCGCCAAAGTTTCCTGGCACACAGAGGGCGCAAGGCGTCAGCCCATAGCGGGGAAATTTAGTCAGCGGGCCATTTAACCTAGGTTGCATGTTCTTGGACTGTGGGAGAAAACTGGAGTACCTGGCGAACACCTATGCAGATACGGGGAGAACTTGCAAACTCCACACAGAAAGGAACCCGGACAGGGAATCGAAGCCAGAGAGTGTTTGCTGTGAGGCGGCAGCGCTGCTCAATGCCCAGCGCAAGCTGATATGCCAAATCATATTTGCAACACTTGCCTGCCATGTTCTCGTCGAGATTTCTGCATTGTTTTCTTGACTTGGAATCCCTATCGCCCATCACAGAAAAACTGTGCTCAAAATCAAATAATTTATTTTCATAGTTCTTAGATTCCAGCTCTGTGGTCCTTACGTTAACATAGCACTCCTACATTAATACGCATCAGTCTGCTCTATGTGATGACGCAGTGTTGGTGACACTTAAAATAATAATTTACATTTTAAAATCAGCTTTCACCCAAAGGTTGCAAAGCGCTAAAATGTGCAAAACTAAGGTTGAGAAAGCATAGTATGCACAATGAATATACACAGCACACAGGCTGATAAACAGTAAAACCCGTGGCTTATGATTGATTCGGGATTTGGTTTCTTTCGTAAACTTGCACAATGCTATGAATGCAGTTTTATCGGCGTGCTGTTTCAGATTAATGTAATTGACAGTGGCCGGAGTTGGGGGGGCAGTGGACACGGCGAGAGAGGAGTCCACTAGATACCTTCGTAACGTTGACCATTTGGGAAGTGTCCCACATACTGTATAAACATGTGCCTCCATCGAGGAATAGCTCAAAATTATGAAGACGATCTCTCTTCAGACTAAATGCGTGTTGTGTGTATTGAAGACTACATCACAAAGTGACTGTAGCCCGCACGTGTTTATACAGTGTCATCTTTGTCACACTGCCATGCAAGGGAACGTGCAGTACATCACAGCTTAGATGATATGACATACTGCGCTATCTTTATCTCGCGATAATGAGCATGGGGACATCAAAACGTCATATGAATGCGTGACTTTAACATGATGGTGATAGTCCCATCGATGTGTGTGGCTACCGTACACACTCAAAACTGTAATGCAATGCAATGTCATGTTTTACCATCTGCCCATTTTATTGGGAACTTTCCACAATTACATTGTCTGTTGCTTTCTATCGAGTTGATTACACACAAACCACTCTGTTCCTTGTCCTGCCCCCAGAACTGTCAACCACTGACTAAAAAAACAATTAAATTAACTCAACACCTTTAATCAAGTAATCAAGACCAACTGAGCCCACAAGCTGTAGGGATAGTTCTCCTCAAAGTGTAACATTTCTGTGCAAAGATCTGCATTTGCAGCGATGCCCGAAGCTTAAGTTACGGCATAAATTAACTTCCCTTCCTCAGTGCACATCAAAACATAAAAAATATATATTTATCTTGTACGACTGTTTCATGAAGGAGACGAACATCCTTACTGGGTGGCATGGGTGATTATTTGGACATTGGCAGCTTTTGTTGACCTGGATATAGTAACTATATATTGCTCCATATACATGTACACAGCATTTGATACGCGTCTATTAATCACAACACCAAACAGAGACCAATGCACATGTATACAAATGTACAGTGTAATGTCACGCGTCTAACACATCCACTGAGGCCCAGTTAACTGCCCATAACCAGTGCAGTGTTCGTGCACGGTGGAACTGTCGTTTTTCTATAGATGTTCACATATCTGGCTTTCTCAAATATCCGCCTATATCTCAGACCCCAGCGAATCACATATAGGCATACACACACAACAACAACCGCCATTCATAACTAAGTGGCGGTGACGTCACCACGGCGCATGTGCCAGGCCAGGTGCACCTTGAGGCCACGTGAACACAATTACACACGTGCCCACACTTTCAACCAAAGCTATCAACGAATGTAATTCATGAATTGGAGGACCAGCCATTTCTGCCCAGCACAGTGCTTGATCAAATGCATTTCCCATTAATTTCACCAAGGTAGAAATGTGCTGTCCCCTATGCGAGTCACATACCAGTACTTTATCTGTATCCCGAAGGGCGTCATAGTCGCACATTTTACAAACGTGTAACTTTTTATCACCACCAATTTTGTGAGAAGTAAAAATATAAAATCAATATTATCACAAATTGGATTTTCATTTTCATTTTTTTTTTCAAATCTACGCACAGCGGCTATAAAACCCTTTACATTTGTTTATCACATTGGCAGCAGTGCAGCAAAGACATTCAACGCAAATTTACGTAATGGAATGAAAAATGTGTTATCACATCGATGTTAATTTGTTGTTGTCATCGTGTATCTTTGTCATATGTTGGTGATTATCAAATACCGCCTTTATTTACACTAGGGCGCACTGGTACTCACTGCTGGTAAAATGTATGTAAAGGGAATGTTGTCGAAATATGATGGTGCACGTTACTGTTCCCAACCCACCAAGCTGTGTCAACATGCATTCCAGTGTGAACTTCCTTCTGCAAATAAGGGCGATATCTCAAAATGTAAATACTGTACAGTTGTGAACAGCAAAATCAATTCAAAGTTACGTTGTTTCTCACATTGCTTCTCATTCGTTTAAAGAGCCAATTTAATATATATATTCAAAGTCAATATTGAAACAAGAAATAAATAAGTAAACAATCGTTCCTAGACATCCTCTCGGGTTTCTTGAACAAATATACATGTGCACACGAACATATACTATGTCACTGTCACCTCTTTGCAAGATAATTTATTCACCTCATGACTTAACTTGCCATTTCCTTCTATGGTGGCTACTCATTTTCTGCATTCCATATTTGCATCTCCAGCATGGATTTCCTAACCCATTAGCTTTCCGGTTCTGTACGGCAGAATAATGACAGTGTCCCAAATACAAAACAAATCGGTCTAAGTGTGGGACCAATCTGGTTTTTGTTGCTAATATTGTTTTTTTGCTTATTTATTGCAATTGTGCTTTTGTTATGAGACGAATAATCTTGTACAGCATTGCATCACCTTGTGTTCAGGAACGTCTCGTGGAAGGAGATGTTATAAAACTACTTCAAAACCTTTTAAAGTGATCTGAATTTCTACACCAGGACCAGAATCTTCCCCCAAACTGCCCAGCTACAGAGAGATAAGCGTTGATCCCATGACATTAAATCCAATATTCTTGATTCTCAAGTGTTGGAATTTAGGCAAATTAAGTGCAAAATACAGACAGTGGTAACTGTGGTGAGACTGTCTGCTCACTACACCCGAAAACCACATTAATTAAAGGGAAGCTTGCCAAGATTCAAACCTGGCATGTGAGTGATGCTAGCTAAGTGTTTGGAGTGCTGAGCTACCTGGCCACTATGGGAACCATGTCGCTTCACAACAATATGATGAATTAATATCTAGCAACGAGAACAGCCAGGTTGTCAGTGTCGTACAACATGTCGTTTTCACTAATTTACTCGAGTATTAAATTGTTAAATCCATGTTTGATATAAATCTAAAACGCCCCATTCTGTTATTCTTATTTGATCTATTTAAATACAACAATATATATATTTAAATATGCATGTTTTCACACAATTGATTTCAACCTCTCATTTATAAACTGCTAACAGGTAAAGGCTAGGTATCACAACATATCGGGAATGAAACGTCCACACAGATACCTCCAGCTCATTTCCAGGCAGCATACAAATGTTCGCTGTCAGAGAGGGTCCTATGTACAATCTCACATGACTAATCAAGGTTAGCCAGGTCCATATTTATAGTGCTGAAGCCAGAAAATATATTCAGGCTTCGAAAAAGTGCTACTTTGGCCCATACTTTTATTGGGCTGATGTTTCAAAGCCAAACCTGGATGTAGCGGATTTGGCTGCGGTCTCATATTACGCTGGGTCAGATCTCAGCCCATAAACTGGTAATCGGTGAGGAAGAAGGGCGTCCAGCCATTTGGCTAGCGTTGCTTAGAGAAGAGCGTCTTAGTCCACGTTGTGAATTATACAATTTCCAACCGGGGCCTACAGCTTTCCCCGACATCTTCCAACATTTCCAAACGGGCGGTAGGCACTACGCAGTCAACGGCGGCGGCGGCGGCCACGCTGCTCTACGTCGGCACGCCCAGGATGTGCTCCTCCACGAGGCTGACGTTCATGTTGGCCAGGTCCAGGCCGCTCGTGGCCGGGCGGTAGCCGAACATGCTCAACGTCGGGGCGCACACCTCCTGCACCACCTGCACGAACGCGAACGGGATGGTGAGGCGCCAGCGCTCCGCCTGCTCGGCCGAGTTGCGCGCCGTCGAGAAGACGTCGCCGCTCTCCGGCGCCCGTCTCGCGGCGGCCGCGGGTTCGGAGGCGCGCGTGTTCCTGTCGATCCAGCGCACCACCGAGGCGTCCATGCCGACGCCGGCGAAACGGTACATCTCCCGCGCCTTGGCGAGCGGCTCCCGCGAGACGTCCTCGTAGCGCACGAGCATGTAGCGACCGCGCAGCCACTCCTCGCCGCTCCAGCCCATCTGGCGGCGCGAGGGAGCGGGCAGAAGAGGCGCGGGGGGTTGGGACGCCATCGACTTGGAACGTTCCCGACAGGAAGCGTTTCGCCCCTCGAGAGAATTTGCGAGTTCGCGGATACTCCACCGTACCGGCGGTATAAATGGGCGCACCGCTGTTAGTCGCTGGCAGGACGCGTGTGGCGGGGTAACGTGTGGGTATTGATACTTCGTCACAAACGACTGCGTGTAAACGATCAGGCCGAATGTGCTCTCTAAGCGCCCTCTAGTGAAGGACCTTCTGCCAGCAGTGGCATGAGAAAGCAACTGCAGGACTGCACCGATACGTTTTCACCCCCTACCTCTCTGTGGCAACCATTAGTGTTATGGTTGTAAGTTATTCAAGAAACAATTATTTTTTGTCCCATAGCCTCATTTGTATAGTTTACCATTTGTCTCATCGTGTTTGTACAGTTTCATAGTTATATATTATAGATAAAATAATTGGGGCATGAAACAAAAATTAAGTCTTGGAATTCAGGCCCGTGTACAGATTTTATACCGTTAATGTATGTATTAATGAAATAGAATCCAATAATAACATTCTGTTTCAGTGCAATTCGGAGGTGTTCAGATAATTCACAGCTCAGAGCATGGGTGACTTTAAGCCTCCGTATCTTCAGGCAAATAAGCTCACAGCTTGAGTCCGAATCATCTGAAGTGTAGAGAAAATATGTCGCACAATATAGCATGGCTTTAGAAAGTGTGGGAACATAAAAAAGAATGTGTGCGTGCAGCAGCAGAATGGCGACAAGGATGCCCAGCAGAGGTGGGTGGTGGTGGGCAGAGAGTAATTTTCTTAAAATGCGTTCAAGCGATTATTACACCGCAAGATTGTGCGAGATGGCAGTGGCTTGGGTAGGCTTCCATCCAGCAGTGGAATGACCGTGGCTGATGTGGTGATGATAATCTGAGAGGCTTGCAATGAAATGACAGAAAGGAATCGCACCGTTGCAATATTTGCAGGAATATTACTCGAGAAAAATAAAATAAAATTATTCAGCAAGGCAGACGCTTAGGGGTAGAGAGTTTTAGACTTAGGACAGCAAAGACTTAATTGCCCACGGTGCCCTGTGGTGTACTGGCGTCCCATCCAGGGTATAGCCCTGCCTTGCGCCCTGTGTCTGCCAAAATTGGCTCTGGTTCACCGCAAGCCTGCAGAGGATTAACCGGAATCTTGTAATGGATGGATGGATCAGCAAAGAAAATGTCATCTCCCAACTTGAATGATGCAGGAGGTATGTGGTGAAGGCAGCCCAACCTCTGCTGTGATCTTCATGTTGTCGCAGGTGTTTTTGATGCGGCTGATGTCCAGGTCGTCTGGCTTGGCCCCAGTCAGCTTCCACTTCTCCCAGGCCTCATACTGCCCTGGCATGGCCACCATGCGCGAGGCCAGCACGGCCCGCGGATCTCTCACCAGCTGGATTATCTGAACGAGACATTACGAAGCGCATCTCCATTGCCGATTCTCAGACACTGGTGGGAATTCAGAGTTCATTTGGTGTGGATCAATCTGTCCACAGGGCAACTGTTACGTTTGCACAATGTAGTGCTCATTTTCTTGATAACAAAGCGGTTAATGGTCCGAGCTGATTGCCGAGCGTAAATGGAACTCGCAACCTCGTGACCGCGATTTTGACACTGCTACTCCAAAGCCAGGTTTAAAGAAACACCTCTAACGGTCTAAAATACACAGTGATCACGTGACACTTGATCTATTTAATTCGTGCACATGCGGTTGTGGTTAAATGGCTCTACAGCTGAGAGGCATCGTACACGTCAACTCAACCGTGCTGACGCCCTGTGCGGCACTGGGCGGCACTGGGCGTTGTACAGCAGCGGTCTCCCAGCAGGCGCCAGCGTGCCGCAGTGCGGGTGGTGAAGTGTGGGCGGGGGGGAGCGGGGGGCCACGTGGCTGCATTTGCCTTGACGTTGAGGCGCGGGTCGTCGACGACGGCCCTCAGCGTGGGCAGGTTGCGGATTCGCACCGTCTTGATGGCCACGTGCTCCCTGCGCAGACAGGCCTGCGCCGCCAGCGTCAGGTTGAGAGCGGCGCAGCGGCGCGCCCGGCACGGGAAGCGCTCGCGCCCGCTCGCCGCGGCGCCGGCGCCGCCGCCGCACGCCGGCTCCTCGCACAGCGCCTGGCTGGAGCCGCGGCGGAACAGCGCGCCCGTGACGTGCTCCTGGGGCGGCGGCTCCAGGAAGCCCTCGAGCGACGCGACGTCGCACAGCAGCAGCTGGCGCAGGAGGTCGCGGTAGACGACGGACAGGGCGGTGGCGCTGGCCGTGTAGGGCCCCGCGAGGCGCACCGTGCGCTCCACGTGCCAGAACGGCTCGAACAGGTAGAACATGCCCTTGTGCTGGTTGAAGAACTCGCCGATGAACGAGGAGCCCGTCCTCGTGGTGGTGAGCAGCACGACGTGCGTCCGCCCGCCGGCGTTCGGCGGCGGGGACGACGCGTTGCCGGGATGCGCCGCGTGCCGGCGCGCGGCCCTGGCCGTGCCGTTGGCCCCGTCGACGCGAGGCCTGAGCGAACCGCCGTCGCTGGCCCACGGCGCGTCGGCGACGGACGAAGACGAGTTTTGAGCCCCCGCCGTCCTGCCGTTCGGATCGCCGTGCGAAAACACTTTGCCACCGATGGAATTCTCGGACAACTTTTCCGTGACCCTGCACGAAATAAGAGAAACGGTAATTGGCGTCACGGGAAATTGTCACGAGGAGAACGATTACAGTAATGTAAAAGTTTCATGTTCCCTTCAATATAATGCTTCATGAAGTATGAATGGTGCAATTTCAACTGCAATTGCTCACAAAGAGAAAGGCCGGTTGAAACGGCCAAGCTGAATTGTTAAAAATGTCACGCAGACTTTGATAAGTAGAGGTCAGCAATGTTTAATATATTAAATACCACAATAATAACCACAGGGAAAGGCATGAGCAGTATTAAATAACACGTGTATGTCATTGATGAACATGTTTTTAATTTAAATAATAATGCCGCAGGATTTGGCAGATAAAACATTGAATGCATATTTGAAAATGTAAGGTATTAAAAATATATATTATCATCACCATCATTACCGCGACCCTCACCAGGACAAGCGGTTTAGAAAATGGATGGATGGATGGATCACCATCATTATCCGAAACTGATTAATCCTGCACAGGGTCGCGGTGAGCCGGACCCTATCCCGGCCGACACATGGCGCAAGGCAGGGCTATACCCAGGATAAGACGCCAGTCCATCACAGGGCACCGGGGGGCAATTTAGTCAGTAGGCCAATTAACCTATGCAGCAGCTGGGTCTTTGGACTGTGGGAGGAAACCGGAGTGCCCGGAGAAAACCCACGCAGACACGGGGAGAACATGCAAACGCCACACAGAAAGGCACCCGAGCCGAGATTCGAACCCTGGACATTCTTGCTGTGTATGCCCATTTTTATTCAAAACATTTTCATTGCATGGGAGTGTTTTTTTTTAATCAAAATGCGATTATCTAGCAGCAACATATACAAACGTGGATCTCAAAGGACTCCATTCTTCTTTTCAAGATGATTAAGGAAAATCGATTTCACAAGCCTCAAACGTTCCACAATGAATGCAATACATCGTGGATTTGCCTAGGATCTAAATGCAAATGCACCTCCTCGAGATGCCGTACAAAACAGTGAGACATGGTCGCTCTTTAAAATGAGCCATCTGTTTATTTTATGAAGAGAAAGACATCGGATAGGCGGGGCCGGGTAGCACGGATTGCTGCGGAAAGTGATTTCGAGACAATGGGGGCAGGATTGGTAACGGAGCGACGAGATTTTAAAGACTTTTAAACTCAGATTGAGCCTGAACGTTTACAATGGAGGGCCGCACAGCAATTTCTACACTGATTGCTCCATTTAGAGAATTATAATCAGAATGGATTGTGCATGAAATCAAGCAAATGATTCTTGTGCTGCTGAAAAGTGTTAATTCCAGGAATATTTCTCCCACTTTCGTGAGAGCAACGCTATCACCTAGCCATCACGTTCACGATGACAGTTCACATGGACCGTTTATAACGTCTTTTGCTCGAGGCATGGATACTATTTAATCTTTCCCAGTTGTGCCCCTCTAAGAGCTTGTTCTTTTCATTAGAAAACTTGTTGTACGTGACTTTTTGTTTTGCTCGTGTCGATCTTAAACGCAACTCTTCAGGCTTCTTTAATTGTTGAAAGGTAAATGTATGCAGCGTGTTCAATTTGTTCAAAGTCTCACTGCCGCTTGCAACGTTTCCTCTATTTCTAGTATGGTATACACAAATGATGGCGAATTGTGTTCGAATGTTTATGCAAGGGGTCTAATGTCCATATTGGGGTATTGGGCCAACACGGGAAAAACAATTCAAATTGGGTGCCTTTCTACGTGGAGTTTACATGTTCTCCCCGTGTCTGCGTGGGGTTGCGCCGGGCACTCCGGTTTCCTCCCACAGTTCAAATATTTGCTGCTGCATAGGCTAATTGGCCTACTGTGATGGACTGGCGTCGCATCCTGGTTATGGCCCTGCCTTGCACCCTGTGTCTGCCGAGATAGGTTCTGGCTCACCGCAACCCTGTGCAGGATTAAGCGGTTTCTGACAATGAAATGAGATATCGGTGCATGCATTTGACGTATTCATAGCTAGCTCTGAGGGTAAACAAATGGACTGATCTAAAAAGAGCATGTTTTTTTCACATAGATCACGAAATGTAATGTATTGAGTGGTTGGACTTTGTTGATATGGTAACGTTACAAGAGCAAGTGCACTTTGTGGCAATGTTCTTATAAAATGAAATTGTAAAACATGCTGTATTTACGAATCTAATCCACCAGACAGGCCACGTGCTTTCCTTGCAAATGGTTATTGTGCAGCTCAGTTGGACTAATCTGCTTAAACAAAAATTGGAAAATGAATTAGAGTACAATGAATTCAAATCGAGAGTTACCATAATTAGATACTGTATAGTGTGCCGTAGTTTTATGGTGTGACAGATAACATTGTTACTGTTTGGAAGGTTTATCTAACTACAGCTGGAACAGACCTGGACCGAATTCTTTGGATTATAAGACACACCCCGAACTTGTGCCTGTTGTCAATAGAATTATACAAGCATGGTCACACAGGCACACACTAACATAATATAAGGTGCACCCCCAACACTATGCTTTAAAATATAGGGAAAAAGGTGAATCTTACAATCTGCAAAATATGGTAATTGACCTTTATTGAAAGAACAACAATGCTTCTTTAATAATTGCATGGACGCAGATCAACTAGCTTAACATTCCTTTTCAGGGATGGCTTGCTCGAAAACGGCACAGGGTTGTATTGGCTGTAGTTCAAGCCTTGAAGTCAAGATTGCTTTTTCAAACTGGTGGTCCTTGCACTCAAAGACAAAGGCAAGTGTGTTAGCTCCGAGCTGACATAGAAGCTGACATGGCTTCCAGCCAAAAACAAAACAAACACCTAAAATATATATCTATTGTTGTGTTTCGAAGTGCTTGGTAGTGCCATCAATCTTCCCCAAGTGAGAAGTGCGGTTCGCGCCTGCAGCTTTGCGAGACGAGCGATTCTGATGCGGCACACATTCACTCACCTTGAAATGACATGGTTTTCCTTTTCTATGATGACCAGGACGGCAATGAGTAGAAGAACGATGAAGTACTTAATTCTGGTTCTCATTCTTCTTCTTGTTCGTCATTCACCAAGCCGTCAGACATGTACCCGCGGAGCTACGCTCTTGAAGGCATTTCAATTCGACGATGTGAATCCCAGTGAAATAATGGTAACGGCGGTTACACGCAAATGTGCTTCAAGATGAAGAGATAATATGGGTTGGGGAAGGGGAATATGTAGAGACCAGACAAATTTTTTGACATAGATCATTAAATTGACATTACATTCAAAACTGGCAAGAGTAGCTGTTGCCAGAGCGGATATGCTATGATACGATTAGTGCGGGACTCAAGTACTAATTTGATTTCTATTGTGAAAGTCACGACAAAAATATAGTACTCAACTTTTATATGTGAAAATTATTTGATTAGGTTCGTTACAAATAACCCTCTGATGTGTACTACAGTGCATTTGGCAGCTGTTTCACTTCCCACAAGCATTACTTGTGTATTTATTGCTCCAAAGCCTTACTCGTGCATCAGAGCAGAGACACATTAAACTGTAATCTGAACATGATATATATGTGAACTTTAGCATTAAGCCAGAAATGAAAAGCACATGTTTGTCTAACAACACACTCTTAGCCAAGTGTACCATTCCAAGCAGAGATATTAAATTATCGAACATAGATCTTTTAAATATACGTGTTAAAAGAATTGTTGGAACCTGAAAATGTGACATCAGGCCCATACATGGAATAGAAAACACTTTTGACTACATTGGCAGAGAGAATGCAGCTTTCCACACATCCATTGCTATAGTGTAGGGAATTTACTTACTTGTGAGCCTTGCTTGTGTCACTGTGGCAACACAATGATCAGGTTGCACTTTGTGTCCTGTCAAAGGTAGCCCACCCAATGCAACCATCCGTCAGCCCACGATCTGATAAAGGAAGATAATAAGAACACAAGCTGATATTAGATAACATAAATGGGATTTGCACACAAACTCACACGCGATTATCACCCAATAACTGGAATAATTACTGTAGGTTTCTGATAGCGGGGAGAAGCAAGGCTCATTCGGCCAACTGGCCTTTGTATGATTTCGGAGAAAGGCCCGCTGCTTGGTCCACTCTACATGCGACCATGTATATATAGGTTTAAGCAGATCCTGATTATGACCGAACGTATTCAAACTCTCCAAATCAACTCACTAACTACCAATATGGCTGTATGTACTACATATGTGCACAGAAGTATTCATACAAAAACATATTTGAGACAAATAAAAGTATAAAATGCATACAGGACTGTCCTTGGCATACATCTAATAATTTAGCTAAAGCAAATCTTTTAAATGATCTAGCATTTGCATCGGTGTGCCTTCCACGGTGATTAATCATGTGCAGGTCGACATTCTAACATTCATTCATTCACTGTCAGAAAGCGCTTAATAATAATACTCTAATTTTGTAACGCGCGCATATTCGCCGGGCGCGTTGCACCCGTTGATTGTACAGGGTCGCGGTGTGCCTGAGCCTATCCCAGCAGACACAGGGCGCAAGGGAGGGCTATACCCAGCATAGGACGCCAGTCCTTCACAGGGTATCGCGGGCAATTTAGTCACCATCGTGCTTCGAAGAATCGCAAAGAAGAAGAAGTCAGCAGGCCAATTAACCTATGCAGCGTGTCTTTGGACTGTGGGAAGAAACCGGAGTGTTCGGCGAAAACCCACGCGGACACGGGGAGAACATGCAAACTCCACACAGAAAGGCACCAGAGCCGGGATTCAAACCCGGACTTCTTACTGTGAGGCGGCAGCCCTACTCACCGCGCCACCGTGCCGCCCAGTGTCACTTCCACGCTGGGCGATCATGCGTAGGTCAACATTCAAACAATGACAATATATCCCGTGGAACGTTTGTGGTTTCCATTTCCAAGCTGGCTGCCGTCAAGTGTGACCAGAATCTGGCTGATGTCACCGCCAAACATTATGACCTGCGCTCGACAAAAACTGAGCCATAACACTGCCCATGCTGACTGTCTCAAGTTCAGCTCTTTGTCCTATATGGTATCAGCATCAGTGCAACCTGAACGGTGTTGCACAACTCGTAGGCAAACAGCATTTGCAATAATCATGCACCTTGACAATGCTGTGGTTATTACCTGTGGTCAAATTCCACCCGGTTACACTAGCTATCGTAACATGCTGAGTGAGTGTGTCCCATTTGTCACACGATGCTCTGTACTATTTCAAACTTATTTAAGTTTAATGCAAGCATTTTAACGCCGGCAGTTTTATGTGGCTGGCAAGGACAAGTGAGCTGAAATGTGCTTCATTACTTGGGAGTGTGGTGGCAATGCAGGCGAGATATCGTTCAGAAAGCCATACCACAGCGCCATGACTACATCTACAGTTAAATGTCGCCGCATAGAACGTAATGAGGCTATTACTCACACCAAAATTATTTGATTGCCTTTAAATTGATATTTTAATAAAATCTAACTGTGCGTGACGCTTTCAATAACTGAATGTACAATGTTCAGAGATTCCGAATTGTAATTTTAATCATCAAGTACACATGTCGTAAGTTCACTTTTGGTTCATTACTAATTTAAACGTTTCATTGAACACCGCAGCATTTACACATTTGGACTGTTGATGGAGCTGCCCTTCTCCAACTCACACTGGCCTTAATCGTGAAATATAGCGAACACAGCCCCATGAACAATAATGCCTTAATAAAGTAGTGGGTTCACAAAGTGCTATAAACTATCCTTTATTATATCTGCAGACTACATATTATCTTCTTCACTATATATTGAGCGCGTCAGCATTTTGTTTGAAATAAAGTGTTCGACATTTGATAAAGTGCCAAATACACTAAGCAAATCTCTGTACTGTATGCACAGCTATTTGTTAATCTGCCGCTGGATGACGGCCTCCCAATGCTGTGTGGGTTTTGAGGGTTATGTTACCATTTTCCATCACACTTATCAGTGTGAGATTGTACAATCCATAAATAATGGAGCAAATATGTTAGGTATGTACGTCCGCACTGAGGCTACTGGGTTCGAATCCCTCTGAAGAGCACACTTTATCTGCATAACACCAAGACTTGTATGTTTTATTTCAGCGTTACTTCTCACATATTGGTCACTCTTCTAAAACGTGAACACTTTTAGCTTTAAATTCCCACTTTCGCAGTACCATCAACCGTCTTAATCACTCTTCCGCCTTTATCCTCACGTGTTGCGCCGCTTGGAACATGATTAGCCGTAGGGCGGGCACTCTGCTAGTAAAGTTTAATCATGTAGCCCCATGACCACGTGTTTGTGAAGATCTCACGAGGTGATATGGTTACAGGCCAAATAATCGGGATATTGTATACGGAAATTAAAAAAATAAAGTAGCTTATTTTGGACGAATGGGGAAACGTTTAACGTACAACCTCTGCAACATGTCTGGTGCAGCCTGTATGACTCTTGACAAGTGTTGAACAAGGGACAATATAAAAAAAACTTGTTTGTAATTATCCAAATCCAGCTGTGAATGCTGCCACACGTAGCAGTTCCGTCCGAGCAGTCACAATGTATACCACAGCAGCGAGCGTGACAATGTCACACGCTCGGTTCCATCCATCCATCCATTTTCAGAAACCGCTTAATCCCGTACAGGGTCGCGGTGAGCCGGAGCCTATCCCGGGAGACACGGGGCGCAAGGCAGGGGAACACCCACGATGGGACGTCGGTCCATCGCAGGGCACATGCTCGGTCGCAAAATATAGAAACACTTTTTGTACTGATGTGGGATTTCACGGCTCGATTCGTGACGGTCCTTGGCTCCCTCGCGACTTTTCACCTCCCTCGTTGGAAGCTCGACACAGCTATCCCGAAAGAACAGCTCTGAAGAGCACCCTTCATAAACACTTTTTGTGCAATAGCCGCATTGGAAGTGGTGCGCAAGCACAACTAACAATAACTCAACACATGAATCAATAACGCGGCCCTAAAGAGGAATAAAATACTGTATATGTATTTGATAGCTGACGTTTGGAGCAATGGTCTTTCTTCAAAGCAGATATGCTCTGGAGAAGAATCACAGCCCTGAATGCCAGCCACTATATTTATGTTTTCTGTGAATGGTAACTATATATGACTTGGAGAATTCCACCCAAAAGGAGTGGTCAACCGGGCGGCACGGTGGCGTAGTGGGTAGCGCTGCCGCCTCACAGCAACAAGCGTCCGGGTTCGAATCCGAGCTCGGGGGCCTTTCTGTGTGGTGTTTGCATGTCTGCCCCGTGTCTGCGTGGGTTTTCGCCGGGCACTCCGGTTTCCTCCGACAGTCCAAACACGTGTTGCTGCTTAGGTTAACTGGCCTGCGGACTAGATTTCCCCCGGTGCCCTGTGATGGACTGGCGTACCATCCTGGGTGTAGCCCTGCCTTGCGCCCTGTGTCTGCCGGGATAGGCTCCGGCTCACCGCGACCCTGTACAGGATTAAGCGGTTTCTGCCAATGGATGGATGCATGGAGGAGTGGTCAACCACTTACTGTGAACTGCGAGTGCTGTTTTGCAGATTGCCCTTTTCCTTCCTTGGTCTCACAATCACATCCTCCGGTAGTGTCGTGAGGCTTATCATTTGAGTATCCTGACTTGAAAGAAGGAGGTCGTGACATGGAATTCATCCACATGTGCAGTCGCAGGGGGCTCTGATTATTTCTGTGCCGAGCTGCCAAGCACACGTGGATGTGTAAGCTTGTTGGAAGGCCACATTTGACATGTGGTTGTTGTAACGCAAATACGAGTGGTGCTGGCCCATTGGGGGCCCTAGGCAGAGATGATTGTGGGGTCCTTCCCCTTTCAATACATCCCTAAATAAGACAGAAATATAGGGAAATTAAAGTGGTGCAGTTGAGAGACAGAGATGAGAGTAGACAGCTGTAGTCAAAGTAGAGATGAGTCTCTGTTGAGCTTGATTGGCTTGTTACGTTTATTAGATGTTATTTCGAGTTTATTTTTGGTGTTACTTGTAGAATTGCTCTCAAGAGCTGCTCTTTGGGGAGAGCGATTCTCTTATATCTAGCCGTGCAAATGTACATTGATACTGTAATAATCATCGTCAGAAACCGCTTAATCCTGTACAGGGTTGCGGTGAGCTGGAGCCTATACCGGAAGACACAGGGCGCAAGGCAGGGATATACTCAGAATGGGACGCCATGTCCATCGCAGAGTATCGGAGGCAATTTAGTCAGCAGACCAGTTAACCTATGCAGAAGCATGTCGTTGGACTGTGGAAGGAAACCGGAGTGCCCTGCGAAACCCCACGCGGACACGGGGAGAACAGGCAAACTCCACACAGAAAGGCACCCGAACCGGGATTCGAACCCAGGGCCTTCTTGCTGCGAGGTGGCAACGCTACTCAACGCGCCACCGTGCCGCCCGTGTGATCATTAATTACGTTTTAAAAAGCACAATGAGTAATCCTAACACACGTCATCGATGTACGGCGTTCTTTAGAGTGTTCGCTTTGGTCAGGTGCGATAGTCACAATCACATCGTGTCAACAACGGTTACCAACCATACCTAGAAAAGACTTTGACCGTAGAGAAGTGTTAAGATTGCCAGGTAAGTAAACGTTTATAAACAACATCAAAACAGCGAGACATAAAGTGCTGGACTGTATACGCTGACAGAAGTACAGCTGACGCTCTGGAGAAACACACAGCACGTTAGTTGTGCGCAGGGGATTAATCCAACCACCCAAAGACTGAAAGCAGGCATGCGGGACCAGTAATCCACACAGCGACAAGTATTCAGTACGTGAAATACCAGGTATATATATATCCAGGACACGACCCCTGCTTAAATAAATCCCCCGCTTCAATAGGTTATATATATACGAGAAAACGAAAGCGAGTAACTTAACCTAACGGAACAAAGAAAGGGCTGCGAGAACGAGAAGTGAAAATCTTACCAGCGCGGTTTCGCGTGATGCCGACAAGTTTGCGTTCACAAAGTCTCTCTCCGGGACTGGCGGACAAGGACGGAGTCCTGTAGTGTAGAGTGTAGCGTAGACTGACCGCGGGTTACGTTTCGCGTCTTAATTCACATCGCTGCTTGTCCTCTTCACTCAGCGACACAACAGATGAGCCCAGCACTGGGGTGGGTTGATCGGCCCCGATGCGTTCATTGTTGGAGGCACGCGGCTGCCGCTGTCATCATTGTGCGAGACGCGCGGTTTTAGTGAGCCACACACAAAAAACCCAAGGCTCTCCCACCCACTTCTATCTCGCCTCCCTGGCCCACACCGCAGGCCACCACACGCAGCGAAGTCGTCTCGTCTAATGATTAACAAGCAGCGCCTCTTGCAACCTAGCACAGCACAGCGCTTACGAGCTCTAGCGTTCATTCGCACGGCTGCGAACGCGCGGAAGGAAACGGCTGGCCAGAAACGCGAAAAGAAAAAAAAATGCAAGCGCAACTTCAACTGGAAAATTCACACAACCCGGCTTGCGCCTTCCACCGACACCAGCACTCCTAATAAACCCAAGCCACCCTCCCGCCACCCCTCTCTCTAAAAAAAAATCAGCTACCCACCTACCTCCCTTTTGCTCAGCACGACCACATATATACACACACACATTACAACCCCACACCCTTGTCCGCAGCCAGACGCACTCCCTGCTCCCTCCCTCTCCTGGCTACATTTTTCCCTCTTTTTTTTTTCGAGCCTTCCTCCACACCCCGAAGGGTGTTTTCTCTCGCTCATTTCTCTCGGATTGCCTGCTCCTGCTGCTGCCCGCAGGAGCGGCCACGCATGACCCCTGCTGCTCACGAGTTTGGCTGCTGCCACGACTGCTGTCGATGCAGGCGACGGGCAGCTGCTGGGGAGACAGAATTTACACCCTCGCTCGATTCACTCACGGGGGGCCGTGTGTGGCACGCTGCTGGTGCGGTGGAGTGGCGATGTGGACACTCGGCCAGAAGGCGTCCGTGTTTGAAGCCCGCCTCGGGTGCCGCCGCCTTTCAGTGTGGAGTTTGCGTGTTCTCGCAGTGTCAGCGTGGGGTTTCGCCGGGCACTCCGGTTTCCTCCCACAGTTCAGCTGCTTCTGCTGCTGCATAGGTTAATGGCATCCGGACTTAATTGCCCCCGGTGCCCTGTGATGGACTGGCGTCCAATCCTGGGTATAGCCCTGCCTTACGCCCTGTGTCTGCCGGGATAGGCTCCGGCTCAGCGCGACCCTGTATAGGTTTAAGCGGTTTCTGACAATGAGTTAATTCACTCAACACGACGCTCACTCACACTCACCACGTCAGTTCTGCTCACTGCTCCTTTCATATGGTCAGCTCCACATCTTGTTCAAGTTCCTTGCTTATTTGATGTGGATGTGTTATATGCCGCGGTTAAAAAAAAGTTGCTTGACAATGTGTGTACTCGTACGCCTTGTGCGTACCCTTTGGGTTGATTTGAATGGTTTTCACGACTCAGTATACTGCAGTAAGTACTGATGCCACAGTCTGCACTCCTTTATTGGAGGAACAGCAAACACACAAACTCTCCTGAAGCCCTGTCTGGCGACCAGACCTCGATATTGGTTGGGAGTTAGCTCCAGAGCATATTGCTGCCATAATAATAATAGCATTTTATATATAGCGCCTTTCACCCGAGAGTCACAAAGCGCTGCAATATAATTATAATATACCCAGTTTTATGTACTGTATCCCCCGTATATGCAACATACTGTTTGGCTACATTTTGTCATTTGTTGAATACATATAGCATTTTGCTGTCGTGGTATCGTGATTACCACATTGTACTGGTAAAGATGTAATCTCCGGGCGCGGCGTTGGAAAGAGAGGGGTCAAGTTTCATAAATCCCCCTCTGCTTCTGTCCAACATCAGCGTAAGGTCAATGAGTAACACCACAGTTGTGTGGGGTAAAATGTGGGTATTCCCGCGTCTTTCAAGACAGCTGACCAAGCGAGCGTGCTAGAGGAGGTAGTTCAGCACCGTTGGATGCGAGGTTTTCCGGAGCTCCCTCTAGTGGAGGCGTGAGGAAACCGTAGAGAGGTGCGGAGTTCCCTATGTATCATGATATTATCGGCTAATTAGCGGGGTTTTTTTTTTACTTGTGGGAGGACACCGGAGAATCCGGAGGGAAACCCACGCAGGACAGGATGAGAACACGCAAACTCTACACAACAAAAGGTGCCCGAGGGTGGAATCGAACTGCCTCGGGCAGGAATTTATTTGTGTGAGGCGCATATCTTACCACTGCATAGACACCCTCCTACCAAGATCCTTACTTCGTACTCGATATGTAAAGGTTATCTTCTGGAGACACTGGTCATCGCCACAAAAATGCTAAATGTTCACCACTGGCTCGGGGCTGTCAACATTGATGAGCGCCACTGTATTCCACCAAGGTGAGAATTCGACTCTCACTACACAGAGAAAATATATGGAGTGAGATGACATGACTGTATTATCTATGAGCTGGTCTGTTGTTTTGTGAGTGGAATACACTCTTTCAATTCAGGGCGGCACGGTAGTGCAGTAAGCATCACTGCCGCCTCACAGCAAGATACTTCCTGTTTTACATGCCAGCTCAGATGCATGTTTGTGTGGAGTTTGCATATTGCCCCCGTGCCTGCGTGGGTGTTCGCCGGTACCTCGGATTCCTTCCACAGCCCAAGAATATGCTGCCTAGGTTAATTGGCCTTCTGACTAAATTGCCCCCGGTGCCCTGTGATGAACTAGCGTCCCACCATGGCTATGGCCCATCCTTGCCCCCCTGTGTTTGCAAGAATTGGCTCTGGCTCACTGCGACTCTGTATAGGATTAACCAGGTACTGATAATGAATTAAATTTATTTGCGCATGTAACATCCACACCATTTTGTTGTTTTAAAACCAACCGTCGTTCATTAACGAGTGCTCAGAGCACAAAATCACTGGAAATCTCTAGAGTTCAAGAACCATCGTCATTGGAAAATGGTGACCTTGAGGCATGTCCCGTAAAAGGTTATTCCCACTCACAGTACCATGTACGGTCTACAGTATGTTTTTCCAACATGACCTCTACTTATTAAATCATAACATTATATTACTTGCTTCAATAATGAAATAACGAAATCCCAAAACTGTCCAATTTCTTCGAAAAAACCATTTGCGTTGCATTATAAAAGATTCAAGTTGCATTTCGGCATAATTACCACGAGTATGATAACTAGAGCAGGAATTGTTATAAAATATGTGTGTTAAGAGTGCTTGTTTTAGACACAATGTATAATTAGAATTGGGAAATTATTTCAGGAATTGTTGTGGGTGATGGTTACTATTCAAAGCTGTTCTTTCAGGATAGCCGTGTTGAGCGCTCTCCCTTGCTCCCTCACGACGTTTTTACTCCCACCTTCGACACAGTTATCCCGAAAGAATTGCTTTGACGAGCAACCATCATGAATCAAGCCGTGCAAACCTGCACGAGTGCATTGTTGCGGATTTCTACAATCCCGCCATAAAATATTTGTGGAGAAATCACGTTTCTTTTATGGGTGATTCCTGTGTAAAAATGATCTAATACATGAGTGAGTATAAGCGTATCCCACTCACCTTTCCTTGAATCGCTCAAACCTTGGTCACCCATCCAAGAGCTAGACTAAAGGGTTTTGGCCCAAACATCCACTCATGGTTTGCATTCATGTCAAGTCTGTTCTGTCAAAACGTCCTGTGACCGAGAGAAAAGTGGCGCTCCACCAGCACATTCTACCTTTCTACTCATTATCACCACGTCACACCCCAACCGCCAAACCAACAAACGTTCGCAAATCGGAGGTTATATTAAGATCCAACACGATTCAAAACCTCCACGTACAAACCTTTGTATACCATTCCTTCATTCATTGTCGGAAACCGCTTAATCCTGTTTAGGGTTGCGGTGAGCCAGAGCCTATCCCGGCAAACACAGGGCGCAAGGCAGGCTATACCCAGGATTGGACGTCAGTCCATCACAGGGCACCGGGGGCAATTTAGTCAGCAGGCCAATTAATATATGCAGCAGTATGTCTTTGGACTGTGGGAGGGAACCGGAGTGCCCAGCAAAAACCCACGCGGACATGGGGAGAGCATGCAAACTCCACACAGAAAGGCACCCGAGTCGAGATTCGAACCTGAGGTTTCTTGCTGTGAGGCGGCAGCGCTACTCACCGCGCCACCGTGCCGCCCCCTTAGTTCAGAAAATATAAATTATATTTTTTTTACTCCCCAATTTGTGTCGAAAGGTCCAAATTTAAGTACGTATTTTCGTCGAAAAAAAGGTTTTATGTGATACACGTAGACTTGCTTGGGCCAAATTTCTAGCCATTGTAGAACATCATTAGAATTCCCGTTTGGCTGTACGAGGCTGCTAATGCAATGCACATACAGTTAAAACGTATCAAGAATGAACTCGGCAGGTCACGATGGCCCAGTGCTCGGCTCAATTTGAGGCTGAATGGTTATACGGAGTAATACTGATAAATTACAAATACAAATAATGGTGATACATCAATAGTGGTGAGTATATTGGAAAAAAAAAAGTTGGCGTGCGCCATTAATTTCTCATCTTCTCAAGCCTGACACGCCATTTTCTATAACGCACATAAATCAATATAGGCTTAAAGTAAAACAATGTAAATACAATTATTGCCTACACGGCACATGCAGTACGTGCATATGTATGACATCCGTTATATATTTGTTATTTCCCCGCACGTAGTGATAACAATTTCCACATTACATATGCAATCTAGTAAAAGGTTTTTTTTTTTTTATACAATGTGTCCCAGAATAGCAGATCCCTGCATTAATACATCGAGAAACAAGGTAAGACAGAGGACAAATAATTAAATGTAAAAAATGTAAATTGTGAGGGTGCTGCTCTGCAATGACATGCTCACGTACATTTACATTTCAGGGCTGGAAGACGAAGAAGTTTCCACACATTCTCCAGCCACACGTGACCCCCCCAATCAACTAAGTGTGGGGTGAAGCCACTTATACTGCTGGGTGGACAGAGTCGGTGGATTAAAAAAAAAACGCTCCTCATTATGGTTGCTCTTCAGAGCTGTTCTTTCGGGATAACTGTGTCGAGCGCTCGCCCTCTCTCCCTTGAGACGTTTCGCCTCCCACGTTGGATGAGCGCTCGACACGGCTATCCCGAAAGAACAGCTCTGAAGAGCAAGCATCATGACTCGAGCCGTGAAAACCTACATCGGTACAAACCTGTTCATTGTTAAAATTGCCACGCCTGGAGATCGACTCGAACTGGCTACAAATGTACTGCAATTTCGGTGTGCCAGCCATGACGCCACGACTGCTTCCCTCAATAAACGTCCTTGCGCTGTCTTCAGGCGGCACGGTGGCGCGGTGAGGAGTGCTGCCGCCGCACAGCGAAAACCCCTGGGTTTGAATCTCGGCTCGGGTGACTTTCTGTATGGAGTTAATTGGACTGCGGACTTAATTGCCCCCCGTGCCCTGTGATGAACTGGCGTCCCATCCTGGGTAAACCATTGCCTTGCACTCTCTGAGTCCCTTCCACCAGTCCAGTACTGAATAAGAAACGACTACCACGTCAGCAAAACAAATTATCACAGCAAAAATGTTACGTGGCAACGTTTATTTGCTCCGTCATGTTGAAAAACTGTGTAGAATGTTCGAACATTGGGAGATGTTCTGTGTGAGGGGGAGGCCGCGCTATTTTTTATGTATTATTACTATTTTATTTTTTTATTTTGAAATCTTGCGCCCCCTAAGAATGTTGCGCCTGGGGCACCCGCCCCGGTGGCCCTGCCCACGCTACGCCACTGACCCCACGCTCCCTCTTGTCACCAACCCGCACTGACCAGCATCGTGAAGTATGGTGAAATGACGCACACAGCCCACCTGCCGTTGGGAGGACTCCACACTATTATATTTGTTTTGATTACTATAAGCATATTGCATTGTACATACACATCCAGCATGGGTATTATTTCCTGTGGGAACCTTCTTGCAATTGACATGTTGTGCATGCAAACACGTGTGGTTCAGTACGTGTGGGTAGTATCAGTTCATGTTTTCACACCATAAAGAGTACATTTGAGCGTTTGAATTAAATGCATTTAAAATTACTCATTACGCTACAGCGTTTATGGAAGCAGGCAGCGGTTGCTGCTGATGATGAAGATAATATATTTGGGTCATTACAATTCTAAATTGTAATTTAAATATCCCTTTTAATTCTGTAACGAATATGCGTTTTAAACTGTTGTTGCGTTTACATAATTATACATTTCTGTTGCCAATGGTTATAGTTACACAATTGGAGGCCTATAAATAAGGTTGGGTAACATGGGCAAAGCTATTTACTAAAACCAATTCCAGAATATTGACATTTGCCTGAAACGTGCTGTAAATAGTAAGGTTTACAGCACAATAAGTACTCGATACCTGTGAGGCCACTAGGTTATCCACCTCTGCAGCCCAGCAAGCTCGCACGTTATCGGAACCCAATCCATTGGGTAACTGGCTCTGTTACCCGCACCATTCAATGTCTATACAACATTACTCCTATATCACTGGACCCGTACACCATCATCTCTGAGGGATACAATTGGAATTCTATTTCTAATGAATTAAAATCATCCCAAACAGCCAGCACGATGTGTAAGCTGTTGCTTTCTGTAATGAGGACCAAGTGTATTCAGCCTATGCTGACCCAACAAGCCATGAAAGTAATGAGCATGCTGGCGGAGTGGACCATGACCCCGTTAGTGAGCAATGCAATGTTGGAAAGGGTGGAGAGAATTGGAGGCTAGATAGCAGGCACTGGACGAGATGAGAAGTCATCCCCACAATTAAATGCTGCGTTTAATGAAATGTCAACTCCGTGGCGGAATCTAGCCAACTTTAATGCATCTAATAATATTCAGGATGGTTGGGGGTGGCGGGGAGTCAGCAAATGTAATTTAAACAATCATACAATGCAGTTTGGATTTATATCACGTCGAAATGCAACTGCATCCGAAGACTCAGCACAATTTAACTGCTACTCATGGAAAATATCGGTCGGCTTTTGAAATGGTGTTTAGATAAAGCCCCATTGGAAAAATGCGTATTAGTTGCATCATTACAAAAACATTGCAGGAATTTATAGATACAAGTACATTAAACTGTCACATGGTGAGGTATCTAATAGATGCAATACAATCAAGATGCATGATCTTGACATTTTGAGTTTCAATAATCTAAGACAAAATGCAAGCAACTTTGAACCTAACGCGATGCAGATCTTGAATAAATAGTTCAAAGTCTTGTGTTAATCCCCTGTGCAGTGAAGACCTCCCACCAGTAAGTAAACCATGAAGTTTGTTTTTACTCTAGTTAAACAGGCTGGTCAGTGTGGGTTGACGAAGTGGAGGGGTACCGATATCACTCGCCACTGATCGTAGCCATGGCTGAGAATCAAACTCACGCCTTTGGATTCATAGCGAAGCATGCTAGACACTGTCCCACCACTCCACCCAGCTTAACCATAGCAATAATCAATAACAATCTACAGGCAATTGTGAATCCACTGATAGATGACGGGCTTCTCACACCGTCATACATTACCACTTACTCATACATTACCACTTACTTTATTGAAAGGACCTGGCCCCAGGATTAGTTCAGACATCACGCGCCACCGTTGTGGCCAGAGCTGATCAAACTTAAAAGTCCACCAGGGACGTGAAAAATGAAAGCAATGAAGTATTGGGAGTAAACACATCTTTTTTGCGTGCAAAACACCGATCAACATAAGGACAAATTGATCATTTTTTTCCAAAGCTGTTCTTTCTTCGTCGAGCGCCCTCCCCTCCCTCTCTTCTTCACGATGTTTTGCCTCCCACGAAAGAGGGGGAGCGCTCGACATGGCTATCCCCAAAAGAACAACTTTGGAAAGCAATTACCATGCGTCGAGCCGTGAAAACCTACATTGGTACTTAAGGACAAATTGAAATGAAAAGGCACACTATGGGGTTTTCAAAAGTGCATATTTGCAATACCAAAGCTCTCTTGTGTCTGTGGGTTGCACGTTTTATTATGCTCTGATGTTAGCCCTGGCCGACAATCGCATTTGGGTGCGCTCTACCCATCTCACATTTATAAAGAATATAACGCGAGAGAGGAGTCCAGTCTTACGAATGTCCATCTCATCCTCGCAATCTCCAGTGAACCGTTGAGTATCATCGGCTGATGGAATTGTGACATAAAAACGAAACCTGTCAGTTCACATAAAACTTACAAATATTTCATGGCTTGCCAGCGGGTCACTGTGCTATTCATTTCGTTAGCCACTTTTCTGACACAATTCCTTGGATCCCATTTGCGTACAGTGTAACTTACCTCCGTATTTTGAACATTGGGCGTTACAAAAGTAGATTATTATTATGCAACATCGCAAATTTAGCCCCCACAATGTTTAAGTGATCCATCCATCCATTGTCAGAAACCACTTACTCCTGTACAGGGTGGAGGTGAGCCGGAGCCAATCCCGGCAGACACAAGGCGCAAGGCAGGGCTATACCCAGGATGGGACCCCAGTCCATTACAGGGCGCCGGGGGAAATTTAGTCTGCAGGCCAATTAACCTATGCAGCAGCATGTCTTTGGACGGTGGGAGGAAACCGGAGTGCCCGGCGAAAACCCACGCGGACACGGGGAGAACACGCAAACACCACACAGAAAGGGACCCGAGCCGGGATTCGAAGCCGTGGATGTCTTACTGTGAGCCGGCAGCGCTCCTCACCGCGCCACTGTGCCGCCCCTGCTTCAATTATTTGAATACCATTTCCTTTGCAGAAATGTATGAAGGAAGCAGCGTTTTTGGTCGTGATTACAGAAAGAGAATACTATTGGGCTTTGTAGAACACATCAGTCATATGTGTAATGTTGCGTCTTCTGCTTTGCGATTCTTCGAAGCGCGGTGGTTAAACCACAGTTTCCCAAATCCTTGCACAGTCCCCTGCATTTTCATTGAACTCCGCAAGGTCTTTTGAGCTGCAGAGGTTGGGTAGTAGAGCACAGACATCTATCCATGAAGGCACTCTGAAAGTGTGTTGTCAACAAGCCGATAAAGCTTCAATCCCAGGTGTCACCCAGAATGGCAATAGTCTATGCTCTCTCTTACCATATAGAACCTCATTCATCACTGTTGATTCTTCTGGCTGATGATTGGCTGACGGATTTGGAGCATATTGCACCACCCTCATTCCTCTTCCTGGCGATAAACTTTGCTGATGAATAAAGCGGTGATATTTGTTGAACTTTCCATGAATTTCGCCATGAAATTCTCGTCTTTCATGTTGTTGAAACATGCGCCGGGTGGCGCAGTGGTAACATCTGCGCCTCACAGAAACAATGTTTTGTGCGAGGCGGTGCTATGCCCGCCTCCGGCGCCTTTCTGTGTGGCGTTTGTGTGTTCTCCCCCTGTTCTGCGTGGGTTTCCTCTGGGTTCTTTGGTTTCTTCCCACAACAAAAAAAACACTAATTAATTAATTGGCTGATAACATTATAATACATCGGGCGGCACGGTGGCGTAGTGGGTAGCGCTTCCGCCTCACAGCAAGAAGGTCCCGGGTTCGAATCTCGGCTCGGGGTGCCTTTCTGTGTGGAGTTTGCATGTTCTCCCCGTGTCCGCGTGGGTTTTCGCCGGGCACTCCGGTTTCCTCCCACCGTCCAAAGACATGCTGCCAGGTTAATTGGCGTGCTGACTAAATTTCCCCAGGCGCCCTGCGACGGACTGGCGTCCCATCCTTGGTGTTCCCCTGCCTTGCGCCCTGTGTCTGCCGGGATAGGCTCCGGCTCACCGCGACCCTGTATAGGATTAAGCGGTTTCTGAAAATGAATGAATGAATGAATGTAGTTTCATAGAGAAAAAAAAAATTCAGCGTACTGTACTCATTTCCTGCATTAATTGTACCTCACATTCATTGTCACATGAGAATTGACTAACATTTCCATTTTACCCTTTTCCCTGCCCTTGCAAAAAATATAATATGCCAACATATTTTATGTATGTTTTATACGTAGTTCGTATTTTTGTCATATTTGCAGCTCCTTCTGCTTAACACATAAATTATCTAAAGAATGTTCCACACATATTCAAATGATTTATCATGTCATGTGTGTTTATTTGTCACTCGATGATGGCCAGTGAAAATGCAAACAGCTCTGAATACACGTCAAAGAAAACTAGCTGTGAAATTGGTGAGTTTTAAATATGTCTTCACACGGACAGAACACAGTTTTTAATTGCAATCATTCACAGTCATAGCAAATGATTTGATAATATATTTAACTAGCTGAATGAATCATTCCATGTGTATTAATCATGACACGAATGATTGCATTGTGAATGTTCAGTATAGGGATCATTAATGTATGATAGATACTTCCCTCTTTACCACAATGTCAATAAAATGTCATTGCGTTTGTGACATTTATCCTTCATACAACGATTTAATGTTAGAAATAAAATCACCATCATCAGCCATGATCCTTCATCAGGTGGATGAAGGCATCCCCAAGCTCTCACCAACCCTCGTGATCATCTATTGTAACGCTCCATGGATCGCTTGGACATGATCTCATTATACTATGGGCACCTTTTTTGCCAGTGTACAAGTAATGTAAAAAAATACTAGGTTTTACCTTTTCTGGAAATGAGAGAAGTGTTAAGATCTTAAAATACCAATTGAACACCTTTTTTGCAAAGGTTCCAGTTTGCCACAAGCATGGCTTCTTGCATTTGCTCCGGGTCATTCCCATTGTTATGTTACAACGATTTTGTCTTCAGGAAACGTGAGTTGATTAAATTCAATATTAATATGTCTGCATTTGGGTTTTCAATCAGATTTTATGAAAGTATCATCTAATGCTGCTGTGAACAACTTTGAAGGCATGTCAGCTTGACTCCCTATTTTATATATATGTTATTTTTACTTTCTTGATGTTATTTTAATATGACTTTTAATTAGAAACAGTTTTTTGTAAATGATTGCAATGAAAATATTTAGTCCCTTGGTTTGTGTAATTGAAATAATAATCCATGTACCCAGAAATATCACACTGACTAATTCAATGACCATGTAACCTTCAACACAAATGTCCAATTTAATATGTTTAGCGTATACATATTCCGCGAATTTATCATTATGTAAATAGCTGTGTTATCGCACAATACACTTTTTCATCACACACATTCAGCATTTCAGAGCTTAACTAAAATGATACGGAAACTGTTTGAACTGGTAAATTGCATTTATACATCAACAAATGCTGCTAATTACAATCTGGATGAGATTAAATTGCACACCGCAGAATGTTAATCAAATATTCACATGCAAGCTGTAACTTCTGCCCCCTAGGGGTTGCTTAGGTATATTCAAAATGTATTGAGAAGCAAAAGAATACACGATGGCAATAGCGGAGAGAGCATAAAGGGTAAGTAAACAAAGGTATAGCGAATAATATTAACAGATGCAATGTATAACGCGCCACGCAATTTCGTTCAATTTCGGAGGGATTCGAAGAGACAACGATTCAGAGGAGCGAGGGTACCGCAGAGAGGCGAGGGGAAGGCAGCCATGCAGCCAACCGGTGCCAACATTTGCCAGGCATTGCATCCTATATATCGCGGCATTATCGGCCAATTAATTAATTATTATTATTTAGTTGTGGGAGGTAACGGGAGAACCCGGAGGAATCGCAAGCAGAACAGGGGGAAAACACACAAATCCCACACATAAAGGCACCCGAGGCAGCAATTGAACTGCCTCAGGCAGGACTTTCTTCCTGTGAGGTGCAGATGTTACTGTGGTTCCACCCTGCCGCCCTAAGTTGCAGCCTTGCAATGCCTTGCTCATGCCACTGCTGGTGGAAGGACCTCCACTCGAGAACACCGCCAGATGGTATTTGTCCTGGTCTTCCAGGCTGGCCATACATCTTCTAAGAGGTGTGAGTAGTCACACTTAACCTCACCATATGCGATATGGCAATCAATTGTGAACATTCAGTGTTATTGTTCTGATGTAGGTTTTCACGTCTCGATACATGAGAATAGTTTTTCATAGCTGGTGAGATATGGGTGTCGAGCGCTCCGCCTCTCTCCTTCGCGACGTTTCGCCTCCCCCGCAGAACGCCTGACACGGCCATCCACGAAAGAACGGCTTTGAAAAGCAATTCTCATACAGTGTTATTTCATTCTGCAAAGTGTGCCACACGTGCCACAATCGGCCATTATTGGAAACATCACGCTGTGTGTTGTGTTGGTGATTCCTATTGAGCGGCGCTCTGTAGATATCGATTACATTGCCACATGCCTGTGTGTGACTTTTTTGACCACTGGCTGCAGTTGCTGCCTTTAAGACACCCTTCATTGTTTAATCTGCTGTGA